>CM017769.1:23907366-24420121 GCA_008009225.1 Acer yangbiense
TCATGGGTCCTATGCAAATCGAAAGTTTGGGTGGAAAGAGATACATTTTTGTATGTGTTGATGATTTCTCTAGGTTCACATGGACATATTTTCTTAGAGAAAAATCCGAAACTTTTGATAAGTTTAAAATGCTTTGTAATAAAATACAAAATGAAATGAATTCTAATATTAAAAGCATAAAACGGATTAGAAGTGACCATGGGAAGGAATTTGAGAATGCCTCATTTGAAAGCTATTGCAATAGCTTAGGCATCTCCCATGAGTTCTCGGCTCCTAGGACACCTCAACAAAATGGAGTTGTTGAGAGGAAGAATAGGGTTCTTCAAGAGATGGCCCGTGTGATGTTGCTTAGCAACAATGTCCCTAGGAACCTATGGGCCGAAGCCATCAATACGGCTTGCTATATAGGAAATAGAGTTTTCCTAAGGCCCAGTACTAGAAACACCTCCTATGAGTTATGGAAAGGCAAGAGGCCAAATGTTAGCTACTTCCACACTTTTGGAAGCAAATGCTACATTTTGAATGACCGTGATCAACTTGGCAAATTCGATGCTAAGAGTGATGAGGGTATTTTTATTGGCTATGCCTTGAATAGTAGAGCCTATAGAGTTTTCAATTTAAAGACTCTTAAGTGTTATGGAATCATCCAATGTCGTATTTGATGACACTAGGCTCAAGTCTAATGATCATGAGGAGGAGGTTATTTTTAGTGATGTTTCTCCTTTGGAGAAGGTTGTGGTGTCTCCTAATGATGGGACATCTAATGTCAACAATGATGACACATAACCTATTGATAGAGTTCCTTTCTTGGACTCTAAAGAACCCGCTCCATGGGTTAGGAAACTCCATGATAAAGAAGATATCATTGGAGAGGTTAATGAGGGTGTTAGGACTAGACGTCAACTTGCTAATCTTATTAGCTGCACATGCTACACCTCTCAAATTGAACCCAAAAAGGTTGAAGAAGCCTTAAATGATGAATTTTGGGTTCTTGCCATGCAAGAAGAGCTAAACCAATTCGAAAGGAATGAGGTTTGGACTCTAGTTCCTAGGCCTAAGACCACTAATGTCATAGGCACTAAATGGATATTTAGGAACAAATCCGATGAGGATGGCAACATAGTGCGGAACAAGGCTAGACTTGTAGCACAAGGGTACTCTCAAATTGAGGGTATCGACTTTGAGGAGACATTTGCTCCTGTTGCCCGTTTAGAGTCTATTAGGCTTCTCTTGTCCATTTCTTGTGTGCACAAGTTCAAATTGCACCAAATGGATGTCAAGAGTGCCTTCCTCAATGGCTTCTTGCAAGAGGAAGTGTTTGTTGAACAACCCAAGGGGTTTGTGGATGCTCACCACCCCAACCATGTCTATCGCCTCAAGAAGGCACTATATGGGTTGAAACAAGCACCGAGGGCTTGGTATGAGCGCCTCACTCAATTTCTTGTTGACAATGACTACATAAGAGGTAGTGTTGACAAGACCTTGTTCATCAAGAGAAACAAAGATGAGTTATTTATAGCTCAAATCTATGTTGATGACATTGTATTTGGTTCCACCAACAACACCAAGGTCCAACAATTTGTTGATGTCATGTCTCATGAATTTGAGATGAGTCTTGTTGGTGAGCTTAGTTACTTCCTAGGTTTGCAAATTAGGCAATTAGATGATGGGATTTTCATAACCCAAGCCAAATATGCCAAAAACCTAGTGAAGAAGTTTGGTTTAGAGAATGCCAAACATTGTGATACACCCATGAGTACCACTTTGAAGCTAAGCAAGGATGCTAGTGGTAAAAGTGTGGAACAAACTCTATATCGGGGCATGATAGGTAGCTTGCTTTATTTGACCGCAAGTAGGCCCGATATTTCTTTTAGTGTGGGTGTGTGTGCTAGGTACCAAGCGGATCCTAAGGAGTCCCATCTCTCTTCCGTAAAGAGAATCATTCGCTATGTGAATGGGACATCCAACTATGGGATTTGGTACTCTTTTGACACTAATGCTAGTTTTGTAGGCTTTAGTGATGCGGATTGGGCAGGAAATTGTGATGATAGGAAAAGCACATCGGGCGGTTGCTTCTTCCTAGGCAACAACTTGGTGTCTTGGTTTTGCAAGAAGCAAAACTCGATTTCCTTGTCCACGGCTGAGGCCGAGTACATAGCCGCGGGGAGTGGATGCACACAACTCCTATGGATGAAGCAAATGCTAGTAGACTACGGATTCAACCAAGGTACTCTCACTCTCTTTTGTGATAACATGAGTGCTATTAATATTTCCAAGAATCCGGTACAACATTCTAAAACTAAGCATATTGACATCCGCCATCACTTCATTAGAGAGCTTGTTGAAAATAAATGCATAGTACTTGAACATGTAGGTACTAATGATCAACTTGCGGACTTATTTACTAAACCCTTAGATGCTACTCGATTAAAAACTCTTAGTAGATCTATTGGGATATGTCTTGTGGAGTGATGTTCTATGATTGACCCCATATGGGGAACTCAAGCAAAGAGAGCTAGTTTGCATTCTTGTCACTTGCAAAAAATTTGAAATATCTTATGCCTCTTCTTTTAATTGCTTGAGTAAGCTTGGTTGCACATATGTATATATGTTTTCAATTCAATAAGTGTGAACCTTGCTTGTTTACAATCCATGTCATATTTATGTTCAAACATGCATTTTTGGACTAGGAGATGTATATAGGAAGTATGATTTGAATGACCTATGATTATCTCCATGACATGATGATTCTTTAATAACATGCTAATGTCAAATGAAAAAGCATGAAATTCATACCTAGTTCTATACCTAGTTCTTCTTGGGGATTACAAGGAAAAGCAACTTTGCCATCTTCTTCAACTTCTACACTCTTGGCTCCAAATTCCGTGTAGATGATGGCAAGTTCTTCATTACTTGAAGGATTTTCGTCATCTTCATATTTATCCCATAAGGTGGCCAACGCCTTCCCTTTTCTTCTATCCTTCAAGTTTCCACACTCCGGGGAGAAATGCCCGAATCCTCCACATTCGTAGCACTGAATCCCCTCTCTTGAAGACACTTCATGGTTTGGCTTGTCATTGAGTCCCATGTCTTCAATTGAGATACCCTCCTTCTTGTCATGCTTTGAAGTCTCCAAAGCAATTGTCTTCTTCTTCTTAGGAGGTGAGGTGGTCAACTTCTTCTTAGGATGTGAGGTGGTTAATTTCACAAATCTCCTAAATCTCTCTAGTAAGAGAGGCATCTCCTCAACGAAGTCAATTTCTTCTCTCACAAATTCACTCATAGTGTTTGCGTTGAATGAATGCAAATGAGAAGAATGCAAAATGTATGAAGAAATCAAACAAACATACAAAATGCAAAAACACACCAAAATGAGCTAGGATCACCTAAGTATATCTAGGAACCCGCTCTGATACCAATTGAAAAGAAAATAAATACTCGAGGTGTGTTCTATATATAAAGCTAGAGGGTGGGGTGAATAGATTTTATCTAATTATTACCCAATTTTCGTGTGCATGTCAATTTTACGAAAATACCCCTAGCAAGTCAACAATACATACAAGTGTAATAAGATGCGAAAATAATAAATGACACTTGATGTTTACGTGGAAAACCCAACCACTGGGAAAAACCACGGGCTGTTAAGTGCGCCACACTCGGACCTCGAAATCCACTAATTGAAATGGAGTTTACAACCTATGTAGACCTCGTCTAACACTCCGGTCAATAACCCCCCACTTCTACCACACGGGCCTTTAAAAGTGGCTCTAGTCCAATTTGCTTGATCCTCGTAGTCACTACTTGTAATGATGTTTACAGCCTAATCCCGGTCTGTAACCCACCACTACTACCCAGCGGGCCTGTAATAGCAACCCTAGACCAAGACTTCAATCTCTCAAAAGAGATGCACAACCCTATGTGAATATGTATGAATATTCAATTAATGCAATAAGAGCTAGGGTACTCTAAATGCTTACAGAGGATTATAAGATGACAATATAATCAATCCTAGATATCACATATAGCTATATGTCATGGCATATAACTTTAGCTAAGTAAAGGATAACCAATCCTAGATACAAAGCTATCATATAAAACCCATAAACATTCAAAGGATTAACTAGTTGATTAAAAAAACAATCTATCAACCTAGTTATCAATACATCACACAAGAATGTTCATGGCATAGCTTTTAGGCAATAATGACCTAATCAAATAAGCTATGAAAAATAATCTCAATCAACAAATGAGATCAATTAGCTAGATGGCATATGAACATTAAAGCCTAGCTATCAAAAAATAACCCAATCAACACATAATCTCAATCTTATATGTAGAAATTAATCTAAACACATATAAGTAAAATATGAGATAAAATTGATAAGTAGAAACACTAATTATGTAAGATAAAAGTGTTCAACAAATCATACCATGTGTGTTGAAGAAGACCCATGCATTAGCATATACTAGATGAACCTAGATGATGCCTAGATGATGATTTGTGCATGTGGGAATGGGTTTTGAGAATTAAAGATGTGATCTTTAAGCTTTTTCTCTCAAGTCTCTCTAAATATCTCTCTAGGGTTCTTGGGATGCAAGACTTGTATTCTGAACCAGAGATAAGGATGTATTTATAGAGACCAAAAACAGGGCAGGTGAAAATACAATTTTGCCCTTGAAACACACCGATCGGCGGTTTCAATCGGCGGCCAGGCCGTCGAATTGAACCGCCGAATGGCTCCCGAGCGGAACAGGGGAACTTCGGCGACTTCGTTCGGCGGTTTATAAACTACCGATCCCAACCGCCGTTTTGGACCCGAGAGATATATTTCAATCAGGTCTCATTCGGCGGTTTCTAACGGCGGCCAGGCCACCGAACGTAACCGTCGTTTCACCAAAAATGGTGAAACCAAGGAGAAGCCAAAGGCATCTCCACTGGCGATCATCGCGCAAAACAAAGCACATTAACGTGCAGGCACGGACGTTTCCGAACATCTTTCGGGAAACGAATTACACCACACTAAAAGCTAACATACATGAAGTGCAAGTGTGGGTATTGAATGCATCCTAATGCCTATCATGTCATGGCATTTCATATAACAAGATGCAATCAATTTAATGCAAGAAGAGACATTGAATAAACAATAAAGCACAATGCACACAAAATATAAACACAACATTCAAGAATAAGAGTTATGCATGTTGTGTGTGTGTGCAACTATATCTCTTCAAGCCAAAGTAAGCACAAGATATACCTTTGGTGCTTGTCCTCTTGAGGTCTTGGAAAGGGTCTTTGATCTTCAACCTTAATGACCTAGACTACCCTTACAACCAAACCCCAACATGTGGTTTGACCACGAAATAAGCCAATCAACAAAAGGGAATCCTTACACTAAAGATAAGGTCAGCTGCATTATATTTAGCTGAGCAGGTTTACCCGGCGAGCATGATTCCTTCGGTTGGTTTACTCTGGCGAGTATCTTGTCGCTCAGGCGAGTACATCTTCTATCAGTATCGTTATGCATGACGTGGCGGGCTGGCATGCCAAATGGTCAATGTTTCCTACCTTTTACTTGGTCAAAGGTGACGTGGCAACGTTTATCTCCGTATTTTATGATTTCTTTGATGACGTGTCTTATTATCGAATAAATATATACAACAATACCCCCATAAATACTTCGAGCCGAGCAAATGATTTGGTCTCCCAGTTCATTTATCTCTGCGAGTAGTATTTATATCCACACTTAGCTTTCTGATATGTTTTGAAAATAGTTTTTCTTTTTCCCTCCTTTTTTCTTTTGCCCACATGCCGTGCTAGATTTGGTAACTGATTCTTCTGGTGCAAGCTTTCATTTTTTGCCACAAGATTTCCAGCACTTCCACTTACTCTGATGCGGTGAGGTGATGTTTTGACTGTTGGGTGTTCCCTGAGATGCCACGCGTCCTATACTCCTATGTTTTAGGGATAGTGATGTCATGGCTTTATACACTTGTGGTTTACTCTATCAATGCCATTTATTTTTCAATTTTCATATTTTTTCCTTATTTTTAGCACGCGACTGTTGCACTGTCTTCCCTAATTTTTGATAATTTCCATTTCTGTTCTTCTCTTTCTCTCACTAAAATACTCCAACAATCTTCGAATTGCTGGTTTCTAGCTTTTGTTCTCCCCTCACTAGGATTTGTGACGATTTTCCTTCGCCTATTTTCCTGCGATTGTCCGACGGCTCGAGGGATCTTCTCTTGCTCTATCGCTTTTCTAGGGTTTTCTGGTGAGTTTCCATGGACCCTTCTCTACGTTCTTCCCTTTTTAATCGAATGATGCAAGCTTTGGAGCTTGGTGACAAAAGTACTGCAGATAGAATTGAATCATTGATTCACAATTTTCATCCGGATTCTCCCACCCCAATTTCTGTTTTTGTTGCTTCTACTCATGAAACCTATATCCCCGACATTTCTTCTCCCTTGTCTTTTGGTAGTGATTCTCCAGAGATGATGAAGTCTTCAAAACCTGGTGGCAGCAAATGACGGGCTCCCAGGGCTCCCTAAGAGTCTTTGTTGGATGCTTAGACGATCGTCGACTCAGACGTTAAGGATCACTGATAGGATAGATTGCATTTCTCGTTCGATCACCCGAGTTCCTTCGATTGCGAAGTAAATGCTGTTGGCGAACTGGAGCTCCGTAAGTATAAGAGTCGTTTTAACATTCCGGATAGTGTGACTCTGATGCTGCCCAATGATTGAGCGGCATGGAATCCTCCACAAAATGCGATCACCATTTATGGCACAATGCTCAACTGTGGGGTAACACTTCCCCTCCAGCCCTTCATTGCCAGATTTCTTACGAATGCCAAGATAGCGCCTGCCCAACTCGCCTCTAATAGTTATAGGATTTTGATGTGCCTATGCTTGATGTGGAAGCTGAAGGGCCATGGACCCCCTACTCCTCGTGAGATTCGCCACTTCTACACTTTGAGGCAATCGGGCAATGGTGGGACTTACTTCCTTCTCTCTTCCGCCGTAGAAACTTGGATCCCCGAGGGTGTGGTAAATCCGGGGCAGATGGAGATTTCAGGTGATGAGAAGAAGAATGGTTTCATTTAGGGTCTACCTTTTTCAAATAAGCGATGGAAGAATAGTTGGTTTTTTCTTAGCGCAAGTGGGGCCGAAATGTTTCTGCTAGTATTCACCGGAATCTCTTGGCGAGGAAAGTCTCTTGTCATTTTACTTCGCCTAATCTTTGGTTGAAGACGCCACCTGTTTTGTTAGATGATGAGATTTCTTATCTCACGGTGGCCGCTGTGATTCCTTTGGCCGAAAAAGGTCTGCCATTCCTCTTGGATGAGGAAAAGATGATTGCTCAATGGCTTTTCTCGCGCTTACCCGCCAGGTTTCATCACTGTAAGTACTTGTTCATTTTCTTTTTAGTTTTCACTTTAGTTTGCCTGTGTGGGTAATGCTTTGTCTTTCCTTGCAGTGAATGAATTTGATGCGGTTTGTGATGCGCAAGCCCGTGCAGTAAAGAATTCTGCTGCTGCTAGCCAGAGAAAAGCCGCTGGGTTAGCCAAGGAGGGAGTCGCTGCTCTGGATGGCAACGACTCCCAAGGAAGCGAAGGAGTCGGTGGTGGTCCTGGGACAAATGATGTTTCTGACCCTTTACCCAGACGCCAAGAAGATGCTGCGATGAGTGCACCCTCACGCAAAGGAAAATAGAAGGTTGGTGCTTCTGGATCTGGCAAGGATATCCCTATCTTTGACGCGGTTGTTCTAGAGGCTCCTGTAGATCCGGTGCGTGACCTAACTCCCAGGATCAGCCAGAGTAAGCGTCCAGCTGGGGGCTCCCCTGATAATACTATTTGGCCTCCCAAGCGAGCATCTCGGGTTGTTCAATATGTGGTTTCATCGGACGAGGAAATTAATGATGAACCTGTGCTAGCTGAAACTACTACGACTGAGGGTGTTACTCTAGAGACCCCTATTGAAGGTGTGCAGAATAAAGGTCCACCTCCTCAGAATGAGGGTTTACCTTTTCGTATGCAAGCTGAATAAACCCAACTTTCTCTTTCGGCGGGTGTTGATGTGTCGAGTTTCTCCACTCACCCTCTGCCGGCTCCTCCAGCAAGTGTTGATGAGCATAAAGCTGCTGCTCCAGCCGATCGGCCTGGGCTATCTACCTCTTCAGCAGGAGCAGATGATGATAGGGGAGTACCTCCCTCTTCAGCTGGGCCCGGCGAAGAGACAGGTTATGTTTCTTTGTTTGATTTTTTTCGCTACCGAAATCTTTTCATACTTGATAAATAACGACGTCTACGTCGGTGAGGGTTGGGAGCATGTGAAGGAGAAATCGTGCAACAAGAAGATGGAGTTCTTCTTCAACTGTCAGTCTTTGATAAGTCTTTTTTGTTTTCTCCATTATTTGTTGCTATGTTCTCGCCCTTTTTTTTTAATTTGTTGTTTTCATCTTTGCTATCCAGATGATGTCTGAGATGACGGACAATTATAGGCGCAGGAACGCAGTTTCTAGGGAGAATAAGTGCCTTCGGGATCAGGCTTCTCGTTTTGAAGCGGACAGGCTTTCTGTTGAGGAAACTCATGTTCAGCAGCTTGCCCAGTTGCGGGAGTCCGCTGATGGGTTTCTAGCTGCCCAATTGGCTACTGAAGAGAAGCTATCTGCTGCTGAGGAAGAAATCCATTCGCTAAAAGAGCAGTTAGTCGCAAGTCAAGATTCGCTCGCAGCACGCATGGAAGCAGAGAAGTTGGTTAAAGAGGCTAGGGAAAAGGCTGAACGAGAATCAGGGGATCTACGGAATCAGCTAGCCTCTAGGGATGCCATTTTTGGGGAGTTGAAGGTTGAATTGGAAGTCCAAGCCGTGGATCGATTCAAGAGATCTCCTGTCTATGACACGCTTCTTTTGCCAGAATTTGAACGCGGAATGCGGCAGTCGAAGAAATTCTTCACGTTGAGGGATCATTCAAATGAAAAGGCTTTGAGGCGTTTTGACCAATCCCTTCAGTCGCATATGGAACACGCGGTGGACACTATAAATGGGGAGATAAAAATGTGGAAAGCCCATTACCGTTATACGAGAACCGAGCCTTATCTGATGCATTTGGAGATCCTTACAAAGCGTGCCTTCAACACCTATTATTCGAGCCAGAAGGGAAGTCTTACCGCTACCGAAGATGAGCCGGAACTAGGCCCAGTCTTTGGTCGGGATTATGGGCCCATTATGCCAGCGGGAGATGAGAAGATTGTCTGGCCGTTTGAGGATGAAATTGATGATAAGAAGGACGGCGGGGGGGATCCCCCGGCGAGCGCTGATCGGACCATATTTACACCTATTTGAGCTCCCCATTTCCTATTTTTTGTACTCGTTTTTAAGCGTATTTTTGTATATAATATGTTTTGTGAGGTTTTTGTAGGTTATTTACCATAAATAAGGTATTTGAGCTAAATTGATGGGTTTTGGAAGTTAAAAGGGCTTAAATGGAAAAGACTCGTGCAGAACACTTGACTTATGAGGGCTATATCTTTCTCCTTAGAATGAACTAGGTTTCGTACTACCTATGGTTGGAAAGCCCCGGCTGTCCTCTTTCCAACAGTTTTTACGGATCGTGATTTCGATATTTCTAGAAAGAGTTATGTAACGATGCGCGATGCTGAAAACCACTAAAGAATTCCAGAGAATGGGCACTGTACGGTCGTTGTACAAAAGGGCTGTACGTACAGCGCCCTGGGCGTCAATTTCATTATTTTTGGCCGATTTTGAAGGGCAATCTTGTCCTTTCACACCCCATTCGTGCCCTAACCTCCCAACTCTTTAAATACCCCTATTTGGGGTCTGAAACAACAACTTTTGACACCTCCCACACCTCAAAACCGAAATCCCCTTCATCTTCTTCCCCTTCCATCTTCTTCCCCAAATAAGTGAGAGCTTCAAGCTCCCATGGAGGTTTTTCCTCCATGGGAGCTCACCATACATCTCCACCACCCTTTTTACACTACATCCACCCATCTAGGAGGAGATTACAAGAAGAATGGAGTGGTCTTTGGACCAAAAACGAGCTAGGAAATCAAGGAGAGCTTGGAGGAGTTGTCTTCAAGGGTTGTCTCTTTTAAACTCATTTCTTTTTTGTATTTCTTATTTTCTTGGATGTAATCACCAATTTGGGAATTTTGTAAACCTACACTTCTGCAATATATGTATGAATGTTTCTTAAATTCTTTGGGTTTTGTTCTATTCTTTGATTTAAGCATAATTTCTCTCTTATTATGATATGCATGTGTGTGGATGGTCAAAATCGATATGTGTCCATGAATGGGAATAGGATTAGAGTAATTTAATTTAGGAGTAGTGTAATTTAACATCCCATAATTGTTGATTGATTGATGAATGAACCTAAATACCATGTTTAGAGTGATTTGAGTGTTTGAGTTTTAGCTCCAAAGAATGGGTGAAGCTTGGTTGATTATGCATTCACATGCTAGATTAGGCTTTGGTTCTTTATTCTTATGCTTAATGGGCCTTGTTTCAAGGCACAATTGCTCAACCCATGGCTTGGGTTTAGGTGATGAATTGATTTTGGTGAATGCCTAAATCAAGAGAATGAACCCTTAATTCAATTGAATGTTCTTTATGTTTAACAATCAACATTGATGCATATTGAAAGTTCTCAAAATACTCGAGGCGTGTTCAATATAAAGCTAGAGGGGGGGTGAATAGATTTTATCTAATTGTTACCCAATTTTCGCATGCAAGTCAATTTTACGAAAATACCCCTAGCAAGTCAACAAAACATACAAGTGTAATAAGATGCGGAAATAGTAAATGACACTTGATGTATACGTGGAAAACCCAACCACTGGGAAAAACCACGGGCTGTTAAGTGCGCCACACTCGGACCTCGAAATCCACTATATGAAAAGACGGTTACACCCTCAAGTGTTTCTCGGACACTCACCCTAGATAACCTCAGGCTATGGACACTACCAATCGCCACTCTTGGTTCAATCCCTAGTGATATCCCCTGATACACTGCTCTTGGCGTGAGCACCCTCTAATCTACCACGCGGGCCTTTTACAGCGGCTCTAGTCCAATTTGCTTGCGTTCTAAGCAACCTAATCCCGGATGCTACACACAAGACTTACTTTCTCTTTGAAGAGAATACAACCCTATGTGAATATATATGAATATTCAATAAATGCAATAAGAGCTAGGGTACTCTAAATGCTTATCTAGGATGATGATATATTCAATTTAAATCAACCCTAGATATCAATTGCTAAATGACATGTCAAATAGCATAGATGATCATAGATTATAAAAACCTAGATATCTATCAAAAACAACACTCAATCAATTCATCACAAATAATCTCTTTTCTTGTATTTAGCATATGATCTAAAACATACAAGTAATTTAAAAGAGATGGCTTGGTATTTAAAATACTACAATAAGATGAAATTAATCAAAATCTTACCAAGCAAGTTGTGATGATGCAAACCCATACATGGATGCACTCTATATAGACATAGGAGATGCAATATGAAATTTGATGCAAAAGGGGTTTGATTTGAGTGGTTAAAGTTGAGTTCTTGATTTGATTTTCTCTCAAAATCTATCTTTGAAGATTAGGGTTCTTAAGAGTCAAAGAACTGATTCAGATAATGAGAAAGTGTGATATTTATAGACATCAAGAACAGGGCAAGTGAAAAGACAATTTTGCCCCTGAAACGCACCGTTCGGCGGTTTCAATCGACGGCCAGGCCGCCGATGACGACCGCCGAATTGAGCTCGTGAAGAACAGAGCATTAACGGCGGTTTCATTCGGCGGTTTCGTGACCGCCGATCCAACCGCCGAATCAAACCCGAGAGATTAAAATCGATCAGGTATGAACGGCGGTTTTGAACGGCGGTCGTGACCGCCGATCTTGACCGCATAATTGCTTCAGACCAATCTGGACTGAAACGGCGGTTTCATTCGGCGGCCAGGCCGCCGATCATAACCGCCGATCACCAACAATGGTGAAAACCAAGGAGAAGCCAAGGGCATTCTCCATAGGCGGTCTTCGCGCGAAACCAAGCACTAATTAGTGCAAGCGCGGACGTTTCCGAACAATGTCGGGAAACGAATTATAAGGCACATATACACACAACAAGATATATCAACCAATGTGCTAGTGTGTAAAGTGACATGTGAAGAGATGCACATAAAAATAAGCAAGTATGCAATCATAGCAAGAATGCTAAGTGAGTGTGTGCTACTAAATCTCTTCAAAGAAAAACAAGCACAAGAGATTATACCTTTGGCGTGCTTGTATCTTGAGGTCATGGAAGGGCCTTTGATCTTCAACACTAAACACTAGACTACCCTTACATTCAAAACCCCAACATGTGGTTTGACCACGAAATAAGCCAATCAACAAAACGGGAATCCTTACAGTTTATGGTGTGGTAAGGGGAGTTGCAAATTGTAGTAGCAATTGTGCATGTTGGGGAGAATACTAATTGAGGGGGAGTAACCCTTTGAGGGGGAGTAACCCTTTGAGGGGGAACATTTGCACATTCATACATTGCATGATGTTGTACTCAAATTCTTAAATGCAAATGCTTGTTTTATCTCACTTGATTCATCTCACCTTTTCTTGTATTGGAAAGTATAGAAACTGTGTTTTCAGGGATTGATTGTTCTACTTGAGATTGAAGACTTCAAGACCATTTATCTTATCTCTTTGTAAAGTAGAAAATCATTGTAGACCCGTAGTTTCTATTAAGTTGTGAGGAATCAATGTGAGTGGTGGTTTTGTCACGAAATAGCCAAAGGGGGAGATTGTAAGGATTCCCGTTTTGTTGATTGGCTTATTTCGTGGTCAAACCACATGTTGGGGTTTTGAATGTAAGGGTAGTCTAGTGTTTAGTGTTGAAGATCAAAGGCCCTTCCATGACCTCAAGATACAAGCACGCCAAAGGTATAATCTCTTGTGCTTGTTTTTCTTTGAAGAGATTTAGTAGCACACACTCACTTAGCATTCTTGCTATGATTGCATACTTGCTTATTTTTATGTGCATCTCTTCACATGTCACTTTACACACTAGCACATTGGTTGATATATCTTGTTGTGTGTATATGTGCCTTATAATTCGTTTCCCGACATTGTTCGGAAACGTCCGCGCTTGCACTAATTAGTGCTTGGTTTCGTGCGAAGACCGCCTATGGAGAATGCCCTTGGCTTCTCCTTGGTTTTCACCATTGTTGGTGATCGGCGGTTATGATCGGCGGCCTGGCCGCCGAATGAAACCGCCGTTTCAGTCCAGATTGGTCTGAAGCAATTATGCGGTCAAGATCGGCGGTCACGACCGCCGTTCAAAACCGCCGTTCATACCTGATCAATTTTAATCTCTCGGGTTTGATTCGGCGGTTGGATCGGCGGTCACGAAACCGCATATAGTTGTTGGTAAGCTTATTTCCATTTTAAGCCATCCATCTTAGGGAGTTTAGAGAGATAAAGAGAGAGATTTCTCTTTGATTGAAAGGGTTGTGCATTCATGAGATTGGAGAACGCCGTAGTCGTCCAGTGGTAAGGACATCTCTGATTGACACCCGAGAAGACCCGGTGTTCGATTCCCGGTTACGGATGAGGGGTCTCCTTTCTATCCATTTTGTATTTCTTTCTTTGTATTTTTTTCTCTTCTTCGATGTGTACTTTCATTCATTAGGAAATTGATATAAACCTAGCATTGTTGCCTTTTTTGTTGCATATGCTTGTTGATGGTTGAGTGGTCCTTTGAAGTGCTTAAAGCTTTCGAGTGGTTAGTCACCATTTGAATGAACTTAGGTTGTTATGTGAAGGACCGAGAGGTGAAGCACTCAACGTGCACTAGTAGATTGGCCACTACATGTAGAGTTAGCGCGCGGTTTTGCATGTATTGTCGCTATGTGTGTCTCATAGTTCTTAAGGAACTCGAGTGCAGTTCAGGCAACCATCGAGAGATAGGTTTTTGGTGCATTTCGGTATAGCCGTTGTTGCTGGAGTGAGGACAATTGGCGAGGATTAAGTGAGCATAGCATTCAACATTGACTATGTATGTTTGTATGAAATTATGTGATTGCTATGGTGGAGTCATTACTTAGTGTAACCATTTATATGCCACATCTCTCACATCCATTCTATCTTTGTAAATACTTTTGTATATAATTTATCTTTTCATTGCAATATTTACATTTAATGCACACACACACCTCAATTCATATTTTCCAAATAAGCTAAGCTAGCGACAGTTGACGGATTCCACCTCCCTGCGGAACGATACCCTTGCTTGCACGCTATACTAGTCTTTTGACTCGTGCACTTGCGAGGTTGAATGTAAAATTCAAATCTTTTGATACACCTCAACGACGTGTCAAGCGCCTGATTCATCCCTTAATTGATTTTTGTAAAGATACTGTTTCTTTCTTTTAATCTGTCCCTGGAAATGTACATTCAGAGTTCTATTTATAAAATGTGCCTTTTCCTTTTTTTCTCAACTGTTGTGAGCTATTTCTTGTTCTAGGATTCTAAAATCTTTTCAGTCTTTAACTATAGCGGCTGAGCTTTGATTTAACTCAAGGTTCATCAGGACGTATCTGACCCAGCACCTAGTTTTGAGCATGCTGCTGAGTTATACTTTCGGTGATCACTTTATTATTCAGCTACCTTTGCTGAGTTTTTGGTTTAATTCAATATTTGTCAGGACGTATCCGACCATACACCAAATTTTAGCATGTTGCTGAGTTATGTTTTTCAGCGAACACTTTTATTATTCAGCTACCATTGCTGAGTTTTTGGTTTAATTCAATATTTTTCAGGACGTATCCGACCATACACCAAATTTTAGCGTGTTGCTGAGTTATGTTTTTTAGCGAACACTTTTATTATTCAGCTACCATTGCTGAGTTTTTGGTTTAATTCAATGTTTGTCAGGACGTATCCGACCATACACCAAATTTTAGCGTGTTGCTGAGTTATGTTTTTCAACGAACACTTTTATTATTCAGCTACCATTGCAGAGTTTTGGTTTAATTCAATGTTTGTCAGGACGTATCTGACCATACACCAAATTTTTGAGCATATCATTGGGACGTCTCCCTCTTTTGCTTTTATTTTTATATGTATGCTAGCTTTTTTCGACCTCCAGCCTTTTGGGGTGCAATTTCAAACGCAACGTTGGCGAATGATTTAATTTCCATTTATTGAGATCCTGCTTTACCGATGGTGGCGAGCACCATTCGGCTTTATAGTTTCTTTAGTTCAGGCTATAGTGACACATTCACCCTTAAGCCTGCTGTGGCTTGGCGAGTATCTTGTTCGCCGTCTTTTGTGTTTGCTGAGTTTCAAACTCATTTTATACAATGGTGAACAGTTCGTATAGTCAATTGATTAACTCTGGAGTCACGTGTTTCTAGTAATAAATTACTCTTTATTGAATATTTCCTGCAGTCTTTAACAGTCTATAAAAAGAAAGATACTGAAAGGGAAAATGCTGAAAGGGAAAATACTGAAAATAAAAATACTGAGAAAATCAAGGGTAGTAAATCTTCAGGTATTGTGTGTTGTATGGTCGAGGGAGTTCGCCAGAATCTTTTCGAGCGATACGATATGCTCCATGGCCAGTTAGGCCTGTAATATGGTATGGCCCTTCCCATTTATCCGCGAGTGACCCTACCGCTTTGTCTTTGGTTCCTGGGGCCGCCCTTTTTAGCACTAGGTCGCCCAGCGCGAACCTTCTTACTCGCACATGTGAGTTGTAATACCTGGCTGCCCTTTGTTGATAGGCAGCATTCTTTATTTGAGCGTGCTCCCTTCTTTCTTCCAATTCATCTAAACCAAACTTTAGCATATCAATGTTGAGTTACGGTCGGAAGAGTTGTACCCTTGGCGAGGAAAATACTGTTTCTACTAAGATGACAGCTTCAGCTCCGAAAGCCATGGAATAAGGTGTCTCACTTGTTGAGCTTCTTTTGGTGGTTCGATATGCCCATAGCACCTATGGTAGTTTTTCTGCCCAATTACCTTTCTTCCCAATGAGCCGGGCTTTCAAGTTGTGCTTGATGATCTTGTTCACTGCTTCAGTTTGTCCATTTGTTTGTGGATGTGCTGGAGACGTATAGTAGTTGTTGATCCCATATTTGTCACACATCTCTCTGAATTTCTTGTTGTCGAACTGTGTTCCATTGTTAATGATGATGGTGTTTGGTATCTCGAATCTATATAGGATGTTTTTCTTTACGAAGCTAGTGGTGTTTGCTTCTATTATGTGTACTAGTGGTTTGGCTTCTACCCATTTTGTGAAATAATCTACGGCTACAATGGCGTGTTTTGCTCCTCCGGTCGTCGTTGGCATTGGGCTGATCAGGTTGATTTCCCACATGGCAAATGGCCAAGGAGAAGTGATACTATGTAGGCTTTCAGGTGGTTGGCGAATATTATTTGCAATTTTCTGGAACGCCTCACACCTTGTTGCTATCCTTCTTGCATCGATGATCAGGTTAATGTTTTGTGGGCTAGACTGATACCCCCAACATGGTTTCCGCAGCTTTCGCTATGTATGCTCTTCAGAATTTCTTCTGTTTCTTCAAGTTCGATACATCTTTGTAACACTCTTGAATAGCCTCTCTTATATAATTCTCCATTGAGAACTAAATACCTTGTAGCTCTGTATTTCAGTCGTTTTGCTTCCAATGGATCACTCGGGAGGGTGTCATTGACGAGGTACTCTTTGATTGGTGTCATCCAGTTATCCGTCTCACTTAAGATTACCTCGACTTCCATCTGTTCGGTTATGCTTGGCTGTAGTAGGTGGACCATAGGAATGGTTCTGGGCCAGATGTTAACCGTGGCTGACGCTAGTTTGGCCAAGGCGTCGGCCTGTTCGTTCTCTTCTCTTGGAATTTGTACGATCTTGTATTCTTTGAACCTTCCCAGCAATCCTTTCGCCACTTTTAGGTAGGCGATCATGCTTTCGTCTCTTGCCTAGTACTCATCTAGCACTTGATTGACAATGACTTAGGAGTCGCTGAAAATTGCTACTTCATCGGCTCCTAAAGCTGTGCAAACTCTCAATCCTGCTATAAGTGCTTCGTATTCAGCTTGATTGTTAGTAGCTTTAAAAACAAAACGCAAGGTACATTCTACTGAATCTCTTTCAGGGGTTGAAACCACTACTCCAGCCCCGCTGCCATGCTTGTTTGATGAACCATCGACACGGAGTTACCATCATAATTTTTTCTTAGCTCGTTCCACCATCATTTTTGCTACTTCGACGTCTGGTTCGGTGAATTCTGCCACAAAATCTGCTACTGCTTGGCCCTTGACTGCTATTCTTGGGAGGTATTCTATGCCAAACTCACTCAGTTCGATCGCTCATTTTGTTAGTCTACCGGATACTTTAGGTTTTTGTAAGATCAACTTTAGAGGACGGTTAGTGTACACTCCAATTTTGTGGGCCTGAAAATATAGCCTCAATTTCCTTACTACTGTTATTAGGGCGATGGCCTTCTTCTCGGCTAGCGAATACCTTGTCTCAGTTGGCAATAGTGCTTTGCTTGTGTAGTATACTGGTTTTTGGTTTCCCTCTTCCTGTCTTACTAATACAGAGCTGGTGGCTGCTTTTGTGACGGACAAGTATATGTGTAATGTTTCTCTGGCTATTGGTTTTGATAGTAGGGGTGCTTGTCCAAGGTATTCTTTCAAGGCTTGAAAGGCTTTTTCACAATCTTCATTCCACTCGACTCCTTTGCCTTTCTTGAGAGCTCTAAATAATGGTAAGCATCGGTCTGTGGATTTTGCTATGAACCTGTTTAGTGATGCCAAACATCCTATGAGTTTTTGGACGTCTTTCAGGGTCTTCGGGGAAACCATGTTAGCGAATGCTTGGATTTTATCAGGGTTTACTTCTATTCTTCTCTGATGCACCTGATATCCGAGGAACTTGCCAGACGGCACGCTGAATACGCATTTTGCAGGGTTCAGTTTCATTCCGTACTTGGTTAATACGTCGAAAGTCTCTCTTAAATCATCTACATGCTTGTCAGCCGTGATGCTTTTTGTCAGCATATCGTCGACATATACTTCCATGTTCCTCCCTATCTGCCTGGCGAACATCTTGTTGACCAGGAGCTGGTAGGTTGCTCTGGCATTTTTCAAGCCGAATGGTATGACTGTGTAGTAGTATAATCCTTGATCCGTGGTGAATGTTGTATTTTCTTCATCTGGCTTATGCATTTTGATTTGGTTATATCCCAAATATGCATCCATGAAACTTAGCATCTCGTGTCTAGCTGTAGCGTCGACCAACTGGTCGATTCTTGGTAATGGGAAGCTGTCCTTGGGGCAAGCCTTGTTCAGATCGGTGAAGTCTACACACATCCTCTACTGATTGTTCTTCTTTTTCACAAGGACTACATTCGCCACCCATTCAGGATATTTAACCTCTCTGATTGACCCAGTGGCGAGTAACTTAGATACTTCTTCTTTTATGGCCGCACTTCTTTCCGGGTTGAAACTTCTCATTTTCTGCACTACCGGTTTGCTCTTCTCATCTATGGCTAGATTGTGTGAAATCACACTTCTACTGATTCCTGGCATATCTTCGTGGCTCCATGCGAAGATCTTATTGTATTCCTTTAGTAAGCTTGACACATCCGTCTTAACCCATTCGGTCAATCTTGCTCCGATTTTGACTGTCTTATCGGGTTCCTTTTCATCTAAAACAATAGACTCGGTGGGCTCTTCTTTCTCTCTTTCAGCTTTGTTTGTTGGATCCAGTTCAAAAGTCTCTGGGTTTTCTTCCTGTACCCATTTATTAATTTCGAATATGCCCAAGGTTTCCACTCTAGTCTTGTCTTTGAAAATTGACAGGTTGGCATGGCGAGCCATTTCCTGTGATCCCTTTAGTTCTCCGACTCCAAATTCAGTCAGAAATTTTACTTTCAGCGTATGAGTTGAGATGACTGCTCAGGCTTTATTTAGGAATGGTCAGCCGAGTAAGGCGTTGTATGGCCAGTTGTAAATGTTGATAACAACAAAATCTAGTAGGATCATTCACCAACATGGTGCTGTTCCAAACCTCACAGGTAGTTTCACGGTTCCCAATGATCTCACTTCTGCACCTCTGAAACCTTTCAGTGGTACGTGGAAAGGCTCCAAATCTTTTTTATCCAGCCGCAGCTCATCATATACCCTGGCACTTAAAATATCAGCTGAACTTCCATTGTTTATCATTACTCGGAGGACGTCCCTATGGGCTATTTGGACCCTAGCCACGAGTGCATCGTTGGGTTTCACATCGATTCCTTCTGAGTCTTCAGTTGTGAAAACTATCGGGTCATGTCCTTCTTTCCCTCTATTGGGGTCTCTCTACACAGAATTTACCTCTGTATCTTTACTTTCATACATTACTTCTCGGACTTCCGACATTCTTTCTCTGTTGCTCTTACCCGTGTAAGGTACTCCAAAAATAGTATTTATTGCTGCACTAGGGCTGTTTTTCCTTGGGCTTTTCCTTTCTAGCCTGCTTCCCCTGTGGCTATCTTGGTGACTACCATGTTTGTCTCCTTTCAAGGTGAAGTCTTTGAGGTGTCCATCTTTGATCAGGCTTTCAATGTGGTCACGCAACTGGAAACATTTAGAAGTGTCATGCCCATGATCTTTGTGGAAACAGCAGTACTTCGTGGTGTCTCTCTTAGCATTCGTTGATTACTGCCGTGGGTATTTGGCGAGCCCTTTATCCTCCACTATAGAAAGTATGTCTTCTTGCTCGCCGGACAAAGGTGTGTAGTTGCTATATTTTCCCCAGAACTTACTGGTTCGGTTATTCCCTCTGCTTTCTCTGGGTTGATTCTCTGACTTTTTTCATCTCTTTGTCGATCTCGAGGATGCGTCTTTGTCTTGTTACTCCCTGATTCGAGCTTCGTGTCGGGTTTGAGACCGTGTACATAGCTACCCCCTTGCGCTACTTCTTCTTCTTCTTCTTCTTCTTCTGCCAAGGCATAGTCGCCAGCTATGCACATCATCTCTTCATAAGTTTTTGGTCGATCTCTTTGTAAGTCGAAGGAAAGTCTACCACTTTGCAATCCATTAGTGAAAGTGGCTATAACAGCTACGTCGCTGGCATCTTCAATCTGAGCGAACTCTTTCCCGAATCTTGTCAGGTATTTCTTGAGTGATTCATTGCTTTCTTGCTTCAGGTTTGATAAGTGGGCAAGTGACTTTCTTCTTTGCACACTTCCCATGAATTGTCTCATAAATGCTTTGCTGATACTTGAAAAATTATTGATGTTTTTGGGTGGTAGTCGCCCGAATCATCTGGAAGCGAGATCACCGAAGGTTTGTGGGAATGTCAAACATAGGAGCCCGTCATTTGATGTGTATTGTGTCATGACATTGCGGAATCGTCAGATGTGCTCCTTAGGATCTCTATTTTCTTTGTATTGCTCGATTGTTGGCATCTTGAACCTCTCTAGGAATAGGGTGCAGGCGATTTGATCATTGAAAGGATTGTCCGTCTCATCATCTGACGAAATATTATGCCCATACCTCCAGGCCATTGCTGAGACCCTTTTTGACAGTTCTTGGAGGGTAACACTCCGCTACCCAGTTGGTTCTCCTCCCGGATCAAGCCGGCTTTTGATAGTCATCCTTCGATAACCATCTTCCTTACTATCCATGCTTCCTCCGGATCTCTGATCCTCTATGCTCTCAGATCTCCTTCGTCTCACCCTTTTCGATCGTAGTCCCTTTATTGGTTGCGGGCTTTTGTCTTCAGATTAGATGGAACGGTTCCTTCGTCGACTCATTTGGTGTATACTGTCAGGAGCTATCCCATGCATTCGCCCGCGACCTCGCCTCTCTAGAGATTCATCATCCAGTAATCCTTTCCCTTTCCTCTGTTTTCTTCCTTCTAGAACGTCGGGTTAGTCTTGGGGTATTTCTTCTGCGGACTGCTTTGTTTGGGTATCAGGGGTTGCGATGTGTACTTCTGATCGCAGCCTTCCCTGCGGGTGACCCCCAGGTGCACTCGTTAAGTCATAGGGAGATGAAATCCCCAGGCCTACAAGAAGTGAGAGTCCTATCTTCTAGGTTTCGCTGACTAGGTTTATCAAAGCGGTTTAGAAGTGATGAAGAGTCCCTGGATTTGCCATTCTTGTCTCCGGTGTTACCAACGCCCCATATTCTACTGCTTCGATCGCTTCAGGGATCTGGACGCCGCTGGAGTTTCCATCTTTGCTGCTGACATTACTCATGTTTATGGTCTGTTCGTAAGGGTTCCTCGAAGCTGTTGTTCAAAACCCCCTCCTTCTAGCACCAATTGTTAACGGTGAAAATTGGATTGCCACGCGTCCGACAATTATATCAAATTCAATGAAAAAGAGAACGAAAACCAATGCATGCAAGACACGAGTTTTACGTGGACAACCCTTGAATGGGAAAAAACCACGGTGCCCCTTAGGGCAGAGAAATAATACTATGGATCGTGATAAGGTTACACACTCAGCTCTCTCATACAATTGCTCTCCTCTCTCTTCAGATTTTCCAACCCCCTCTCCGTTGGATGTCAGGTTCTATTTATATTGGGTTGACTAGGGTTTTCCCTTCGTCTTGTTGGTGGTGGAATATGTCTTTGATTTGTATTAGGAGTCTGGTGTGATGGATTCGTTATGACTCGTTTCCTTCTAGGAGTATCTTACCTTTTTCGGCCTTGTGCCTAGGTGAATCCTTGGTGCAAAAGGTATGCTAAAGATAAGGTCAGCTGCATTATATTCAGCTGAGCAGGTTTACCCGGCGAGCATGATTCCTTAGGTTGGTTTACTCTGGCGAGTACATCTTATATCAGTATCGTTATACATGACGTGGCGGGCTGGCGTGCCGAATGGTTAATGTTTCCTACCTTTGACTTGGTCAAAGGTGACGTGGCAACGTTTATCTCCGTATTTTATGATTTCTTTGATGACGTGTTTTATTGTCGAATATATACATACAACACATGACATGCACCATACTACAAAAACTAAGACCACATAAATGAAAAGAAGAAAAAGAACTCAACCCTCACATATCATACCCATTAAAAATCTAATTGAAATCAGTAAATCGCTAACATTTTTTTTTTTTGGAACTGCAAACATTCATTAAAAGAGCCAACAAAAGCAAAATGGACAAACCACAAAACAGAGAAAACACCTCCAGCACAATAACGCAGAGAAGCAACACACCAAGAAATAGGAGGCCCAACAAACAGTAGGCAACAAACACAACACAACAAAGACAAAGAAGAAAAACTAAAAACAAACAAAAAAACAGACAGCAAAGGAAACAAAACAACAAATCAATAATCTCCCCACTGAATAAAATCCCCTGCCGAACTGCAACCCATCTTGGCCAAATTGTCAGCGAAGGAATTCGATGTTCTTTAGTTCGAGTAAATCACTAACATGACTTCATAAAAGGTAATATTAGCACCCAAAAATTAAAAAGAATCTGTGATGAATAGAATATCAAGCAAACATATTCAATATAGAAAATTACACTCAAGTAAACCATCAAAATTCATCCAAAAAAAGATCTCAGATATTAACCACAACCAATCAAAAAGCGAATATATAAATACATATACACAATTAAAAAAAATTACAAAATGAATATTATTAACTACCCACCAGAATTTTATAACTACCCCCTGTTTTGTTCTTATAAAATTATAAAAATACAACCAAAATCACATCTCAAATCTTTTTCTCTATGTTCCATCATTTCTCTTAAGACCCAAATAACAACAACAACAACAAGATTCAAGTCCTCAATTTCCATAATATTTTTTTCACAGGAACCAAATAGACTAGAACAATAACCCACGAATAATTTAAGAATACAACATAAAGCAAATAATAGAAAGCCAACAAAAATAAATAAAACGATCAAATCAAAAGCCGGAAATTCCATAGTTAGTCAATCATTGAAATCCATTAATGGAGCTTCATGTTTCTCTGTTTTAGTTATTTGTTTTCTCATTCAATACTTTTATCAAACATCTAGTAGTTTTTTTTTTCTTGAAAAGCAAGAATTTATTGAGGCACAACAGGCCAGGCCAAGCCAAAGCATATGCAGGAAGAACAGGCGGGCACACCCAACAGAACCAGCCCTAAACCAACACGACAACCAGCCATACACCACAAAAACAATAGCCCATCAAAAAGGGCAACAACACATCACAAAAACAAAAAGAGAGTCAAAGACCTCAGAAACAACAAAGAAAACAAAACAAACCCAAACAGCCACAATTTATTCAAGTTGAACAAAAATTGAACAGAAATTGTACCTTGAGCAATTACAGTTAACTCAAGTTGAAGTGGGCTAAAGACAGGTTGAAATTGGGTCATAAACGGGTTGTGTCACAAACAGGTCGAGGTCAACCTAGGTTGCCGGCTGTCAAATCATCACCGAAAAGCACCCGTTTCTTCTTTGCCGGCATCGCATGATCTATTCCCTTCCTTTCTTCCTCTCTTTTTCTTCTTCCTTATCGGCGTCTGGTTAGTTCAGCTAGTCGATGCTTATTCGCCGGCGTCTGGTCAGCGTCATCCTCATCTCGTCGCCGACGTGAGGTTGTCACCTCTTCTCCGATCACCTCTGCCTCTCCCACTGTAGTTGAAAACGATGGTTCTATTGTTGAAAATAATGGTTCTTATTTTTTTATTGATAATGACATTAAAACATTTAGGTTTATGTTTGTAAAAATAATAATAATAATTTAGGTTTACTTTTATAAACAAAATTGATTTTTTTTAAAATGGGCATTTTAGACTTTATAACTTACACCTGGTTAAAAATAATGACTTAAATTTTTTGATTAAAAACAATAATCCATTTCTTAATTTGACTACTTTTACAAATGTCCCATATATAATTTGATCATTAAGACATTAGACATAATCTCTTACGTCACAACATTAATTAAGGCAGGGCACATGCTCACGTGAGGATAAAATGTAGAAGAGAGTCACTTGGCCTCTTGCCAATGTGGCTGGACGCTCTCTGGGAGCCTCTGCCACCACGGTTCAAAGCCATGTGTGTGCATATATTTGTATATATATTCTTTGTCCCACCTTGGCCTTTAAATCCCAAGTGTGGGTTGCCCTCTCCCGGTTCTGGGAGCATTCCTCTCTCTAATTGTGAGAGAAGCTGTATTCCACCTGTATCCTCTCCCCGATAGTGGGAGTAGTATTCCGGGCTGTGCTTGTAGAGTCTATTCTCGCAAGGTCCTGGTAGTGGTTATACATAAAAAAAAAAAAAAAAAATGTAGAAGAGAGTCAAAGCATGTATTTAATTCTTTATTTCAAAATATAGGAGGGAGTCAATATTGTAATTTGATTTTTACGAAAGAAATAGTGTAATTTGTTAATGATTGTTTAAATCTTGATTCTTGATTTAAAAAAAAAAAAAATTAAATTAAATCGAGAAAGAAAAATTATTTAAATCTTCTTCTAATTAATTTCATAAAAATAAAGAAAATGAAAGCAGAGGACTAGAATGAATTTTGCAATCACAAGAATTTTTGTTACAAATTACACTAGACTTCACTTTGTGAGTAAATTTACGAAAAATAGTAGGAAGCTAATGAATTTATTGTAAACTATCTTATGCTCAATTGTGTGTATATACATATTAAATTTGTCACTTAAAATTTTGACTTCAACATCCAAAACATATATAAGTTTAGCCTGGGTAACAAATATTTTATGGGTCTGCCCCTGCACCCATGTGCTCTTAATTCAAGAGTTATAAATGCATTCAAATCTCAACCATTAAATTAAGAGCACATAAGTGGTTGAGATGTTAAAGTCACAAATTTAAGTTGATTTAGCTTGATTATATATATAATCTTATTAATTTATTTATATTATAAAAAAATAATGAGTATAAAGTGGACAAAGAGCACAAATTTAATGTAAATATAAGCAAAGAAAACTTTCAGATTAAAAAATAAAAATGGCAACAATTCTTGCATAAAAGAACTTTTTTTTTGTGTGGTTTCGATGGATTCGGTTTCAAACCGCAACCATTGAAAAAGCCAAAACTCGGGTTCTTATAGTTAAACTACAAAAAATGAGTATAAATTGGATTAAGAATGAAAGTTTAATGTAAATTAAATAAGCAACCAAACGATTAAGAGAAAAATGGTTACAATAATTTCTTAAAAAACCCTTTTTTGGTGGTTTTGATGGATTTGATTTGAAACAGAATCCGTCGAAACTCAGTTTCTCAAAGTTAAGCTACCAAAAATAAGTATAAATTGGACTACGATACAAGTTTAATGTAAATATAAACGACAAAATGATCAAATGAAAAAAATGGCTAAAAAACTTGCATATAATAGAAGAACTCAAAATTGTGGTTTTGACGGATTCAGTTTCAAACCAAAACCACTAAAACTTGAGTTTTAATGAGTATAAATTGGACTAAGAACACAAATTTAGAACACAAATTTAATATAATTATAAGCCGAGAAAACTTTCAAATGAAAAAAAATGACTAAATTTTTTGCATTTAAAAACTATTTTTTTTTGTGGTTTCAACGGATTCAGTTTCAAATCGAAACAGCCAAAACTCAAGTTCTCATAGTTAAATTACCAAAAAATAAAAAGGAGTATAAATTGGATCAAGAATACAAGTTTAACATAAATATAAGCAACCAAACGATCAAGAGAAAAATGACTACAATACTTTCTTATAAAAACCTGTTTTGGTGATTTTTGTCGAAACTTGGGTTCTCATAGCTACTAAAACTAAGGGCCAGTTTGATATTGTTTTTGAGTAGTTAAAAGAAGCCTATTTTATAATTTTAACATAAAATGATATTTGGTAAAACTTCCAAAAGTGATTAATTGATAATTTAACAAGTTTTACCTGTGATTTTGAGAAGCAGGTGAACGGTTACTTTTTAAAAGTAATTATGGAATAATATATTTCAGCATTTAATGAATCTTTTAAAATATCCTTATTATCCTTATGAAATCAAATTAAAATCATTTATATACCTTATTTCATCTTCAAATTTAATATTCTAATTAAATATTGATTTGATTTATAAAATCTTTTAAAAATATTTTTATTGATCTTATGGATTTTTTTTTCTAATTTAAATATTCTACTTAAATATTGATTAAATATATATTATTAATAAAAAAAGAAATAAGGTTCTAAAATCATGTCTATTTTAGTCATTGTAACTAATTTCAGCATTTTTGAAATAAAATTATCAAACATATGTATACAGCTTTTGAGCTATACAGTAGTTTTAAAAGTACAATTAACCAAACATCCGCTGATTAACTTCACTGTTGATTATTCTTTCAAATCATCTAACACTGATTATTATAAAAGTTACAGCAATACCAAACTGGCCCTAAGTACAAATTGGACTACGAATACAAGTTCTAACCCCACTATTTCTTCTCTAATATTTTTAAGTATTCATTTAATCTTATTTTTCAAAGTATTAGAGCATCTTCAAGAGATCCTTTAATCAAGCTCCTTAGCTTAATTAAGGGATGAGCTGCATTTTTGTAGCTCCAATGGACCCCTTAATGACCTATATAATTAGAATCTAGTGGAGCCCACTCCCTTAATTAAGAGGTGGCTTTAGCTTCCCTTAATTAAGTGGGCTCTACATACAAAGGAGAAATATAGTTTATGGGTATATAAAATATTAAAAAAAAATTAATAAGTGGGCTCCATATAAAATAATAATAAAAAATTATAAAAAAGTTATTTAAGAGAGTATTGTTGGAACACAAACCCCCTTAATAGCCTCTTACAACAACATTCACCCTTGAACAAGGGAGTCTCCAAGGGATATCCTGGAGATGCTCTTAGTTCTTATGTTTCTTACAATTTTATTCATTTTTAATGTTTCTTGCAAAACCGCATTGCATAATTGTATGATTATATATGTTCATTCTTCACATTGTATGATTTGGCTCTACCAAACTCTGCTAATGAAATTATAGTAATTGTTTATATGTATCGGACAATGGTAAAGATTACTTGGATTTTTTTTTTTTTTTAACAATTTTTGTTCCACACTTGTTTTAATCTAGTATTATTGTAATTATTTTCTATAAATTGTTGAACCTTTGGTTTTGTTTTACCTTATAATTGGTTTGATTTGAGTTGTAAAAAACTAACCCAATTAAATAATAGTTTGGTTTGGGTATAGTAAAAATCGGGTCAACCCGTTTGACCCGTTTACTAAACGGGTCGTGTTGGGTTATGCTAAGGGTGTGTTTGGTATGACTTTTCAAGTAGAGTTTCTAGAGTAGATCTTTTACGAATATAGCTTTTATTGAGTAGATCTTTTAACGAAAAAAACTTTTGGTTGTATAAATTACAAAAAAAAGGTGTTGACAATGTATTTTTAAAAAATGGCTTTTGGTTGTGTAAATTATAAAAAGGTGTTGACAATGTATTTAAAATGAAAGAGTTGTATGGGGAAATATCTAAAATTTATAAAGGGTAATTGAGACAATTCATATGTTTTAAAAAAACTCAAAAACAAGTTTTTTAGGAAAGCCCAAATTTTGGGCTTCTCCTAATAGACATGAAATAGCTTTTATAAAGGGTAATTGAGACAATTCATATATTAAAAAAACTGTTTTGATTTTTGTCAAAAAAATAAAATTTCAAAATAGTTCCTAGCATTAAAAAAGCGTTTCTGACTTTTACAAAAACCATACCAAACACACACTAAATAGGTTTACGGGTGACCCGATGTTAAGATAAATTTGTAATTTTAAATGATTGAGAGATCTAATTGAAATTGTACTCATGATATATAATATTATAATGTAATATTGAATTCCCTAGACACCAAAATCACCCCCACAACCACCTTTAATTTCTCTCGGCCTCTCTCACTCTCAAGTACTGTCGAAGACTCACTTGAGTCACTTCTGAACTTTCTGGTTGCTGTTCCGTCGCCGTCTCCCATTCTGTCAACGTCGTTGTCTCACTCTCGGTAAGTTAATCTTTTTATTCTTTTGTTGATCGTGATTTGTGTTTGAAATAGTTATTTTGCAGGTATGTGAGTATGTCATGGTGACTTGTTATTTTGGATGGTAGAACCATTGGTTTTTTTTTTTTGATAGATGCAACATCTGCAGCAAGTTCTTTTGTTATGTTACTGAAACAAAATAAGTTAAGTGTAAATACACATTATTACATTCTTTGACTAGCTAGTAGCTACTGTTAAGTGTAAATAAGTTTTTCAAATAAGCTTTTTGCTAAGTGAATTTTTATTAATTTTCTTTCCACTAGCCTGGCTTAAAGGAAAGAACAATGTCCTTTTATCTACTTAATTATGAAATACACATTATTATATTCTTTGACTAGCTATTGTTAAGTGCAAATCAGTTTTTCAAAGTCTGAGAGTTCAGGACAACTTACTCAAATTTATTGAGGAGACTGAAAATTGAGACTGGGTTATGGTTGAAAATTTATTGCTGCTTTATGAGGTTATATTGATGCAACATCGTGATGGTTGCTGCTTATGTAATCACCCATCATATCCTTACATAGTAAACAGTAGCTATTGAACGTAAGTTGACTTACGTAATTATGTCGTAGATTGTGTAAGGAGATGACAAAATGACATACTTTAGATGGTCAGAAAGATGTGGCTTGGACAGGTCATAAATTTTTAAATTTTAAGAGACTTTTGTGAAGAAAAGATGTGAGAGAGCCAGAGAGGCAAATTGGGTGGAAATGAAAGTAAGGCTTGAAGAAGCTGGATTTGTTACTGAAACAATTTCATTGGAATATAGGAGGAATCCTCTGAATGGGTTGAGAGAGAGTAAGGTAAATTCGACCTTGAATGGTTTGAGTAGGTACAAAGTCAGAAACATTATAATTGACTGGTTTTTCGGTCATTCATTGAATGATAAATCACTACAAGTGACAGAGATACACTATTTAAATAACAGAAAATCCAATATTTTAAAATTGTATCTAGAATGACTGGAAAAGTGGAACAAGACCAGTGTAGCACTTCTGTTGAAACTATAGTTGTATTTTAAATTAAAGGTCTTTCTTCATAATGGGTCAGACGTAATATTCATTCCGGTTATACAACTTTCTGTGTTGCTTAAGAACCTCATTATATGTAAATTGTAATAGTGGCTAAGTTTCTCTTTTGTCACAGATGAACATAAAATTTCTGTTTATATTAACTCAAGGACCCAAAATATGGTCGCTACCTTCTCTTGAATATTAATTCTCTTTTACTTTTTATATTGCCTGGGCCTTTTGAGCTAACAATTCTCATGAAACTGTATATATTCTTGATGCCATATGTATTTAGATTAGTAGTGCTCTCAAAAAGTTTTTTGATGGTTATATGTGTATAATGTTTTTTCAGATTTCTTTGTTAGAAGAACTTGACTTCCTTGAGAGAGCTATTGAGGAATTGTGTTGGAAAGAGCCAAAATTTGTAAGTGCTTTATATATATATAACTGGGATCGTTGTATGGTGAAACTTTTTAAGTTTTGAAGTTGTTGAACACACACATTATTTGCATTTGTGTTCTGTTTTGTGCTAGGTTGACAAATTGTCTTACAAAGAGCAAGAGGTTTCCCTTAAGTCAAGATTGGTCGATTAGAAGAAGGTGCTAACTTGTACAGGCTGTTACTTTCCATGAATCCTGGCAATTACAGGTATGATTTACGCATTTAGTTTCATCATTAACTTTAAGAAAACAACCATCTAGAATAGTTGGTAAGTTAGTGACTGAAGTATCAACCATCAATGCCCTCTTATTATATATACAGACGTTATGTCTCTCTCTCTCTCTCTCTCTCTCTCTCTCTCTCTCTCTCTCTATATATATATATATATATATATATATATTGAGATTGTATGTGTGTCTATAAGTATTTTCGTGTACTTTCTTGGCTTGTAATGTTTACCCTAACATGTGAGCAAATATTATTTGTGTATTCAGATATTATGAAGGCCTGCAATCTTTGTTGGACACAGATAACAGCAGAATGTTGACTGAACTTGGACATGGAACAATCTTTGTTGGCAAAACCCTTGTGGGAGATGTTGCTGGCCTTGCCACTATCTCCCCGATTAATGAGAAGTGGAGTGGTTGTGAAGAAGTGCACAAGATAGTGCAGAAGGATGGTGAGAAAATTGCTGGTCTCCATGTAATCGATGAGAGTGTTAGATCTTCTCTGAAGATTGAAGTAATTGATGATACAGCATTGATTGAATCTGTTCAGGTACCTGAAACTGGATATGGCTGCGTGAAGGACATTGGAATTGAGGGCACGGCAAAAAAGATAAGATGGAAGGAGGAGGAGAAGAAACAAGAATCAGATGAAAAGAAGGTGAAGCAATCGAGAAGGAAGGCAAAAGACACAAAAAGGAATTTGGAGACGAATGAGAGGATGAAGAATATGACCCCCATTATGGAAGATCAAGATGGCGGTTTAAAGAATGGGGAACGATCAAGAAAAAAGTACGCTAGGCAGGAGATGGAGGCCATGAGGTTTGTCAACGTTGTTGAACAGCGGAAATTGTGGAGGGCTATATACACTGGACTTGGGCTTGCAGTGTCGAATGAGTATGATGAGCTGGCCAATTCTAAGCAGAAGAACACCCTCTTGAATTCTGATCCTCGGAAGTGCTTTCCAAGGAAGCTGGAGTCCCCTGGGATTCTCAGTACGTATTTTCATATGCCAATTTGTTTATTAAGTATCTTGGCTACTACTGATTATTTATCTGTTAGCACATTTTTTTTGGTTTCATGATAGCGTTGTATTGTTTATTTGGAAAAGTCCTGCATTGTGGTAGCTAATGCAAAATCAGATTATGATGATTTAATTGATCTGACTCTGGTTACATTAGAACTATAAATATACAAAAACTCCAAAAATGGCTTCCTCTTTTTGATCTTCATTTGGCAAAATAATCAAGCATTATTATTTTTTTTGATCCCCACCGTAATGAAACTGGCAAATTCAGATTAGTGCCACCATCGAAATGAAATGCGATTAAGGGAAGAGCTGCTTTACGTGCTTTGAAACATATGCGACCTTTATTCCCTGGGTCCATCACAGTTCTGGACCCAACCGCTTTCACCATTTTTGCTTCCAAACTATCGGAAAGCCGAGGGTGAATATATGAATATGTTGATCCAAAGTCAGCTATCATATTCCCCAATGTACGATCCTTGCAGTATAGCGTTTCGCCATCTACAGGGATATTACATGAAATATTCTATTGGAACCCCTAAAGTTGAGCAATCTAGAACACTTGATATAGTCATACGGGGAGCGATATCATTTGCAACATCACAAGGCTTTCATCATCTTGCGGTAACACTTATCACAAGGCTTACATTTTGTCCAAATGATATTGCTCCCTGTATCAAGTGTTCCAGATTGCCCAACTTTAGGGGTTCCAATAGAATATTTCATATTTTCATGTAATATCCTTGTAGATGGCGAAACGCTATACTACAAGAATCATACAATTCCAACATTGGGGAATATGATAGTTTTCACCCTCGCCTTTACGATAGTTTGGAAGCAAAAATGTTGAAAGCGGTTGGGTCCAGAACTGTGATGGACCCGGGGAATAAAGGTCGCATATGTTTCAAAGCACGTAAAGCAGCTCTTCCCTCCATTGCATTTCATTTCGACGGTGGTGCTAAACTGAATTTTCCGTCAATGAACAGTTTCATTACGGTGGAGATAAAAAAAATATAGAATGCTTGATTATTTTGCTAAATGAAGATCTTATTTAACTGATTGACTCTGGTGACATAAGAACTAAAAACAGTGTATTTTTTTTTTTTTTTTTTGAACTGTTAGTAATTTAATACATATTGGCAAGTTGTACTAAGAATTTGATGCAAATCTAGTCATGCATAAATTGTAGGATTTTGTTTGATTCTCCGTGAAGATGACATGAGATGTGACAACTCCCTGATTAGCTCTTATATTTGTTTCTGTTGAGATGTCAGATTGTCACTTCTTCACTGCAGTTAATTACAATTCTGTAGTCTTATGAATAAATTTGTTATATAGCTTCTTCTGTGTTTATCTATGCTAGTACTACGTCATTTTTCAGGCCAGGCTTGGGCAAGGGACTCATCAAATCCCTTAAAGTTTGGGATTTATTTTGTGTTTAATGCTTACCTTAATTTTGTTATGATTTTTGTTTTCTCCGTTCTTTCTTTATATGTTAAGGCCCATTTGTTTTCATTTTATTTTCATGAATTCACATATTGAAAATGCATTGGTTTTTTTGTTTTCCTCTTTGTTCTCTTTTCTTTTCTTTGTTAAAAAAATATATATTGAAAACCGTTTTGATAAGTGCACGAAATTTCGTTGAAATTATCATTGTTCTTGCCTCTTCCTAGTCCTTTCTCTTCCAGGTTTATATTGCTTTCCCATTCTGTTTCTAAGCTAACATGATTGCTCAAATAGTGGAGCAAGGCCAGAGAAGAACAGACCAACAATTTACTTTTCAGAATGTATAGAATATATTCTGTAAACATTTGTTTGTTTTTAGTTAACAAAAAGGGGTAAAAAAAAACCCTATTTTTTGCTATGATGAAAAAAAATACATACTTGAGGCATTGTTTATCCATTTTTTTTTATTTAAACTGCTTTAATCATTTTTGGTGTTCTTTGTCTATAAATGCTTGGAGCTAAAACTGAAGTGTTCTGAACACAAATTTGCATAATATTTATTTAATTGTGTTCAAGTGTCCCTATCATCCTCACTTCTTAAGCCCATTTTTGATGTACCTGAATTTCCTCCTTCTGTGATGGTTAACTTTTTTTTTTTAATTTTTTAATGCATTACCTGGAGTGTATGGAGCTGCATTGTGTGTGGTTTACCTGTCTGAAGAACCTTGGTAAATACACAAAGCAGCTTTAGTGACAATGTTTTCAATTAAAGCTGCATTGTTTTAGCAAAGCTGGAGGTTGCTTGTATATCTACTAACTCTTGCATTTGCTCCAATACAATTTCCAATTACTGAGTAGCAACTAGCAACCTTGATTCCATATGCAATTTTCGAAGTCTTTCTTGCAGTACAATTCTCTAATTATTTCTTGGAGTACTTGTGTGCTTTCCAAAACTATCAACCACTTGACATTTTTTGAAAGTCATATAGGGCTACTGGTGTGATGATAGTTACTGTTTTCTCTTTACATTTATACCAACTTTTTTATCTCACTCTCGTTCTTTGTTTATGCAAATATATGCATTGACTTTCTATTATACTTGATTTTAAGTTGCATTACCATTTTAGCTTTGGTATTGTAATTTGAGTTAGACTTTTCTTTTTATTTAACGGATTTTTTCCATTATTTTTTAAAATAGAACTTTATTTTGATAATGCTGAAGTCCATCGACATTTCTGAATGCTTTCCTGCAGTCCTTTATTCTCTAATAGGTTTTGACTCTTTTGTGTCAATTTGATGGGTTCGTTTTCTGTTACCAGAGGTGTGGTTGCTGCAAGGAGAAGAAGAAATCATTTCAATATTTTTGTGCATTGAAGAGTGGCCTAAAGCAATCTGCAAAAATCCTTTTGTTCAACACATTCTGATCTGTATACTTAGGCACATTGTGGTTGTTTGTATACTACTTGTACAGCAGTTGTACATGAAAATTCTTGCTGTGGGCTAATCTAATTTCCAATGTTTTGTAGAAATGCTTTGGTCCCATGGATGACATGTTAGAATTGTTTGTGATTGAAAACCTATGAAGCACTGATACTCTTAATAAGAATTTAACTTTTTTGATATGTTGTACAGTTGTATGTGTATGAGAAGAGAGGCTTTTACCTGACTTTTTTTTTTTTGCATAGATGTCTGATATTTATGTGGCTTGAACTTGTAAGATTTTAGAATTTCATACACGTGTCTAAATCTGCTATTACTTTCAGGGGAAGGGTGTTCCCTAAAGGGGGATAATGAATTAGAATACATAGAGGGTTATGATGTAAAAAATCTGAATACCGGAAATTCAACTTGTAGTCATAGCACTAAGGTTGAAGATTCAGTTCTAGAAGAAAAGTGCAGTGAAGATTATGACACAGACAAAGATTATGCTAGCATTCAGAGACCTGCCTTTATGGTAGAAGGAGAACCTGATTTTGATTCTGGACCTCCAGAAGATGGACTAGAATATCTGCGGCGTGTCAGGTATATTCTGGATTCCGAATTTACTTCTATTTCTAATTTCAATGATGGTTTCTTGCCCATAACATCTATGTTATCTGTGTGGTTTATTTAATCTTTTAGATTCCATTTTTTTTTTCTTACATTGAGCCTCCATTTAGCTAGTGTTTGCCTGTAATACTTATGATTTAATATAATATATTGGTTAAACAGTATGCTGGAATCCTTTCTAAATTTTAAGGATATCATGTTTTTCATTTTGATGTTTAGAATTGTTTTTTTTCATTTTGGCTTTGACACAACATTGGACTAGTGGACTCACATGAAAGAAGGAAAATATACAAGATATGATAGGTTTGTCCTTCAATATAGGGTTCTGAGGAATGCATGTTAATTTACGATGCAATTTCCATAAGTTTGTGATTAATGCATTTTGGCGAGCGTATAGATCCTCGGAATTTCAAATTGAAATTGATAAGTTCTCAATAAGAATGTTCCCTTTTTAAAATATAACTATTGTCTTTGTATAATTGTAGCAAGGAACTTAGAATGTCACAAGTGAGACAAACAAAATTTGCTTGTCCTGAAGCAGAGGGAAAAGTCCTTTTGAGAGAGCTGTTATTGCATTACCAGGCATCCTTGCATTATTGTGAACATCATATAGTGCCCAACTAACCTGCATCCTACATGTTTCTGCCATAATCTTGTTAATTTTCTTTTAAATCCATATTAATTTTTTTAATGCATATTTAATGTTTAGAATTAGTGGTATACTTGTATCTTTAGCTCTCTGCAGAGGAGGGATGCTTAGTATGACCTTTCGGCGTTCTTTTTTCTCTTTACAAGTATAAATATGAGAATGAACACAAACCTGTAACTATGGTATTAAAATACTTCTTTCTTATGCTTTGATGGGAAGCTGCTCACATTCCAAAAGTAAAGGTGTCCAAGCTTGGTGGAAACAAATTTATTAAAGAACAGAGTGTCTACATGCCTCATATTCCGAATATTGCCCCATGCCCCGAACATTTACTGCCATTGAAACAGTGGGAGGATTCATTTCTTGCTGATTTTTCAGAGGTACGACAGGTATGTTTATCGAGCACCGGAGTTTTATTGTGCTGTTTGTTTGTTAATTACTCTAGGTCGGCTCAACAATATAATAGAATGTTGATTAGAAAATGATGGTAGCTCTGTCGCTCCTTTGCTTCTTCACTTTTAATGCCTGAATCTCTTCATTTCTCAGTGGTTAAATTAATCTTTGTGATTGAAATGATTTATGCCCGAAGTTGGTTATGAGAAGAAGTCAGATTTTGATAATACAGAACAAATTTAGATTCTCTCATCTCATTTTATCTCAGTTTTTAGGGATCTTGTGACACATTAATAATATTAGAATGGGTGGTTTGAATTTGATTCTTTTCAATTACTGCTTACAAACCACCAATCACAAGATTTAGAAAAGATGAATTAAAGATGAGATGAGAGGATCCTTGTCCTTGCAAAACACGCTTAAAAGTGAAAATGACATTTTTCTTATTCCCTCCCTTTTCTCTGTGTGTTGAAAACTGATGTTTCTTCTGGAACTGCTATCAGTAGAACTGAGCAAAGGCCATTTTGGTTCTTGGGAGAATGAGGGGGAGAAAAGCATTAAAAATTTGTGAATGAACTAAACAGTTTGATGACAGTTTTTTTATCTCCTTTTTGTATGCTTTATCTATGTGAAAAATTGTTTAAGAGATGGAAAAAGCTGAGGAAAGTACGATGTGGTATGTATAGGTCCGCACCTGCATTTAATTGCAGATTCTGCAAAACTGACCTTTTTATTTGTTTTTTTTATTTATATTGATCTCAGGTCATGTCAGGTCTGGAGAATTCAAGTGCTCAAGCTGCTCATAATCCGGAATCATTGCTCACATTTCATAAGGATAGTGACTCCGGTCAGCGAGTTTTATTGTCGAAAAGTTTAATAAGCTTAAACCCGATGATAATTCCAACCTTCAAAGCTCTATGGATCAGCCATCTATGTCAAATACTGAAGACGGTAAAATCTCTTTATGCCATCAGAGTCCTGAAACTTGTCTGAATGATGATTCTAGTAACTACCCAACATTGTCTACCCTTTTGAAGATGGATTCTGTAGTCCGAGTATCAATGCTGAGGAAACGCATAGGCTCTTTTGAGACCTTGAGCAGTCTGTCCAGAAATGATAGTGTATGGCTATTTGCTTTATGTGCAACAGTGGATACTCCACTAGACGCTGACACTTGTGCTGCTCTTCAAAGTCTGCTCCGGAAATGTGCTAGCCTGTGTGCTGGGAAGTCTGAACTTGATGATGAGGTTGTAATGCCGAATATTTTGGCCATACTTTCCGGCAGGTATTTCGGACAGTCAGAAGACTGAAGCTTTTTACTTGGATTAATCATCATAACATCTGCACGGGCTAGTGGGCTACTGAAACTAAAACATTGAATTTAAACTTTGTTATTGTATCACAACTTGTTGCTTGCTGCATATGAACAAGAATTCTCATGAATCTTTTAAACTATCTGATTAAAAGTAACAGCACATATGACCAAGAGTTCCTCTGTGTATGTGTGCAGAGGGGGTCTTTTAGATTAACAGAGTGAGAAGACACCATTGTTATATAAAGAAGAATAAGGCAGATTGACAAAAGGCAAATCTAATAATGAATAACCCTGTTGAAAGAAAACAGCACCAACATACAAGAACAAACACAAGCACAAAACACAAAACATCTCTATATGATATAACAGTGATTAGCTTGAATCGCGACTCGAGCTCAATTCTTCAATCAAAGAATTCAAATCAGAGTAAGAGGAACCCTCTTTCTCAATAGCCTTCCTTGCCATTTCACCAACTGCTTTGGCCCTGCACCTTATTTCCCCTGCCTTGTCACCAACCATTATCTCTTTCACTGCTTTCTCTATTGCCTCCCTCTTCACAAATTCTCCCACCAATCTAACGCATTCTTGAACACCAACACTAACGCCAATCTTAAGAACCTCAGTCACCAGTTTTTCGTTGAAAGGTTGCTCTGCCGACACTGGCCATGTGACCATAGGCAGCCCAGCAGTGACTCCTTCAAGAGTTGAATTCCAACCGCAATGTGTAACGAATCCTCCCACAGCCTCATGTTCAAGAATCAACACTTGCGGTGCCCATCCTCTTATTATCAATCCTTTTCCTTCCATTCTTTTCTCGAATCCTTCAGGCAACCAATCTTCTTCGTCTTTCTTGTCTTTCCTCACAACCCATATGAAATCCTGCCTTGAAGCTTCAAGCCCCATCGCGATCTCCATTAACTGATCAGAATTGAAGTTAGCAACACTTCCAAAACAAATATACACAACAGAATTTGGTTTCTTTGAATTAAGCCATTTCAGGCACTCATTCTCATCAATAGTAGCCTGCTTTCCTCTAGAAGCCTTATCTTCAAAATTTCCATTGCATAGAGAAACTGGGCCTACATGCCATGCCCTCCTTCCCAAAACATTCCTATAACAATCGGCATAAGCAGGCTCAAGCTCGTAAAAGCTGTTGACAACAACACCAAAGCTCTTTAACTCTGCTTCTTTAGAAGCTTTCAACATCCTGGTGAAGTCAGTTTCCGCATTCGATCTCATCATATCTGGGAGTTGCTTCCTTGTAAGCTTGATATCACCAGGAAGACCAGGCACCAGAAATGGTTCAGAATCTGATGAAACTTGCTTGTGTGGTTCGTACATCGTCATACATGCGGATGTGCACAAAGAAAAGAAACCGGTGCCATGAAACACCAGCCTAGGAATCCTAAACTTGGCTGCAGCATCAGTTGCCCAAGCAAAGAACATATCAGCCACCAAGCAATCTGGTCTACAATCTCTCAGGAGCTGCTCAAGAGGTTCCTGGAGCATCGCTGTGGCCTTGAAAAATTTAATGATCATCTCCACGGAGGCTTTGGATTTATCACCGTTAGTGAGGGCGTCAACATTTTCACATCCATCTGGCAAACCGGCCTCTGCATAAGGAAACTTGATGATTTTCAAATCCATTTCGATCCCCAAATCGTTGGATCTTTGGATTGTGTTTGAAAACAGAGAAGCATTGACAGGAGTAGTGATTATGGAGGTCTTGACACCTCTTGTTCCAAAAAGCTTGGCCATGTCCACAGTTGGTATTATGTGACCATGAGCCATGAATGGAAAGAAGAAAATGTGAAGCTGAGGTATTTCACTGTCCATTTCCACTTTTGTTTGAATTTAAGATCAAGAAATGAAGAAAAAAATATGAAGCTTTGAAGACTAAAACGATGACAAAGTTAGCTTTTTGGGCTATAGTTTTTTCTGGGTATGTATGACTTAATTAGAAGGTTGACTTGACTGAAATATATAGACCTTTCAAAGATTGAAGAGCAAGAAAAGTTGGAATTATTCCATGGATTATATTTACACACCTCTTTGCGATTGTCGTCATGTCATCTAGATGAATGCACCAGATTGGTGACATTAATCATAATTCCTCATTAATAAATCATTTAATATAAACTTGGAAAGTTTTGGCCTCGTAACCTTAGAAAAAGAAGTTATTAAAGGTGTAGATACATCTTGACGAACATTGATATGTACATTCGATGTTAGAAGTTATTATAATTTTTTTTTTTAGTACTTCAAGATATTTTTAATATCAATTCTCTCATAAAATATTAAATATAACAGATATATTTTGATCAAATATATATAGATAATGAAAAAATGGGACCTTAATTTTAAGTGAGGCCTTAGGCAACTGCCTTAGCCTGAGGCTTCGGCCGGCCCTGGCAACTATTGTTGTTGGAAAGATATCGAAACTTCCCTCTCTTGTCCGATACTGTGATTAATTAACGAATAAAACAAAATACAGGTTCATTTACACACAAAAAACAAAATACCGGTTCCTATTTGTTTCTTAATAATTAATAATTAATATATATATATATATCTTAATAATTAATATCCAATATTTTTCTTTCTATTTATTATTCAAAAAATATTTGATCTTTAAATTTATAAATTATCATTCATTCCTATTTCATGTCAAAGATTCCTATTTTCAAATTTCAAGTAAACCACATTTAAGTGGACTTAAATACTCATTAACATTTTCCTAAAAAAATAATTACACCTTAATATTATTCTTTTTCTTTCAACGGTTAAATTTGTTTTAATTATATATTCACACTAAAATCTATTATTTCATATATTATATTTATATTCAATCAAAACCCTCCAACTCAAATTGAAATCAAACTCTTTTACTGCAATTGCAAACTCTCTCATTGTTTTTCTACATACTCTTTCATAAACATTCCAGGTTCAATTGTTTCAAACTCTATTACTTTAATTTTATTTATTTATTTATTTATTTTCAACCATAACATAATTTTTTTTTTTTTGACATTTATAGTAGAAAATATGAATCTGTATACAAAGAAGTGAAAATAAAATAAAATAAATAAATAAATTGAATTGCAAAAAAGAGCTCTTGATAAATTTGCCACCAATAGCAAAAGAGGGGCTCTTGAATCGCAAAGCCTCATTTTAAATTTTCGCCTAAAGCCTCGGCTACCCTTAAGCCGCCCCTGGTAGTTGCCTTGGTCAAATTGAAATTAAACTAGGAAATAGAGATAATTTGATCAAGAAAGTAAAAGTATCCAAAGCTTTCTTTTTGTTATCTACGGCAAGAAATTATTAGTAAGTAATGTTAAATATTGTAATTTGATTTTTAAGAAAGAAATATTGTAATTTGTTAAGGATTGATTATTTAATTCTTGATTTTAAAAATTATTTAAACCTTCTTATAATTAATTTCATAAAAAGAAAGAAAATGAAAGCAGAGGACTAAATGAATTTTAAAATCAAAAGAATTTTTGTTACAAAGTACCCTACAATGAACTACATAATTGCACCGCTCTTTGAAAATGCTATATAGTTTTTCAACCCTAAATAATTATTTTACATTAAGGAATGAAGTATTACATGATTTTGATGCAATAAGATTATTTATCTGTAATTCAAAGCCAACATCATACCAACATATGAACAAGAATTCCATGAATCTTTTAAGGTGTCTGATTCAAAGTAAAGGTCAATTTACAAGAGTTCCTCTGTGTTACTGTGTATGTGTGCAGTGGGGTCTTTTAGATTAACAAAGTGAGAAGACACTATTGACCATTGTTAAATTAACAAGTATAAGGCAGATTGAGTCTATTTATACAACTACAAAGCCAACATGGGCGTGGCTCAACTGATAGATGGACAAGCTTGGGCAAATGACTCTCAGGTCAGCGGTTCGAATCTTACCAATGGCGAAAGTTTTCAAAAAAATACATGGTCCCGGATTAAATATTGTTTCATTTATACAACTACAAAAGGCAAATCCAATAATGAATAACCCTGTTGAAAGAAAACAACACCAACAAGAACAAACGCAAGCACAAAACATCTCATATGTGTTATAATAGTGATTAGCATGTTTGTTTGCTTGAATTAATCATGACTTGTGCTCAATTCTTCAATCAAAGCATTCAAATCGGAATAAGAGGAACCCTCTTTCTCGATAGCCCTCCTCGCCATATCACCAAGTGCTTTGGTCCTGCTCCTCATTTCCCCTGCCCTGTCTCCAGCCATTACCTCTTTCACTGCCTTCTCTATTGCCTCCCTCTTCACAAAGTCTCTCACCAGTCTAGCCCATTGTTGAACACCAACACTAACACCAATCTTAAGAACCTTAGTCACCAGTTTTTCGTTGTAAAATTGCTTGGCGGACACTGGCAATTGTTGGATATGGCTTGAATTCTCCAATGGTTACCGAACACAATTTACCAATGCGGAGACTTCCTGGAGACATGAGAGCGTTTGGGAGTATGAGGTTATGTTTGAGGAAGGTTTGGAGGACGTGACGAACAGTAGAAGCGAAGAACGTTGCTTACCGCTGTCACTGCCGTTGTGGCTTTGACAGCGATAATGACAGCAGTGGTCAAGCGCTGTGAATTTTTGTAACGGCAACAACAGTAGTCCAATTCCAGTGGACACTGCTGTGGAAAGCATTGTGGCTTCCACAGCGGTACCGAGAGCAGTCGACAATGATGTGGCACATGGATCACGGTTTTGTGAGTGGTCAAGTTCAACACGGTTTAGGAAGCGGGTGGCCAACTGCAACTTGAATCGTAGTTAATCATAAGCACGCGTTGAATCAGGAAATATTCATGGAAGATGAAATATGTTGCTTCTAGAAGTTCTAATGGGAAAATGATTTCTCCTTAAAAGAAGACTTGTTATAAATAGGAAATAGTATTTATGTTGAACAAGTAATTCTTGTATGTATAGGAGTAGGATTTCCTTGTTAGTTTAAACTCCCTGTAATATATATAAATAGACCATAATAACTAGGGTATTAGGTGTGTGAAAAACACCTGAGTGTGGTGGAGCAAAATAGCAAATACTAGAGAGATCTCAAAGTGAGCATCGGGTGTAATTGGGTTTGGGGTATTATTTAGAGAGAGATTCTGAGTGTGTGGTTGTAACAATTTATTATATATTGGAACTTTCTTTTGTCATCCTGATGGCCGTGGTTTTTTCCCTGATTTGGGTTTCCACGTAAATTCTTGTATTGTGTGTGATTGGATTTAATTACTTCTCTTCATCTTATGTTTTCTTTGTTATTGTGTTTGTTTGTGTTCTATCCGGCAATGCTTCCGCGCGCTTAGTGATGTTTGTTCGCTAACAATTGGTATCAGAGCCCCAGTTGCTTGATAGTGGTCTTAACAAACTTTATGGCAAGGATGATGAGATTCGATATTGAGAAGTTCGACGGAAAGATTAATTTTGGCTTGTGGCAAGTTCAAGTCAAAGACTTATTAATCCAATACGGTTTACACAAGGCGTTAAAGGGCAAGTCAACCCCTGCAAACCCTGAAGGCTATGGAGATTCTAACAAAGAAACGACTAGTACTAGTTCATGAAAGGGCTACGAGTGCGATACGATTGAACCTAGCCAAGAATGTTCTTGCAAATATTCATGGAACATATTCAGTGATAGAACTTTGGGAGAGGCTTGAAGAGTTGTATCAATCAAATAGCATCTGCAACCAGTTCTACCTGAATGAGCAATTTCACATGCTGCAGATGACTGAAGGTACGAAAATTTCTGATCATCTGGAGTGCTCAATGGGATAGTTTCAGAATTAGAGTCGATTAGAGTAAAGATTGATGAAGAAGACAAAGGTCTTAGACTTATCTGGTCCTTTCCATCGTCCTATGCGCATATGAAGCCAATCTTGATGCATGGGAGTTCAACCATATGCTTTGGAGATGTAGTGAACAAACTTATCTCTGAGGAACGAAGGCTAAAGAGTGAAGGTTAATCTTCTGATAACTCTATTCTTTTGGTTGACAGGAAAAAGGGGAACTCTAAAGGGAAAGTCACTTGTTGGGGATGTGGACAGTCTGGACACATAAGGAAGGATTGTTAAAAAAAAGAAGATAAGTGTGGCTAAGGCTCCAAAGAGGGTGATTCGGCAATCGCCTCTCTTGAGTTTGACGACTATAGTGATGTCCTCTAAAGGGGCATAAACATCCTCATGGCATGACCGCTAGTTGCCATGAAAATGATGTAGCTAATAGCGGGTCCACAATTGTGCACGGGAATTGGTTAGAAGGTGATGCAAGGTGTGTGGTGGACAAGGATATCGATGGCTGAGCGAACTCCCTGGGAACCTAACGTGAGGAGTTGCACTACAATTTTCAACAAGGTAAATTTCGACATGTGATGGTGAAATCTTAGGATGGTTGTTTCCTAAGTGGTTATACATAATGGTGGGTATGTTTGATTCTCGGTGATAGAATCGTAGCTGAGGACAAGTTTTTGGGAATTCTCGCCATAAAGGAGGATTGTTGGATATGGCTTGAATTCTCCAATGGTTACCAAACATGATTTACCAATGCGGAGACTTCTTGGAGACGTGAGAGCATTTGAGAGTATGAGGTTATGTTTGAGGGAGGTTTACGTGACGAACAGTATAAGCGAATAATGTTGCTTACCGCTGTCATTGCCGCTGTGGCTTTGACAACGGTAATGACAGTGGTGGTCAAGTGCTGTGAATTTTTATAGCGGCAACAATAGCGGTCCAACTCCAGTGGACACCGCTGTGGAAAGCATTGCGGCTTCCACAGCGGTACCAAGAGCGGTCGACAATGATGTGGCGTATGGATTACGATTTTCTGAGTGGTCAAGTTTAACACGGTTTAGGAAGCGGGTGGCCAACTGCAACTTGAATCATAGTTAATCATAAGCACGCGTTGAATCAGGAAATATTCATGGAAAATGAAATATGTTGCTTCTAGAAGTTCTAATGGGAAAAGGATTTCTCCTTAAAAGAAGACTTGTTATAAATAGGAAATAGTATTTATGTGGAACAAGTAATTCTTGTATGTATAGGATTAGGATTTCCTTGTTAGTTTAAACTCCCTGTAATACATATAAATAGACCATAATAACTAGGTTATCAGGTGTGTGAAAAACACCTGAGTGTGGTGGAGCAAAATATCAAAATACTAGAGAGATCTCAAAGTGAGCATCGGGTGTAATTGGATTTGTGGTATTATTTAGAAAGAGATCATAAGTGTGTGGTTGTAACAATTTACTACATATTGGAACTTTCTTTTGTCGTCTTGACGGCCGTGGTTTTTTCCCTGATTTGGGTTTCCACGTAAATTCTTGTGTTGTGTGTGATTGGATTTAATTACTTCTCTTCATCTTATCTTTTCTTTGTTATTGTGTTTGTTTGTGTTCTATCCGGCAACGCTTCCGTGCGCTTAGTGACGTTTGTTCGCTAACAGCCATGTGACCATAGGTACCCAGCAATGACTCCTTCAAGAGTTGAATTCCATCCACAATGTGTCACGAATACTCCCACTGCTTCATGCTCAAGAATCAAAACTTGGGGTGCCCATTTTCTTACTATTAGTCCTTTCCCTTCCAATCTTTTCTCAAATCCTTCAAGCAACCAATCTTCCTTCTCTAATTGATCTTTCTTGTCTTTCCTCACAACCCGTATGAAATCCCCATTAGCTGATCAGAATTGAAGTTAGCAACACTTCCAAAACATATATACACAATAGAATTTGGCTCCTTAGAATTAAGCCATTTCAAGCACTCATCCTCATCAATGGAGGCTTGCTTTCCTTTACAAGCCTTATCTTCATTGCATAGAGGAACTGGGCCTACATGCCATGCCCTCATTCCTAAAACATTCCTGTAATAATCAGCATAAGCAGGCTCAAGCTCAAGCTCGTAAAAGCTGTTGATAACAGCACCATAGCTCTTTAACTCTGCTTCTTTAGAAGCTTTCAACATCTTGGTGATGTCAGTTTCATGATTTGATTTCATCATATCTGGGAGTTGCTTCCTTGTTAGCTTGATATCACCAGGAAGACCAGGCACCATAAATGGTTCAGAATCTGATGAAACTTGCTTGTGTGGTTCGTACATGGTCATGTAAGCTGTTGTACACAAAGAAAAGAAACCAGTGCCATGAAACACAAGCCTAGGAATCCTAAACTTGGCTGCAGAATCATTAGCCCAAGGAAAGAAATATCAGCCACCAAGCAATCTGGTCTATACTCTCTCTGGAGCTGCTCAAGAGTTACTGGCGCATTGCCGTGGCTTTGAAAATTTTGATTGCCATCTCCATGCTCAGAGGGGCCATAGGGGCCATAGGGGCCATGGCCCTCCCAACCAATAAAAAAAAAAAACTTCTATAAACGTAAAATTTAAATGTAAACCAAAAAAAAAAAAATGTATATAAAATGTGATATATATACAAAGTAGGTGATAATATTATCTTGTCCCTTTATTATTTTAATAATATAAATTAACTAAAAAATTTTGTTTCCATAATTCCATGGACCGTGAAAATAGGAAACAAAATCAATCTATTTTAATATTTTAATTTCCTATTATTTCATACATTATTATCTAATCTAGTGTGTATTTTATATATATATAATATTTTTTTTTAGATTTCACTAGAACAAACTAAGTAAATATTGAACTCTTATAACTACTAGTTATATTATTTATTTTTGTTAGGTTAATTATTAATATGATTTTGATAAATTTATTTTATTAGTTTATTATTTAAATTTTGTTCAAAATTATTATAAGTTAATTTGGTTTGACATGAATATTATAAAATTAAGTTACAAGTATGTAAATAATTGTGATTTAAATATATCAATGGTATAATGATATTTTAATTAAGCTATTGAAATTTATATTTTATAAGCCGGGAACTATTAAAATATTATTTTCAGTTATGCATACTGTTAAGAATAGGCATAGGTTTTGCAACAAAATAAAAGATGTTTTCTTATATATTCTTTAATTATGTAATTGAAATAAAAATTAGGAAGAAAATTAGATTGATTTGGTTGTAAATAATTTTCTATATATAAAATAGAAGTGTTACATTTTAATTAGTTAATGTCTATTTTATTTATTTATTTGTATCATTACTTTTAACATCGAATAGTATCATATTTTGCTGAAAAGTATGAGGTGCAGGATTCCACACTTTTTCTTGTGCGGGTTTCCTACTAATATTATTTGAAGATTGTGTGACCTACAATATAATTAATTTTTGTCTTGGCCCCCCCCCAAAGCCAAAATCCTGGCTTCACCCCTGTCCATGCTTGAATGTCGTTTTTTTTTTTCTTAAAACAACTTTCGGTATATGCTGCTGGAAGCTTTTTTAGATTTCAAAACTGAAACTAGGTGCTGTTTGAAAGTGTTTTTAAAAACCATATTCTGTTTTTAAAAATAAAAAACAATTTTATGGGGGTGTATTCAACTCGGAATTGGTTGGATTTGATTGGATTTTGTTGGAATTTAGAAATCAGGGTGTATTCAACTCAGATTTCATTGGATTTGTTTGAAATCCAACGAAGTTTGGGGGTATTCAAATCAGATTTCGTTGGATTTCAAATAAATCCAATGAAATCTGGGTGTATTGGAAATCCAATGGATTTGGTTGGATTTGATTGGATTTTACAGTGAAAAATATAAACAGGAATGGAATTCTCAAATCTTGGCCTCAACCCAAAGATTTGAGAAGATTTCACACTCCCTCTCTCTCTCTCTCCCCTCACCATCGATCTTCTCCTCACTCATTCTTTGAAAAACCACTGCCTCTCACTATCTTCCACCATTCTCTCACCACCACCTCTCTCTCACGACCGTCTCTCTCTCTCTCTCTCTCTCTCTCTCTCACGATTATCTCTCTCTCATCACCATCTCTCTCTCTCTTTCACGATCGTCTCTCTCCGTTGCTTAGTGTGGCGGCGATTTTCGAGCTAGTTCGATTTTATGGTTGAGATACTTTAACACCAAATAGTCATGAAACCCATTTCAATCTCAATTCTTTTGTTGAATCTCTGCCTAAAAATTATACAATTTTTCCTTATACCCAGATCAAATCTCCGATATGGTTTGATTTTGTGAAAAATTGGAGAAAAGCAAAACCAAGTCTTGTGAAAATTTGGTTCGATTGCTTGAACCAAATCAAATCTTCGGAGCCCAAGACTATTGAGGTCAAGATTGCTTGAACAGTTGTCTCAATTGGGTTTGAATTTTGATGCTTTATTATGGATAATTTGGACATGAGAGCACGAGAATTCTATGTGTGTATATTTTATTTTATTTTTGGGTTGTTTGAAAATTATGGTGTTATCTGATGGTTTTCTAATAGTTGCGTTAAGCAGTGAAAATTTGGTTTGATTTTGGTGGTGGGAGGAGTTTGGATTTTGGTGGTGGGAGGGGCTGCCGGGTTCATTTAGGTGGTGGGAATGACAAATTGGGGTGGGAGTGCTGCTGGGTTGGTGATGGGAAGGGCTGCTGGCTGATTGGTGGGAATGGTTGTGGGGGAAATGTTTACAATTATTTTTTAAGACAAATCCTTACAAATCCATCCAATTCTACACAACCAATTCCAACAAAATCCAACAAACTCTTTACACAATTCCATCAAAATCTAATGAAATATGTGGGATTTGTGGATTCCATCAAAATCTATCACTTAAAACAAATCCATCTAACTCCAACGAAATCCAGGTTGAATACACCCCCCTTAATGTTGTTTGGTTTCATGTTTTACAAAATTATTTTTAAAAATAAAAAACAACTTTTTAAAAGTTATAACTAAAAAGTTAAAAGCAACTTTTTATTGTTTTTCACCATTTTCAAAACATCATTTCAAAACAAACAATTATCCCTACTTTATCCATTTTAAAAGCAACGCCAAACATATTTACATTGTTTTCCGTTTTTAAAAACTATTTTAAAAAAAATCTACCAAACACATTTACTTTTTTAGAAACATCATTTTTAAAATATAATTTCATTTTTAAAACATAATTTCATTTTTAAAAATAGTTTTCAAAACGATAGTAAACGCGCCCTAAAAACACCTTATTCATTTTCATTTATATTTTTGAAAAATAGAAAATGAAAATCGTCCTGCAAATGCATCCGTAGGGTTTCTGAATTTGACGAAGTTATGGCTATGCATACTGGAATTAGCGTATCAAGGTTATTAATCTTGGCTGGTGCAGGTATTCATCCCTCTCTCTCTCTCTCTCTCTCTCTCTCACACACTCACTAGCTTACACGCTTACTGTTATAATAATGTTTTTTCTGTTTTTATCCAATTTTGTCTGCTTTTTAGGATACACCGGTACAGTCTTGGTTAAGAATGGAAAATTATCTGATGTGTTGGGAGAATTACAGGTACTCTACTCTCTCATCTTATCTTTTATTCTCCTTTGCTTTGTCTTTATTGATTGTTTTATTTATTATTATTTAGTTTATGGTGTCGATTCTAGTGGAGGTAGTGTTAACTATTCATTAATTGGTATCATTTGGCTTAATCTGTATTGTTATTTGTAGCTCAGATTGTTTATTGGTCTTGAAAAGTAGTGATTCCTGCCTTGTATAGTTTAACCGAAACCAAATGGAAACTGATAATAGATGTAAATGCTGTCATCTGAGGCCATTTTAATTTGTTTTTGTTTATGGGCAGTCATTGGTGAAGGGATTGGAAAAATCTGGGGAACAAGATGGTGACTCTGACCTCACCGATGCTGTTGCAACCCAGGTAATAAAGACGAGCAATGCAATTTTCTTAAATTTTGTGGGGACTTTATTTAATTTTTCGCTATCCATTTGTGTTTATTGAGTTTTCTATTTGCAAACCGAGTGGTATTTTAATTGTTTTGACATCCCTTATAGGTGCGCTGCTTGTCAATGGAGGTTCGGCAACTGGCCTCATCCTCATCTAGACAGATAACCGTGCTTAATGGTGATTCTGGAGGTATTGTCTCTCATATGTTTTGTTATCTTTTAATAAGCCATGATGCAAGGATCTGTATTCTGATTGTTACTGCTCTTGTTCTTTAGTTGTAATCTTCATATTATAAATTATTATTATTATTATCGGTGTTTTGCCCAGGTAGTGCCACCTCTCTCATTATTCCAGCTGCCACTTTGGGAGCTTTAGGTTATGGTTACATGTGGTGGAAGGTATCTACTTTAGTCCTGTGAACTGTGAAGTTTCCGGATCGTTTTTTCAATTTTAACATCATTTTTCTTTTTTATTTATTATAGATAAATTCATGTGTTTTGAGGAGACTGATTTGTTTATTCTGATTTTTTTCCTAGGGTCTCTCATTCTCCGATCTTATGTATGTAACAAAAAAAAGTATGGCAACTGCCGTTTCGAACTTGACAAAACATCTGGAGAATGTATCAGAGGCTCTTTCTGTGAGTTAAAACTCATTCTATGCATACTCATATTGTATTATAAATATGAGACCCTCTGCAAGGATAAGTTTGCTTTGAAGAGTAGGTAATCAGAAAATGTAAACATAGGTAAAACATGTTAAGCATTTCTCGTTTGTAAATAGATCCTTTGTTCCAAACTGTTGCTTTCCCTAATGGTAGCTTGCTGTCACAATCTCTTAACATAAACTTGGCCTGTTATTGCAGAGTGTGTTTCCTGATTTTGATTGTGTTCATTTGTTGATCAGCTGGCAAAGAAGCATTTGACACACAGAATTCTAGATTTGACTGATAAAGTGGAAAAGCAGAGTGTGCTCTCAAAGGATATCAAGAAAAATGTAGGCAAATATTCCTTCTTTTGTTCTTAGTTGGGTTTTGCAGATGAACTAATATCTAGATTCCTCATACTCGCTCTTGTGAAATTATTGGGTGTAACCCTGCTGAGTTGATATATTGAGTTACATTGGTCTGCACAGTCCTCTAGTATTAACACATTATTAAATACTTTATATTTGTATTTTGGGTATAGATATGAGGTAACACCTATGCATTACTCTTTTTTTGTTCTTTTCAGTGAAATAGGTTGAGGAGGCTTGTGAGGATCTTTCTAAGGTTGAACATAATTTGAAGGACTTGCAGAGCATGATTTATTGTTTGGTAAGTTTTTTTTTCTTAAATTCTGCCAAACTTAGATTGGAAGTGGCAAGAGCAGCTGTTTGGTGCTATAAAAAATATTAATTTTCACTAACATGCTTTGTCTTGTGACTCAGTTTCCATCTTTTCAGATTCGTGTTACCAAAGTTTTCTTCTTTATAGTCTATTCTTCTTTTCCAAATTTATACTAATTTTGAAAAGTTTTCTGTGTACAGGATGGGAAGATAGATTCATTGGGATATAAGCAGGTGAAACATCATGTGTTTTATTTATTATTTTTTTGATATTTGAATATGAGTAGAAGAATCCCTATTTTGTTAAAAAGCATTCCGGCATGGTGTTGCCTAAGATATTATCCACTTGCTTCAAGTAAAAAGAAAAAAAGAATATGGTTTACAAATTAGTTGTGTGAAAAAGCAAGTTAAATTTGATTACCTATTTTGTGTGCTTGAAGATGTACTTATACAATTTCCTTTGGTTGACAGGATATAACAAATATTGGCATGTACTACCTGTGTAACTTTGTTGATGGAAAGAAAGCAAAACTGCCTGAAAATTTACAGGTTGGAACTAGTAGTTCTATGTATTTTAAGTTTGTTGTTCACTTTTGAGTTAATTTTAAGTTTGTTTTGATTCATGGGCTCATAACAACTCACATAAAGATTTCTCAGTGGCTGAATCTGGTCAACTTTATACATGCTTGTTGCAATACCAGCATCATATCTTGTGGTTTAAAAGTACTGGTTCTAAATCTACACAATGTGGTTACCAATTTTTCTTATCAGGAAAATATCCTATTCAATTATTTGGTTCATAATAAATAAATAAATAATCATTTAATTAGTGTCTAAATAAAATGAAAATGTTTTCAATATAAACTCATTTTAAGAAAGTGGTCTCTCCCTCTCTAAAATTCAAATTTAAACTCATTTTCAATATAATTTAAATCAATTATATCTACAACAACTATCCTGTAAGGATGCTGCTAATTAATGCAACTGTTTGATTAATATTTCTTGCAGGATCAGCTTAAACTTGGTGACAAGGCTCGTCTACTAAAAGCTCCAAGTTCAATGGTATCTCCTGAAATTCAAATAATTCATTTCACTTCTATTTGAGTGTTCTCTCTTATATCTCCCATTTATATAATGGTGCCGGCATGGTTGAGTGTGCTCAACCCAATCCATGTTCTCTTACCGTTTTTATTCTTAAAGCATCAGCTCCTGTATTTTTTTTCTAGGTTTGAGACATTTTTTGTAGATGTCAATCATAGGAATCCTAATCTTTAAATTAATAAGTTAAATTTTAGGCAATAACTTAAAGTTCAGTTGCAGATCATTGTGATTAACTCAATTCAGTTACCGCTCCAATGATTAAAAATCTAAATACTAAGGGAAGGAGGTATCAAGATAAAAGACACGAGTTCCATAAATGCTTCTGATTTTTGTTTCCAGTAAACACAAATTAAAATAAAATAAAATAAATAAAAAGGTCTCCCCTTCTGTCTTTTAATGCTGCCCGGTAAACATATCAAAGATTATCATATGAATTCTTAGAGCCATATATAACACATCACCCTAATCAAGTGCAAAGTTCAGCTTGTAAGATCTTTGTGGTGAACCATTAAACGTCTTTACTTAAATATCGTGGTAAAAATCTCTTAAGTTTAATCACTTCAAGGGCATGATAGATCACGAAGCTATTTAGTGTACTTTTGGAAATTTTTGAACACCAAGCCTGAGCCAGATTCATCTGCTTTCCCAATTTAAGCACAATTGTTTGATATATGTTGCTTCATCTCTTCAGGGTCTTAAGGAGATTACAGATTCCTTATCTGGAGCTATTAGTCAATCTGGGACGGATACTTCTCAGCAAGATGGTATCATTAATTTGAATGGCCGGCAAAGACTACTCCTGAGGTTTGAACTGTAAAATTTTCTGTACCTGAAATTACAGGCTCACACACTCATCTCCTAATAAGTAAAAGTAAAATTATCCATATGCAAGCAAAGTTGCCTGAAGTATTTGGTCCAAATTTACATGGGAATTCTCTGTCTTGTGTCAGCTTCATTGCTGATATAATTGTGCAAAAAAAGAAAGAAAGAAAAATACATGAAATATTTGATTCTTGTAGTTTCATGAATAGGAAGTCCACACACTTATGCAACGTTTTGTAACAAACTACGTAGGTTGTTTGTATTACATTTTTTTTGCTTGTTTATTCATTTAATTGGGTTAGAAAAAGCAACATTAGACATAAATTCAATGGTTTGTTTCTTAAAGATTTTGGTGCTCTGTTATTGAATTTTGTAAATCAGTAAATGGCTATGATTATTGAGTGAGAACTTCTCCTGTAATATGGTTGCTGTATACTCTTGTATTAGGGATATTTCACAAGCAACTAATTTCATGTCACTCATTTCTTACCTTTTTTTTTTGGGTGTGGCAGGTGGCGGGGGCGGGCATTGTTTTTTAATAATTGCTTGACAGTAGAACTCAAATGTAAACCAAATGCCACAACTGTCCTCACATGCTAGAGGTGGCAGGGATACAATCCTAGGCTTGAATTCGGCCTAAGACTAACCACGCGGAGTCACCTGTTCTTATTACCACCTATATTTCTCACTTACTATTGTAAAGTACAGTAGCAACATTCAGGTCTATAATTGTGTATCAATTCTGTGGTGCTGTTGGTCAGTTTGTTGACAATTTTATAAATGCAGGGCCAATTCGACACTGAATTGATGATCAGAGTAAACGAAGAGGGAACGGTCTTCATTTTCAGTAAGTGTGGCCTGGAAATTATATGTATTTCTTTGTACAAAAACATGGGGTGTCCGAAATATAGGAGTTGTTTAAGACTAATCCAAATTTATTATGATGGGTTTTTCTTCTTTCATGTTATGATAAAATCTCACCCTAGATCTGCTACATGTAAATCTGTTTAAAGTTGTATACTGCTTGTCCATGAAATTTTATCTGTTGTATTCTTTCTTTTTTTCCTTGCAATAAAATTACAAGTGGAAATGGACTTGAAAAAATTGAAAGAAAACCAAGGATGGTATAAGATTGTTGTATGACATGATCACTTATTTCATAAGCTTTTGAGGTAAAAAAAAAAAAAGTGTTTAGTGAACTTTTTAAAATTTGCTTTTTTATAATCTGCTTCTCCTTCTCCTGTGATTAAGTTTTAAGGTGGTTGGAGGTTACTTTTAAAAATTGATTATTGGATAAGCTAACTCATTATTATGTAATGTTCATAATACACTCACTAATTTATAAAAAATGATAATGCCCTAATGTTTTGGAATTATTATTTTAAAAGGAAATTTTAGTGATTAAAACTACAAAAATACATTATAATTATTATTTTTAATTAAAATAATACAATAAATAAATTGAAAATTCTTGAGATTACACATCATGTTGGCCACCGCACAAGCATTTGGTTTGGTTGGGATTAAATTTGCATTTGGCCCTAACTTATTTATTTTAGTAGAATGCGCTTTTTTCAAGTCTTTGATTTTAAGGCAAGGCTTTTTCGTTAATTTTATTACTTTGTTGTTATTTAAACTCTAATATATATATATATATATATATATAGAGAGAGAGAGAGAGAGAGAGAGAGTCTTAAGTGGATCAATTATATAGCTGGAAAAGAAAAAGAAAAATGAAAAAAATTATTCCCCACTTCCATATAATCAATTAGCTTTTATCACTCTAGATCGATTACTTAAGTGGATCAATTTAAATCTCTATTATGTTTTACTATAAAGTATATAATAATTAATTAATGAATAATGTTAGGCTTCTCAATTTTTTTTTATTTTTAAAATGATGGTGGCACGTGGGGTGTCAATATCACATTACTTACCACATAATTTTATGATTTACAAGATGTTGACATCTTACATGCCAATATCATTTGAGAAAAAAGTTGGGAAACCTAACATTACTCTTAAATCTTAATTAATATGGTCTCATGCATTTACCGCTACCACTACTCAGTTGTACGTTTGCCTTGTTGCAACATTAAACCCAAAAAACTCTTACGATTTCATTTGAAATTTGAGTTTTAAATTTAAAACTTAAAACTGAAATTTTCGTTTTTATTATTAAAAATTGTTTGTTGTTTATCATTTGTTCATCTTTTATTATTAAAAAATACAGTAATTGCGAACCATAGAGGCTTGAGATTAATGCTATGTTTGATAGGGAGGAAAAGGGAGAGGAAAGAAAGGGGTGGAGGGAAAAGGGAGAAGAAAATGGAGAAGTGTGTGTTTGGTATGGAGAGAAAAATGGAGGGAAAGGAAAAATGGTGTGTGGGGCCCACCATTTTGTTTCCTTCCAAAAGTGAAAAGAAAAGGGAGGGAAAGAAAGGAGAAAGAAAAGGGAAATGGGACCCATCATTTTTTGGGTAGTTCAAATTACAATTTTATCTAAAAAAAATTAATATATTAAATATAATATAAGGGTATAATAGTAAAATTAATAAAATGATCTTTTCTTTCCTTTCCTTCATGTTTACCAAACAATACGAGGGAAAATCATTTTCCTTTCCTTTCCTTCCCTTATGTTTTCTATCCCTTCAAATCTTTCCATTCTTCCTATTTTCTTTCATCCTTATCAAACGGACCATAAATGATGACACATTACAGATTTAAGTGTCCACATGGACCACATGCACATCACCATCCATATCTGAAACTTGGAAGGAAATTTTGAATGAAAATGAGCTTTAGAAAAGGTGGTGGTGGTTAGGCACTAGACTCTGATTGGTGAGTTTGTTTGGGAGTAGATTGCCAACGTGGACGAGATGTGTTTCTTTTGTGAGAGACTGAGAGGATAATTAAGTAACGAGTTTGGGTGACTCGGTCTGAACTCTTTTATTCGGTGACGTTTTTATATTTTCTTGGTTCACTAGCAATAATTAATACAGTGGTCCCGTTAAATTATTAGTTAGAAAAATGATGGTGTGAGAGTCGAGTAATGACAGGCGACCAACCCTAGTGAAATAATTGCCAGGATTAGAGTTGCACCATCCCTAATTGGGGATTTTTTTTTTGATGGGGGGATTTTTTTTTTTTGGGGGGGAGGGGGGGGGGCGCCGTGGATCTCCATCTCTATTTCTCCATTTCCTCCACAAACATATTGAAATGGGGATGGGGATGGGGATGGGGATGGGGAAGGGGGGAAGGTATCCCTTCCCCATTTCCCCATTTCCCCCAAACATATATAAATATAATTATAATATATATTTTTAATTTTTGTTTTTATTCTTTGAAAACCTTTGGTTCATGTTTTAATCTTGCGTTTTTTTTTTTTTCAAATCTTTGGTCCCTGTCTATATTCCGAGACTTATTTTCCTTGGAATTTTTTTTAGATTTATGTTATTTCTTTTTTTAATTTTTTTATTTTTTTTATTTTTTTACTTTTCTTGTCGGTTCCTCATCTATGTTTCATTCTTGTGTATCAAATCACTTTACATGTTTCAACCGATTTTTCCTAAAAAAATAAAAAATATATCACAAACTGAAAGACAAGAACAAAACTTCTTTTATTGAGTAGAGAAGAAGAGATTGAGTGAAGTGAGAAATGAAAAAGATAAAGAGAAGTTGTCCTAAGTGGTAGTCTGACAAGAGAGGAAGTATAAGAGAGAAAAAAGAAAGCAAACTTTGGTACCATTTAAAAAAGACAAAAATTGAGGAGAAAAGAGTTTATTTCCACCCTTCAACCCATTTCCTCTTAACAAAAAAATAAATAAATTATGGTTTATGGAACCTTCACTGTGATTATTTTACATCCACTTAAATAATTATTTTACATTAAGGAATGATTTTGATGCAATGAGATTATATATCTGTAATTCAAAGCCCACTTCATACCAACATATGAACAAGAATTCTCATGAATCTTTTAAACTATTTGATTAAAAGTAAAGATCAATTACATCATACTGCAGTAACATCACATATGACCAAGAGTTCCTCTGTGTATGTGCAACAGAGTGAGAAGACACCATTGTTATATATGATATAACAACACCAACATACAAGAACAAACACATGCACAAAACATCTCATATATGATATAACAGTAACTAGCTTGAATCGCGACTCGAGCTCAATTCTTCAATCAAAGAATTCAAATCAGAGTAAGATGAACCCTCTTTCTCGATAGCCCTCCTCGCCATTTCACCAACTGCTTTGGCCCTGCACCTTATTTCCCCTGCCTTGTCACCAATCATTATCTCTTTCACTGCTTTCTCTATTGCCTCCCTCTTCACAAAATCTCCCACCAATCTAACGCATTCTTGAACACCAACACTAACGCCAATCTTAAGAACCTCAGTCACCAGTTTTTCGTTGAAAGGTTGCTCTGCCGACACTGGCCATGTGACCATAGGCAGCCCAGCAGTGACTCCTTCAAGAGTTGAATTCCAACCGCAATGTGTAACGAATCCTCCCACAGCCTCATGTTCAAGAATCAACACTTGCGGTGCCCATCCTCTTATTATCAATCCTTTTCCTTCCATTCTTTTCTCGAATCCTTCAGGCAACCAATCTTCTTCGTCTTTCTTGTCTTTCCTCACAACCCATATGAAATCCTGCCTTGAAGCTTCAAGCCCCATCGCGATCTCCATTAACTGATCAGAATTGAAGTTAGCAACACTTCCAAAACAAATATACACAACAGAATTTGGTTTCTTTGAATTAAGCCATTTCAAGCACTCATTCTCATCAATAGTAGCTTGCTTTCCTCTAGAAGCCTTGTCTTCAAAATTTCCATTGCATAGAGAAACTGGGCCTACATGCCATGCCCTCCTTCCCAAAACATTCCTATAACAATCAGCATAAGCAGGCTCAAGCTCGTAAAAGCTGTTGACAACAACACCAAAGCTCTTTAACTCTGCTTCTTTAGAAGCTTTCAACATCCTGGTGAAGTCAGTTTCTGCATTCAATCTCATCACATCTGGGAGTTGCTTCCTTGTAAGCTTGATATCACCAGGAAGACCAGGCACCAGAAATGGTTCAGAATCTGATGAAACTTGCTTGTGTGGTTCGTACATCGTCATACATGCGGATGTGCACAAAGAAAAGAAACCGGTGCCATGAAACACCAGCCTAGGAATCCTAAACTTGGCTGCAGCATCAGTTGCCCAAGCAAAGAGCATATCAGCCACCAAGCAATCTGGTCTACAATCTCTCAGGAGCTGCTCAAGAGGTTCCTGGAGCATCGCTGTGGCCTTGAAAAATCTAATGATCATCTCCACGGAGGCTTTGGATTTATCACCATTAGTGAGGGCGTCAGCATTTTCACATTCCTCTGGCAAACCGGCCTCTGCATAAGGAAACTTGATGATTTTCAAATCCATTTCGATCCCCAAATCGTTGGATCTTTGGATTGTGTTTGAAAACAGAGAAGCATTGACAGGAGTAGTGATTATGGAGGTCTTGACACCTCTTGTTCCAAAAAGCTTGGCCATGTCCACAATTGGTATCATGTGACCATGAGCCATGAATGGTAAGAAGAAAATGTGAAGCTGAGGTATTTCACTGTCCATTTCCACTTTTGTTTGAATTTAAGATCAAGAAATGAAGAAAAAAAAATATGAAGCTTTGAAGACTAAAACGATGACAAAGCTAGCTTTTTGGGCTATAGTTTTTTCTGGATTTGTATGAATTAATTAGAAGGTTGACTTGACTGAAATATACAGACCTTTCAAAGATTGAAGAGCAAGAAAAGTTGGAATTATTCCATGGATTATATTTACACACCTCTTTGCGACTGTCGTCATCTCATCTAGATGAATGCAACAGATTGGTGAATTATACAATTCACTACATTAATCATAAGGACTCAAATCAGCTGTCAAATTTTGGTGTACCAATTTGTGTCCATCCAACCAAATTGGGACATATGTGCACATTTAAGCACATTTATGGCCAGTTTGGTATTGCTTTTAAGAAGTTAAAATCAACTTATTTTATAATTTTGACATAAAATGATGTTTGGTAAAATTTCCAAAAGTGATTAATTGATAATCTGACACGTTTTGACAGTGATTTTGAGAAGTAGGTAGAGGGTTACTTTTTGAAAGTGATTATGGAATAATATATTTCAACATTTAATGAATCTTTTAAAATATCATTATTATCCTTATGAAATCAAATTAAAATCATTTACATACCTTATTTCATATTTTTAAAATCAACATTTAATGATTTGATTTATAAAATCTTTTAAAAATATTTTTATTGTTCATATGATTTTTTTTTTCCAATTTAAATATTCTACTTAAATATTGATTTAATATAATATAAATAATGAAATAAATAAAATAAAGTTATAAAATCATGTCTATTTTAGTCATTGTAACTAATTTCAGTACTTTTGAAATAAAATTATCAAACATATGTATACTGCTTCTGAGCTACACAGTAGTTTTAAAAGTTTAATTATCCAAACTTCTGCTAATTAATTTCACAGCTGATTATTCTTTCAGCACAACTAACAGTGATTATTATAAAAGTTACAGCAATACCAAACTGGCCCTTAATTTGTTTTTTTTCAACTGCTTCCATAAATATGCACACATGTCCCAATTTGGTTGGTTGGACACAAATTGGGACACCAAAATTTGACAGCTGATTTGAGTCCTAATCATAAATGGAATTTCCTCATTAATAAATCATTTAAGGGTTTTTAGCAAAATTGCCCTATTTTAGAGACTGAATTGTAAATCTACCCTAACACCCAAATAAATTGCAAAATTGCCCTGAAATGACCTTTCTAGTTCCTACCCTTATCAATAATTGAAATCAATTTCACTCTATTTGCCCATAAATTCCCAATTCCTCTGGCCACCCTTCCCGATCGAACCCATCTTCCGTCGCCGACGCAAGCCACCGTCGCCAATGTCCATTTCGACCCAACTGTAACTTCTTCGTCGCTTTGTCGACGTCGTAGACGATATCTCACCACCGTCGACGGCATCCGACATCGTCGACTTGCACGCCGACGTCGAGTCTTCTCACAATAGCAACGTCGAGTCTTCTCGGTCCGAACAGCATGCCGACGTCGTCAACTTGCCGTCTTCTCGTTCCGAATTAGCCTCCTCGTTCCAAAGCGGTAATATTTCATCCATTTGGGTCCAATTTAAGGTATTTGGAGTTTGGAACCCTAACATTTAGGTTTATGTTTTGAATTTGAAATTGATTTTAGGGTTTTCAATTTTTGAGTTAGATTGGTTTGATTTAGGGAATGATTTTAGGGTTTTCAATTTCATGTATTTGGTTTTTGTTTGTATCAATGAAATCTCAAATCTTTTTTCAAGTTTGATGATCTTATTTTTGGTTTTGTCCGATTTTGAAATTTTTAGTTGACTGTAGAACTGTCGAATTTTGCAAAGCAAAATTAATTCTCAATTTTGATTTTGGATACTTGTGGCAACCTCAAAGTTTCTGATTTTGGATTGAGTGCTTTGTCCCAACAAGTTAGGGTATATTATTTTAAATTTTGCCGAATTCCCTCAACTTCATGTTATTCCAATCTTGTTGTTTTCTAGAATTTTGATAACATGTGTTGATATTGACAGGTTGCTAGGTTGAATCCTGAGAGGTCCATACCTTCAGCAGTTCTAAAAGGAGCCAGAGGCCTGGTGTCATGCCCTAGGCATTTTAATTGTATTTTTGATATGTTTTTTTTGGGTATTTTGCAGGTTTGAATGTTGCTAGAAAATGAACAACAGAAGAAGAAAGTTCGAACAAATTGAAGAGAATAAGATCTAAGAGAGAGAAGTCTGGACAGTGAAGATCAGAAGAAGCTGGAGAAGAACAGATTAAAAAAAAAATCGGATCTAATCCCACAGGTTGCAGGAAAGATGCTCTAATACCATTTGTCATGTCCTTGACATTTTAATAGATTTTTTGATATATTTTGGGATTTATTTTGGTAGGTTTGAAGATTTCTGGGAAATAGAATGAAGAACAGATTGTAGAAGATTGAAGAAAGAGAAAGTTTGAATCAGAAATTGAGAGAGAAGAGAGAGAATTTGTTAGAGAGAGAGAGAATAGAATTTGGATAAGGAAATTGTTGTAATATTTCATTGATTGTAAAAATGGTTGTGAACAACCTTACATAGCTAGCCATTCGGCTAACAGAATGTAAATGAGAAATGATTCCCTACAATTGACTCACTTTAACTATCAAAGACTCTTAGAGAGATGATTCCTTGCAATAGACTTATACTACTATTATGGACTCTCGGGTAAAGATTCCCTACAACTGACACATTCTATTTAGGGAAAGTATCATTTCCCCCCTATAGTTTGCCATATTCATGAATTTGCCCCTCTAGTTTCAGAAATGGTTGATATTTCCCCTGAAAATCAAAGTATTCGAATATATACCCCCTGCCGTTAGAATTTCTGTTAAATTGAGGTTTGACCGTGAAATAGCGAGGGCAATCTTGTAACTCTGCTTGGAGGACTTGAATGGCAATTAAAAATTGAAAATCAAGAAAGTAAAAAACAAAAGCAAATTTAAAATTTATTAAATACAAATAAAACATGTGGATGAGATGATTGACAACTCACCCTTCCACTATTACCAGATGCCAATACACCAAAAATAGGCATGGAGATAATTATAAAAAAAATATTAATATCAAAATAATAAAATAATATAATTGTAAAGAACAAAAAAACTAATCAAATAATAATTGTGACATGAATTGGATTTTTTTTTTTTTTAAATTAATAAATTTTTTTTTCTTAAATGGATCTCCACCATCCATCCCATATATTGGATGGTAGAGATTACAAAATATTTTATAAAGACAAAACAAAAAAATAAAATCAACCAAATGAAAAAAAAAAAATCAAAAAAAAAAAAATCATTTAAAAAAAAATCTCCATCCCTCTCTCCATCTACAAAAAAAAAAAAAAAAAAAAAAAAAAAATCCCGATCACCACCATAAAACACAAAACCGGGAATCCAGATTGGTGAAGAACCCAAAAATCACACCCGTCTCTTTCAACCCTAACTCTCTCTCTATCTTCTCGTTCTCTCACCTCAATTCTCTTCTCTTCTCTTCTCTCTTATCCGCCTATTTTATTTCTCTTCTCTGTTTCGCTTCTTCTATTCTCTCTCATCGGCGGTTTGTGTTGATATAGGGGTGGTTGCTTGATCTATCTGTGGGTGTGGTCGATTGGGTTTTGGGAATGTTTGATTCATGGATTTTGATGATTCGTGCGTGGATGGTGGTTGATGTGGTGACCGTTGGTGGTGGGGATGTTTGATTTGTGGATTTTTGGGGTTTTCTGTGATTTGCGAATTTGGTGCTTTTGTGTGATTCATGGATTTGGGGTGGTGGCGGATGGTGGTGAAGAACCCAGTTTTGGTGGTTCGGTGAGAAAGTGAGAGAGATGGTGGTTCGGTGATTTTGGTTTGGTGTGTAGAGATGGCAATTTGGTGTGTGTGTGTGTGAGAGATTTCTGGGTTCTAGGTTCTAGATCGGTGATAGTGGTTTGGTTCTTGTTTTTGATTTGAGTTTGTGTGATGAACGGATGAACAAGAAAAGGGATGATGATGAATGAAGGTGATGATGAATGGTGATGATGAATGAAAGCTGGAGAGAGGGAGATTTACAATTATATTATTATTGTAAATCATTTAAGCTGGAGAGTGATGACGGTGATGAAGATTTTGGTGTTTGGGGGCTTGGTTTGTGTTTTTGGTTGTTGAAATTGGTTTGATTTTGATTGGGGATGGTGATTTGATTTCGATTGGGGCTGGATTTTGGGTGTTGTGTCGTGTTATGAATTTTTCTGGGTTTTGGTATTTCAGATTGATGATGAAAGTTTTGATGATTTCATTTTTTGAGGAGATTGATTTTTGGGTTGGTGTTTGATTGTATTGATTTGGTGTTGGGATATTACTATTTAATATTTATTTATTGTTTAATTTTTTTAAAATATTTATTATTTAATTTGATAATATTTATTAATTTATTATTTAATATTAGTTGTTTTATTAAATAAATTATTATTAATAAAACAACTAATAATTTATAAAAAAATTATCAAAAATAATAAAATAATATAATTGTAAAAAAAAAAATATTAATCACCAACGGTTACCTTAGGGGTGTAAAAATGTAGTTTCTGTATCACCATCACACAAGGGCAAAAATGTATTTAAGCCTCTTTTTTCTGTCAGAGTTGCCGTATTTAACAGAAATCTTAACGGAAGGGGGCATATATTCAAATACTTTGATTTTCAGGGGGAATATCAACCATTTTTGAAACTAGGGGGGCAAATTTATGAATATGGCAAACTACAGGGGGAAAATGATACTTTCTCTTCTATTTATTATGGACATTCATTAAATCCCTAATTTCCCCAATCCTGACACCTGGCAATTTTGACTGGTTGCTTACAAACTGGGCACTGGTTTGGTTGTTGCTAAAAGGTCAAATGGATCCTGGTCTGCTCCATTAGTCATGTTTTTAGCTGGTTTAGGTTGGGGTGCTCAGGTAGTATTTTAGTGGGTTGTCATTCCTTGATTATATTTTTTTCTCGGTTTATTTGATCAGTTAAGATAAATATTTATCTTATCAAAAACAAAAAATAAATAATTGTTTTAAACTTTGAGGATATGTGTGTCTTGTTAACTGAAAGAGGATCTGAAATCATTAACTTTACGAGAAGTATGAATTAATTTTAAATTGTTTCTTTTAATTATACGTGATATTCTCATTTGCTGGGATTTATGTAATCTGCTCTGATTATGTATATTTTATTGCTCATTGTTTTCCAGATTGGGGGTGAGCTCATGGACTTCATAATTGTGCTCCATGATTTGAAAGTTGTGAAGACATTTTGTAGTTGCATGCCTTTTTCTCTTGGTGCTGGTTATAGCGCCGCAGCAGGGCCTGTTGGGAGATTACTGGAAGCTGATGTACGAGCTGGAGACGGAGGTTCTGGCATGTGACACACTTACAGTTGTAACAAAGGTGTCTTTTTCAAATTTCAAAATGCCAGTGTTTGTATTATAATTCTGCTTAATAAATTACAAGGATCACTTGCTATAACTCTGTCAATGTTTGGGAGAGTAACTGACACCTTATGTTGCTGCAAAATTAATAGGGGCATTTGTGGGAGTGACTGTGACCGGAAGGGAACATCGTTGCGATGAGGATGGATACCAATCTGCAGTTCTATGGTGATCCTTATCTTACTACAACTGACATTCTACTTGGGACAGTGGAGAGGCCTAAGGCCGGTGAGCCATTGTATGCTTCCCTCGAAAACCTTTATTCCAGTCTAAACTTTTAGTTCTAGCTCGGACCATGAACTGTGTATATCTCTGTTTACAGTGAATGTGAAGCCCGCATATCCATGACAAGTTGGCATGGTTGCTGTTTAGAGAGGTGCTGGATCCTTCAATTAATACCCCTTATATTTGATATACATGAAAGAAGAGACTGTCCAAAATGGGTGTTCATATTTCTCCTTCCCTTTTCCAGTTTTATATACACTTTTAATCAATGTACATTTGTGAATTATCCATCATTAAAATATTCATTATACCCCTTATATTCGCTCTTCAACCTTCATATCAATACTCACCATGATGATTTTTCCATTCTCCACCCCAATTCAAAACCAAATGCACATTTTTCGTCATCAATCCTGAAAAATAATTCAATAAATATTATCCATCATTAAATTATTCATTATTTCAAAGAACATAAATGGAAAAAAAAAAATCGGAGATATGATAAAACCATCGGGTTAGCCGACCTGATGGTTTTTTTCCTCGGATTCGGGCCACCCTGACCCAATGATTTTTCAAACCTATGAGAAAAACCATCGGGTCAGGCCGACCCGATGGTTTTTCTCATAGGTTTTAAACCTTATTCGAATTAAAATAAAAATAAAAATTGGGAAGTTGGAAAAATAATTTTACAATGTAATGCTTACCCCTTGAAACAAATTTATATGACATTCCCTAAGAGCTTCTCCAACCCTGCACAAAATCCATCTCTATCTCCAAGTTGATGCGAAATCCCCTGAAAAACGCAGTCCAACCCATCGCCAAAACACCTGCTATCTGAGGAAGATGAACAGTGCCGCGCAATATATTGTGAGGCACTGTTCATCCAGCGCAAACACTGTGCACTTATTGGTTTTTTTTTTTGATCCCTCAACTTTTATATAATCACGTTTTCACCCTATTTTTAAAAATATATTTTGATTATATCCTTTATTAAAAGGTTTTGTGTATTCACAGTTTTACCCTAATGAATTAAATTTATTCCAATTTGGTCCTTTTTATTATTTAATGATTTTGTTTTGATTTATTTATTATTTATATTAACATTTATAATAAACTAAAATGAAGTGTATAATTACAAAATTTAAATGCTTTTTTTTTTTAATAAATCACTTCATTCCTACATTAATTCATAAGTTTTAAATGCAATTTTTTTTTTAATAAATCACTTCATTCCTACATTAATTCGGGACATGCTGAATCAACCGAAAAAAATAGTTGTGCAACATGCTGTCTGAAAGTAGACAATCATGTTGATAATGTCTAATATATTTTTTGCAACGTAGGATTTTTTTTTTTTTTTTGACAATATCTATTAATTCGGGACTAGGTATTTTTTTGAAAGCTTTCGCCATTGGTAAGATTTGAGCCACTGACTTGGAAGTTATTTGCCTAGGCCCCAAGTTCGTCCATCTACCAGCTGAGCTACGCCCCTATTGACTTTTGCCACATAGGTTGAATATGTACAGCTACATTGAATATACATTTTTTAAGAGATGGCCTATCGACATTTTTTTTTTTCACAAACCACTCTTGCATTGGAGATGCTTTTAAATATATTTATTTTTGCTTTTATTTAGAAAGAGTGTCATGAGATCAATAAAATACCATGAGGACGGTATCGTTTTTGACGGCCCCTTCTCATTATTTATTTTTAAAAACATTTCAAAATACTTGTTCCGTACCTATTTTCAAAAAGCAATTCAGAAAATATAAAAAACTTTGGAAAAATACTAAAATGTTGTTTTCCTTGTTTTTGCGGTGTACATTATTTTTATATTTTCAATTAATTTACCGGTATTTTTTTTTCTTTTCCAGAGGATGTATTCAATTAGGATTTTAAAAGATTTTTAATGACTTTTATGGAATTAAAAAGTTTATGTGTATTTAATGTAGACTTTTAACAACTCTATAAAAGTCATAAAAGTCTTGAGGTATTCAATATAGACTTTTATAGACTTTTAAAAAGTCTTTAAAAGTCATGTGGTATTCAATCAAGACTTTTTAACAGTCTATGTAAGTTATGGGGTATTTAAAATCTCAATGATTTTTAACGACTTTAAAATATCAATGACTTTTAATGATTTTTTAGTTATAATCAATCTCACAATTTATCTTCCATTCCTATCAAAATCTTTGAATGACTTTTAAAAAAAAAAAAAAAATAGAAACAATTTCACTTTACAAGAAAAATATAAAACTCTTTAAAAAACATCAACCACCAAATATATATTCTATTTTCAAATAAAAATACACTCATTCTTAACAAATTTCATAAATAAAATAAAACAAATAACTTTAAAATAAATAAACATTATATATATATATAAAAACATACAAACATTAACGATCTATAAAAAATAAAAAATAAAAAAAAATAAAAAATAAAAAAAATAAAAAAATGATATAAAACAACTCTTCATCAGCTATGCAATTAAGGACGAGAGATTTCATATTTTTTTACTTATATTTTTAAAGCAACTAAACAACACCGAAACAAATCAAATGAACTTCATTAATTATGTAAAATAAAAATAATAAATGACAAAAACCATTACTTAACCATGCAAATATATCATAATCAAAATCGCGTATGAGTGTGACTCCATTTAATTATGATCAATATCAAACTACCCACTTTTAGGCATAGATCTTATTTAACAACTAGGTGCGGTTTTTATGTTTTATCTTTAGTAACTTAAATAAACTTTTGGTTGATTTTTTATACTCATTGTCATACTTTCGTAGAGACATGTAAACATTGATATTATTGTCGGTTTGCTACATTTATTCTAAAAGAAAATTTATAATATTTTTACTAATTATAAAAAACAAATAAAATTTTGACTAATTAAAAAAAAAAGCATAATGTCTTTATAATGCAAAATATAATTAAAAAATAAATAAATTAAAATAACATATATAGACATGAATGCTTTTGTCAAGTTTAATTAACGATGGTTTTTTTTTATTCATTTGAAAAATTATTTTTATTGACACGATAAATATATATAATTTTGCTAAAACAAATTATACATTATATTTAAAAGTCAATGAAAGTCTATAAATATCTATATAAGTCTTTTAAAATGAAAGTCTACGAAAGTCTATGAAAGTCTTTTAAAATGAAAGTTTATGAAAGTCTTTTAAATAAAATTCTATAAAAGTTTTTCATAATCTTGTAAAGTATATAAAAGTCCATAAAATATATAAAAGTCATTAAAAGTCTTTTGAAATTCTAATTGAATACCACCCCAAAGTTTATGAAAGTCTTGTAAATAAAATTCTATAAAAGTTTTTCATAACCTTGTAAAGTATATAAAAGTAATTTTAGTGGATCGTGATAGTAAGGTCATTCTACCACTTACAATACCCATGTCTCGTATTTAAGTTATAATGACTTTCCTAAACCATGTGAATTGAATCTAGAAATGCCATTTTAAAAGTGTTTTTTTTTTTTTTTTTAACACAAGATTTCGCGTGCATTCCCAAAAGACTTTTTTATTTTCACTATTCGAATATCTATTTGCTTACCTATGTGGCAATTTGATGAGTCAAAAAAGAAAAGCTCTTCCAGAAGACTCTTCAATTAGAAATAGGTTTATATTATTTTAATAAAAGCACTCAAATTCTCCATTCCCCACCAACAAATCTATTTGCCCTCAAATTTTTTCAAGTTAGAAATAATAACTTTTTGAAATGAACTAGTTTTATACATGTGAAACTAGTATTATTTTTAGTTGGATATAAAAATCATTTAAATGACATTCCAAATTATTACTATGTTATTATTAAATATTCAATATTAGTCTCATTTTAAACATCTAAATGAAACATTTCTAATGATATAATTTTTATGATGATAAAATTTATAAATTAAAACTTATTTTATATTAATTGAAATTAATTAAAAAGATAAAAAGGATATAGTTATGATATGATATAAAAAATAATATAATAATATTGAAGAAATAGAAGCAAAATCTTATTTGAAGAGTTTGTTGAAGTTAAATATGTTGATGTGACTCGTTTGACTTTATCAAGTATCTTATTTAAAGTATTTTTTCGAGATGCTCTAAGATCATTAAAATCTACATATGAATAAAATTTGAAATTTTTTCAAATACTAGAACTATTTATCCCGATTTTTTTAAATATGAAGGGCATCGGAAAAATAGACGAAATATATGAAAATTCAAGAAAAAAAGTTCTAGTGTTTGAAAAATTATAAATCGATGTGATTTCACAGTGGTAGTTACCGAAATTAAAATAAAGGATTGTAACAGGGACTCGCTATATATATAACCTCTAACCTCTAACTTATTAAGTAAGAGCAAAGAACAATGAAACGTCTGTGTGAACCTGAAACTCCAAACTCGTGTTCAATTCAATCTCAAAGCAAACAAGTAAGAACTTCAAAATTTATTTGGTGCTTTTTAAGTTAGAAATAAATGTCATCAATTCAAGTCCCAATCGAAATTCTATATAACATTCTAGGTCGTTTACCAGTAAAGGAGATTATTAGATTCATATGTGTTCGCAAAGCTTGGCGTGACCTAGTTATCGACCCAAATTTCATCTCCACACACCTCAATCTTCAAACTGATGATAGTGATAAGTGTTTATTGCAATATAAGGCTGGTCGACATTGTGGTGGCAAAAATTTTATCGTTGCCTTCAATGCCAGGAATTATTAGATGCTTAGGCATTGTCAACAACAGAGATTTAATGTTTGATATAAGGCGTGAGAAATGGGTGATTTCTTATGACCTTGACAAACAGGAATACAATAAACCTCTTGGGTTGGATGAGTATCTGATTGAGTTGTTCACTTTTCGCGAGAGTCTAGCCTTATATATGAGGAAGGATTTACTTGTCCAATGAGGGATACGTTTGGGCTATGTTTGGTATGGAGGAAAGAAAATAGGCAGGATAGAAAGATTTAGAGGGATAGAAAATAGGAGGGAAGGAAAGGAAAGGAAAATGCTTTTCTTTCCTTCCTGTTTGGTAAACAGGAAGGAAAGAAAATATCATATTATCAGTTTTACTATTTTACCCTTATATTATATTTTATATATTAATTTTTTTTTGATAAAATTGTAATTTGAATTACCCTCCAAGCTTTCCCCTTTTTTTCCCTCCCATTTGCTCCCACTTTTGGGAGGAAAGAAAATGGTGGGTCCCACACACTCCCTTTTCCTTCCACTTTTCCTTTCCCTCCATTTTTCTCTCCATACCAAATACACACTTCTCCCTTTTCCCTCCACCCCTTTCTTTCCTCTCCTTTTTCCTCCCTACCAAACACACTTTAGGGAAGAGGAAGAGGAGCGTATTTGAGCTGCTGCAGAAAAAAATAAAAACTGGCTTTGAGAGGTGAAAGGCAAAGAACAGATGGAGAATCTCTTACTTGCTTAACAACTTGTTTTTAGTTAATTTCTGCTCTAATATGTATGCTTTAACTGTTATGTTTTTTTCTTTTCAATTGTGACTGGATGGAAATGTCTTAACCATCTTTTAAGTTTAACTCCTTCATGTAATGTCTGTTTATTGAATTACCAGTTAGAATTAGACTTTTGTAATTTTTTTTTTTATGGAATTTTTATTATTTAGTAGGTGACAAATCACAAAGACAACACACATACCTATTATGTTTCGAAATCCGAAAAAGCTTCTAATAGCATATACTGAAAAAACGCGTCTGGTAGGTTAACCGAAAAATATTAAAAATTGTAATTATTTTTTCTGTTGTAATTTTTTAATTTGAATAAAAAGTCGGTTAATAATTCATCACAAATACTTATCAACCAACTCATAATTTAGAAATAAATATTAATTTTTTAATAAATATAAATTACATAAAAAAATTAAAATCTTTCAAAAGAAAAACAAAATAAAATAAATATAAAAAAAGTTAATAAAGGAGCCGCCGATCTGCAGTAGATCGATGGCTCTAAGGCCATAGCTGTTCCTCCAAATTTTCTTTCATGGAGAATACGAAGAAGAAAGGGGAGAAGAAGACAAGATGAAGAAAGAAGAAAAAGATTAAGAAAGAAGGAGACAAAGAGAAGAAGAAACATTGAAGGGGAAAAAAAAAAAGAAAAAAACACTGTATTTTTTTTTTTTTTTTTAAATGAAATGAAAAATAAGGAAAACATGTTTTTCAATTTTAACATTGTTTTTGAATAACGAAAACGAAAAAAAATAAAATAAAATAAAAAATAGCTACTAGACATGCCCCAAACATTTCACGGTATTTAAAAAAGGTCAAAAAGATCTTGAAGTAGCCTAAAGCAAAGATCCTTATGGATTAAAAAAACTCTTTCTACCGGAAAAGAAGTTCAACCAAATGTACACCGGCTCTTTTGCCCAGAGGGTTATCGGGTTAATCAACTACTTGGATTCCTTTTGTCTTTTCAAATTTCGATAGGGTTATTGAACTCTATTCAATCAAGGAAATAAAACAGTGCACAGCGAAAGAAGAAAAAGAACAACATTAAAAACTCAACTTCTGGCCAAGCTAAACAACAGCAGCTCTTTTCAAGAACACATTATCAACAATGTCAATTTGAGCAATTTAAGCCATAATATCTATCATCTGATGTACGACAAATGAGCAATAATATCACCTGATGATGTTGGACCAAAGAAAAGGGACACATATAGAGGGTATATATATATATATATATAAATTATCAGGCCTGAGGATATTAACGTGCGGTTTTAACACTAATTCTCGGTAACAAAAATTAGTGAAACCGTACGATAATATCCTCGGGTATACCTAACCTAATAACTGCTATATATGGATAGCCATAAAGTATCCAAATGAAGAATGTTTTACACACAAAGTGCATCGATCTGCTCCATGATCCTGCACCATTCAAAATATACATTTTTATATTTTTCCTTCGATAGTAATCATCATATTCAATGATCTCAAGCTCCACTTTCTCTATGCAATTTTGCCAACATGAGATGGGAAGAGATTTGCAGCAACTAGCAGTTTTTCCTTCATAAATTACTTGCTTCTTATATGAGAATGACAACTGAAATAAAAACAAGTTGCAGTAAACAACAATTGCAAGAAGCCGAAGAAAATATCCTACACACAAATATGAAAAGTACCTTGATATCCAAATATCTGTATTCTATTGATACCGTTTTTGTATGAGGCGCAATCCAAAGAAAGCCATCCACAAGTTTTGCAATTGTCAATTGGATTGATATTGAATCTAATCTTAATTTCAAATGCTTGACACTACTAGATAATGGAGATGCTAGTGTTTGCCTCAACTCCCTTGTAACAATCATATACTTCATAAAAGAAATCAAACCAAAAAAAATTAGAGATACTACGATAGTGAAAATTTGAAACAAAAGAAGTTGCTTGCTAAGCACGCACATACCTCATCCATGTCACTTCGAAGACTCAACACTCCTGAAAAATCATGGAACTTTGCGAGAAACTCAACATATTTAGCATACCATCGAAATCGAGTTTCAAGAATATGATTGCAAAAATGGAGATTGATTTTTGTCAAACTCGAAGCATTTAAGGACAAGGATGTTGCACCACCTTGATACTCAAAAAGCTGTAAATTGGGAGTGACGATACTGATTTCAAACAGATACGTACATTCAAGGATCAACAACGTCTTAAGACTTGGACTCGAAAGCTTAAGACTATTTAACGGATAATCATGTATCTTTAAGTACTCAAGCTCTGGAAGTTTAAAAATTTGGTCATGGAGCCACTTATTGCATATAGGAATACTAGACAAGCTTAGTCTTTTGAGATTCTTAGAAAAAGAATGGTGGATCTCAAGTGTTCTATTTGGTCCACCAATAGATAATAAACTGACATTTGGTGTTTTGATGACAACCTGTTGAAGATCAGAATTATCTATCAACTTGATTACATTGAGCTTACATAAACCAGATAGCTCTAGACTTCTAAACCCTTCACATGAAACCAATCTCAGATCTTCAATCAATGGACAACCGATAACTAGATTTTTAATCATGTGATCATCTACATAAACTCGTTTCAGACACAATTTCCTCAAAGAAGATAACACGACATCATCACTTTTGGATAGCTCGAGCTTACAACATTTTAACTTCAACACTTGTATTGATTTCGAAGAAAAAACAACTTCAGGTAGATTAAACCGTCTCAAGGAATTTAATTGAAGTTTGAGCTCTTTGACATTGCATCCAATTGCATAGCAAATGCATTGGTTTAGCAATGATCTAAGTTCTGGATCATTAAATAAATCCATGTCAATCATGAACTTGTTGATACTAATCATCATCTCCCCATACTGCCGGTTTGCCAGAATTCTTACTAAACAAGAAAACAACTCTTTTGCTCTTCTTTGAAGTTCCACATTTATTTTAGTGTAGAATGTGTTGTCAGAAGGATAACAATACCTCAAACGGTGATCAAATATGGTTCTATCGAATTCCAAATCCGGGGATGAATGCCATATTTTTTCCCATCTTTTAGATAGCACACAGGTTTGAACAACTTGTCTGAAGGGGAGAAAAGAGAGAATGTGGTGTAATATTGGATCAAGCAATTCAGATAGTCTGTCCACCTCCTCAACTTCGATTTTCTTTGTCATGCCAAAGCTACCCTGAAATATTACTATTAGTCAATGTTAAAGCGATCTAATCATGTGATGAGATGAGGTTGGTCCGGTGGTAGACCCCTCACATCTACATCATGAGGTTGTGGGTTCGAGTCTTCCCTCTAAAAAAAACCCGAATTTATGTAATAGTAAAATAAAAAAAAAGTGCTCTAATAATGCATACCTGAGACAGAGAGAGAGAGAGAAGTAAAAAGAGAAAACATGGCAATAAAAAAAAAATACCTTATCTGCTCAAAAACTCTGTTAGGGTTCTTAGCAGTATTGATAGAGATTTGTAGGATTTTTTGATTGAGAGAGAGAGAAGTAAAAAGAGAAAACATGGCAATAAAAAAAAATACCTTATCCGCCCAAAATACCTTAAGGTCCGGTGGTATACCCCTTACACCTACACCACGAGGTTGTGGGTTCGAGTCCTCCCCTCCTACTAAAACCCCCTGAATTTATGTAATACTTATATAAAAAAAAGTGGTCTAATCATGCATACCCAAATAAATATATATATATAATTATATATATTGGAGTAAAAAGAGAAAACATGGCAATAAAAAAAAAATACCTTATCCGCTCAAAAACTCTGTTAGGGTTCTTAGCAGTATAGATAGAGATTTGTAGGATTTTTTGATTGAGAGAGAGAGAAGTAAAAAGAGAAAACATGGCAATAAAAAAAAATACCTTATCCGCCCAAAATACCTTAAGGTCCGGTGGTATACCCCTTACACCTACACCACGAGGTTGTGGGTTCGAGTCCTCCCCTCCTACTAAAGCCCCCTGAATTTATGTAATACTTATATAAAAAAAAGTGGTCTAATCATGCATACCCAAATAAATATATATATATAATTATATATATTGGAGTAAAAAGAGAAAACATGGCAATAAAAAAAAATACCTTATCCGCTCAAAAACTCTGTTAGGGTTCTTAGCAGTATAGATAGAGATTTGTAGGATTTTTTGATTGAGAGAGAGAGAAGTAAAAAGAGAAAACATGGCAATAAAAAAAAATACCTTATCCGCCCAAAATACCTTAAGGTCCGGTGGTATACCCCTTACACCTACACCACGAGGTTGTGGGTTCGAGTCCTCCCCTCCTACTAAAACCCCCTGAATTTATGTAATACTTATATAAAAAAAAGTGGTCTAATCATGCATACCCAAATAAATATATATATATAATTATATATATTGGAGTAAAAAGAGAAAACATGGCAATAAAAAAAAATTACCTTATCTGTCCAAAAAAAACTCTGTTAGGGTTCTTAGCAGTACAGGTAGAGATTTGTAGGATTTTTTGATTTAACTTCTTGTTAACTTTATTAAAATAAACCACATATTTATAGTGGTTGTTTACAACTCTAATCCCAAATCTATTGGATAATCTAATCAAAACATTTATTCAAATCTAACAAAAGTCCTAATCCTTCAATGAATCTTGTCCTCAAGCTGATTTAACCATAATCAATTAATATTTCTTTATTAGATGCGCTCAGGTACAATGGTGTCAAATAATAAGAGTTTAGCATGTGTTCTTCTGATTCATGAAGAATCCTTTCATGCAGTGGAGGCCTTGCAGTTACAATATGGTTGAAGACACAGAGATTTCATAATTAGGAATTAGGGTTTTTTTTTAGAGTGCAAATAGGATTTTTGCACGATCCAATACCTTGAGGAGTCAATCACATATGGCATAAGTATATGCGGATTTTCAAATTAGGGTTCAGCTACTGTGCAAATACGGTATAGTTACAGGGTTAATTTTTAGACTCTGCAAATTAGGGTTCAGCTACTGCCATTGCCACTAGAAAGTAGCAACTAAGCCTTCATTGAATCTTTTCATGTGCGCCAAAATGCTTCATCTATCCTAAACCTAGACTCAACTTAGAGCTTTACACGACCCACCTTTCTTCATCCACCTCAGGCACTGCAACATCTTCCCTCATTACACCAGCATAATTATCACTCACTTTTGCTCCAGCTTGAGAAAATAGTTCCACTACAGCAGGCAACATACCATAATATTTCTTCGAACGATTTACCAGCGGTCTGCCACTCTTATGATCTCGAACATGCCATACATACACTGGAGGAATCAAATCATCAACTGTTGCCTCCTGCCATCCATGTTGTCCATCCCTCATCTGATGCTTGAAGGCTTGGCAATTCCTCACCCTGTGACCCTTTGGCCCCACCTGGACCTCTGGGCAGTATCCGCATGTTTGAACAGCATACTTCTGCATCAGTTTGGATGCTCCTGAACGCACTCTCGACCATGCCTCCATACCTCTGACAGCAATACCTGCAAGGGTGCCAGAAAATCATGATGCATTCATTAAATAACCTTATAAGCTGGGTGACTGGATACTAAATAATTATGTGAAATTCTATACAGTGTCACTTGTACTAAAGATCAGAAAAAAAAAATGATTTCATCAAAACTTTAATTTAACAAGAAGCAGAATTATTTTTAAGTGCACTGTATTATTATGACAATGTAAGGCTGAATCAAATCCAAACCATGGGCCAAGTTTTTTGGTGAGTTAGCCTAGGATGAAAAGGGGAAACTCTAGAAGTATGACTTGAAAAAATGAAAATAGAAGATGAAAAGGAGCAGAACCTTGTACATCATTGCACTTCATGTCTATAAGCTTGTTGTCTTCATTTGACTTCTTTCTCTTCTCCCAAAATCCATATGTATATATGTCTTTGCCAGATTCATCTTCATTTGGAAACTGCTTCTCAAAATCTATTATTTTACCAGCAAGATTGTAGGCAGGAAAATTCCTTCTCCTAGTTAGGTATTCAGGGATGTCAACACCTGCTTGGATGCAAAGTTCAACAATTGCCGGAATCTGATCCACTTCAAGCCGCTCCTTATGAGAAACAGCTCTTCCTATCCTGTCATATAGATGAAAAGATTCTACGAGAGGCAAAACATGTTCGGCGTCCCCTTTTTTCCAACTATGTTCTTTGCTTGCTTGGCTACCAGCAACATTGCATGTTTTGATGAGATGTGGTGGATGACCAACATGAATTTCTCCACAGCAACTGCACAGACAAGTCAACAATTATACAAAAGAAACTTTATGGCAATCTACCTCTTAGATCAAGAAAAACAAAGTTAAAACTTTTACGGATACTACTTCTTACAAGTTACTCACTATGCTCATCTGTACTCAGTTCAATTGCTTTTATTTTCAATTCTGGATCCTAATTTCAATCAATAGACCAGACTCACAAGAGAGGAAGGGCACTTCCAGATTTTTTAGGGATCATACATGCATATATATTTTTTGAAAGGGCAAACATGCAATCTATTAATCTGCACAAAATTTTGGCATTAATCCTTAGAACAAGCTGGAGCATATTGGATTACATTTCAATCAAAAATATAATATCACATTATCGAGCTTCAGCAATTGCGGGCATACAAATGAAGTTTATTGCTTTAATATCATTATTAATTTTATCAATAAGGTAGCAACACCATTACTTTTAAAGAAAAAACTTCTCACCAACAAAAGAATCACAGAAATTTACCCTGCTCTTACTTTTGAGTTTCCATTCTGGTTATTTCATGCCTTTGGTATAAAAAATGACATGGATCTCAAAAATCATGGTTAAAAAGACCATAACTCTACGCAGGCAATGCGTCGTTGTAGACAATGATAAAGAAAACTAAGCAGTTACCTGCATGAATATATGGCAACGCTCTCAGCAACCCTGGAGACACAAGCAAACAATTCTCTTCTGGAAGCAAAAACTTCATTAGCAATTGGTACTAAATTCTTAACCAATAACCCATTTTCAGGAGACCCTAGAATCTTCTCTTCCACCATCTGCCTTCGTTTCCTTTCCTTTCTAGCCTTACGCTTTAGTTCATTAATATGTGTCACCAATGGCTTCCGCTCATCTTTCTTAAGCTTTCTTGGAAGCCCTGTCCAAATCAGCCCAGTGGAGTACATTCCACAAGGATGCTTCAAATTACTTATACAAACAAAGTTTTCAGTCGAATTTCGCTTAATGATATCATGGAATTTCACAAGGTTTCGAACTCGTCTAGTTAACATTGCTTCTCATAAGAAGTAATCCCTGTATTTCAAATAGAACAGTCTAATCAACTTACAATGTAAAGTTGTAACTTATATATATATATATATATAATAAAAATAGAAAGTAAACATAAGACAATGACTACTACAGATATAACTTTCTAAATAAACTATTTAGTCGCAAAGAATACAATCAACAACACCGCAACCATTCCCACATCAACTAAGCATCAAACAAGACAAAAGAAATCAACAATCTTCAATGATCCGAGTAGCAAAATGTTTCAGCCTTGTTGAATATAAATTAAGTCCAACTATTCTGAATTTATAAAGTAATTACATCTCAGTTTGGCATCTTAGTTTTCAGAGGAGAATGCAAAACTAAAATGGAAAAAAAAAAAAAAAAAAAAAAAAAAACCAAAGTATAATAAATTAGTTGAAGCATTTCAACAAACAGGTTACATACAAAAGTAAAAAGACAAGAGTTATACACAACTACGTATAAGCCATCTGAAGATTAGATTAGATTAAATTAAATGGATTTCACGATCTAAAGTACACCATGATGCCTTAATGTTGTATAATTCTAAACACCATCAAACAAAGAAAGCACTTGCACAAAATCTTCAGAAACCTTTGCATATGCATTGCTTTAGTGGGAATTTAAAAAGAATAAACTTTTATATGCATTTAAAAACCCTTTTTTCATTGTTGTCAAATGAGTTCAATCTAAGAGCTGCAAAGATAACCTGTATTATTAAGAAGAAAAAAGTGGAGTCTTAACACTGGTAATCGAATGCTGAAGAAAAAAAAAACCTTGAAAATGAAAGGAAAAATAAATAGTGAATCGATGGTACGAACGTGAGTGAGAATTTTAATTCAGTATTCTTTGGCGCGCTCAGCTCACGAACGTTGTTTATACACAGTCACACCCCTCACACACTCACCACCGGGTCCCAAAATAACCCCAAATCTATATAACATTGTAATACGAAATTGGACCGAAAATGAATTTGATAGATGGGTTAAATTAAATTTCGAATTAAATAAAGGGAAAATTGTAATAAAGTACCCAACTTTGGGTGAAAGTGCAACAAGATCGTATTTTTATCAAAATTACAGGAAAGTACCATTGACTAACCCTTTGACCGTTAAATTTAACGGAAGTCAGAATGTTAAGAGGGTAATAATGTCAATTTCTATTAAAAATGTATAAATCTATGCTTTATATAAACAGAGCCTACTACCTTTTTAATTATAGTTTGTTTAATTTGTTGTAACTTTATATACCTATAATGTCCTTAGTAGAACTTTAAATTATTGTCAATGATTGATGTTGTTATATAGAATCTATAAAATAATAGAGGGTATATATGGTATTTCATTTTTTTTTATAATTTGTTTACAATTATTAGCACAGTGCAGTTACACTTCTATCCTTGGAGGATTTTAAAATTACATAAAGTTTTTTATTAAACAATGTATAGGTGAGGGTATAAATGTCTCTTAAATTGTATGACCGGGAACCATTTAGAAATTTTACCTGTAAACCATATGTATTTTTTTTTCCTCATATTCTCTCTCTCAGCCACATCTCTCATTCACTGTTCAAATGAAAAACGTGTTGCTTTGGTCTGTCTTCTCTCTCACTAACTCTTCATTTTTTGCTTCTTTCCCATTTCTTTCTTTCTTCTTCCTATTTCAACCATGGAGAGGAGAATAAAAACAAACAAACACAGTCAATTACCACCCCCACCACCACCCAAAATAAATAAATAACACATTTCATGACAATTCACACACCATTTTATTGTGCCCACTCTCTCTTTCTTTTCTTTTTTTCTCTTTCAATCGACAACAAACTGCTTCCACAAAATCTTTGAGTTGAGCATCCAAACAAAAACCCAAAACAAAATGCACAAAGTAATTTTTAAATTATAAAAAAGAAAAAAAAATGCTTTTATTTTAAATGATCTAGTTTTGAGAAACCAGATCTCACGTCTTGCAAAGCAATAGCAAAGAGAGTCTTATTTTCTCGAAACAAATTTCCAATCGCAAACCCATATGGGTTTTTTTGGGGAGGAATCTGAAGATTTAGGGAGAGGGAAATGGCATATCCATGATAAAATCAAGAGGGTGAGGGTTTGGTGGAGAAGATTTTTATTTTTTATTTTTTTGGTGGATCTCTTTTGTTTTAGGATCTCCTTGAATGGAGCTCTCGATCTCCAATGGAGTCCAATCTCCTTTGGAGGAGGTCAACTCCTCCGATAACTTTTTTTTTTCTTTTTCTTATAATTAATTTTTTGTGTATTTATTTTAAAAAATAAAAATAAAATAAAAATTGATAAAATATGGTGCTTAAGGGCAATTTGGTCATTCCGTAATATTTGACTGGTCAATAGTTAATTTTGACGGTCAACCATTTGGTCAAGGGTACTAATATGTTATTTTGACAAAAGTACAATCCAGTTGCAATTTTAGCAAAGGTCAGGGTGTTTTAGTGCAATTTTGTCTTAAATAAAAATAATAAAATTATTTAATAAAACAAAATTATTAAAAATACATATATATTTACTCCTAATAAATATGTTTATAATTAATTTTAAATGAATTAAAATTATTAAAATTTGTAATTTAGTTTTTTATATTAATATACTAACAAAGTAACAAGTGACGCGGGAGTAATCAAGGGTCCACAACTAGGATTTAAACCATGTTTATAGAACTTAATATCGTTAGGTTCAGCAAGACCCATGTTTGGAGACTATTAGGTCCCGACCAAACCTTTACTCAAAATAATTAAATATTATAATCAAAGATTCCCAAAACCCCTATATATATATAAAATAATAATAATAATAATAATTCTCTAATTTTGTTAAAATAAAGAGATTATTCATCAATTGAATGAATTGATTGTTTTTTTTTAATTGTTAAGACTTTAAAATTTATTCATCTTATAATATTTGAAGTTAAAAATTTATTTATTATATTTATTTTAATTTATGTATTTTAGTTTGAGAGTTAAGAATAGAGAGAGTTTGATTTGGATTTTGGGATTTTTAGGGTATTTATAGATTTTTAAAAAAGGGTTAAAATTGTAAATTTAATGAATTTTTTTTAAAAAAAAAGCCAAAAAATTAAAAATTATTATTATTATTTTGTTCTTGACCGTTATTAGTAATAGAGACTAAAAAAATAATAATAATAAAACTTAAAAGTGAGCAGGTAACCGTTGGGGTGGGCTGTAATTTTATTTTTTGGTTGGTTTTTGACCATTAGTTATTCTTATTGTCTATTGGTTATTTGGTTAGAAGAAAAAAAAAAAAGTAACTAAGTGTACAAGTGACCGTTGGCCCACAGGCCGGCCTGTCAAGCCGGCCCACTGGCCGGGCCGTGAAGCCTGCGGGCCTGAATTATAGAGCCTGGCCTGGCACATTCTTTATGAGGCTAAAGCCTGGTCTGATTTTGGCCTGGTCCGGCCGGGTCAGGCCCATCCTGTGAATTTACTGGGCCGAACAGACCGGTCCTTCCGGGCCCGGTCCATTTTGCCACCCTGAGTCATTCTCCCATTAAAAATTGAAAGTTAAAATAAAAAAGGAAATATAAAAATGTTTAGCAGATAAATTTGAGTAGGCATGCATCCATGAAATTGTGGTAAAGCAGAGCATTAGGTACTGGTTTGGATTTGGAGGAGCTGTCAGCTGCGTTGGATCAAAATTGATCAAGTTACCAAAGTTGGGGATCTCTGTTTTTGATTCGACAGATCAAAAAATTCAAATGTGTGATTGAAGAAGAATGAGACCAAAAGCACCATCTCCACTCTTCATCTACCTCATAATCCTCTCTATACTTCTCTTCTTCTACTACTCTTCTCTCCTCTCCAAACCCTCTTCTTCCAATTCTACCCCTTGCAATCTCTTCAATGGCAGATGGGTCCTCCAAAACCCTGACGACACCCATCACCAACCCTTGTACAACGACTCCTGCCCTTTTCACAGAAACTCCTGGAATTGCATTAGGAACCAGAGACCTCACATGGGTCGGATCAATTCCTGGAAATGGGTTCCCCGTCAATGTGATCTCCCTCGGATCGACCCGTTTCGGTTTCTCAGCCTCATGAGGAACAGGAATGTTGGGTTTGTTGGTGACTCTTTGAATGAGAATTTTATTGTTTCGTTTTTGTGTGTGCTTCGTGTGGCTGATTTTGGTGCTAAGAAGTGGAAGAGGAAAGGAGCTTGGAGAGGTGCTTATTTTCCTAAGTATAATGTCACTGTTGCGTATCACCGCGCCGTCTTGCTTGCAAGATACAAGTAAGTTTATTGGTTTTGTGATTGAAATTTGCTATTATGAAGTGGCTATGGATGAATGTAATGCTTAGTGAATCCAATTATTGTATTATTAATGAATTGCTATATTCAAACATTCAAATGAAATTTTGGGAATATATAGCATCAGTACTATGAATTTAACTATGTATTGTTAGTAATTGTAAGAGGACTTTAGGAGTGTCAAAATTGCCTTTAGACAGGTTGGTGTCGATTTCGGTGTATGGAGGCATGGAGCTATGGTTGTACCATGACAGAATTAGTGAAAGTTTATAAACATTAAACTGAAGGAAAGAAGAAATATGTTACTGAATTGTTGGGAATTAGGAGTTCAGCGTAGGTGTTTAACTGTTTAGCATTTAAAATATAATAAGCTGAGGGATGCTAATGAGGTTTTTAAATTGGTACCGAAAACTTGGGAATGCAAGCCAAAGTTAGAGCTTTTGAAAAGCTTGATGTATTTTAATCTTGATGCAAGCCATTTTGATTGTGTGTTTGCATTCTAAACATTTTCATGGTTTAAAATAATTTAGTGCAGACTAATGCATAAACAATCATTTCAATTAGGTCGTGATAATAAAACTACTGATGGAGCCAAACGTGAGAAGTATAAATAATTCAGTGAAACCAGCTCTTGATTCTATCGTCTTTATTAGCTAAGTAGTCTGTGACTGTGTTGCAATTGTGGCATTTGTACTAGACCCCATGCTGTGTTTTCCTAGCTGTTTCCGATAATCCTGCACAAAGATGCCAAAGAGATGTGCAGCAGTTTCAAAACCCTTGTACAACTTCTGATTTGATTTGATTTTCTTTTTTCTTTCTTGCTTTTTGATAGGTAAAAGCTCATTAATTGTTTTATATATGAATGAGAAACTGTAGGGAGTTGATTTTGGCAAATCTTTTGGCGTTCTCCATTCTTATTCTCCTTCATTTCAAACCCTTCAGAAATTTTAGTTTTCATGTTATACTAATTTTAAATACCCGAACCTAATTACCTACTTTCTCCTCATATTTTGATTCTTTTGTTTATAACCTTTTGAGATCTAACTCGAGTTGTAAAGGGGCAGGGTGGAATCGTGATAAATTCAAACCTTTCCCATCAGGGAAAATGAGAATGAAAAGAGCTAAGAAAATGAATTCTTTTTGTTAGATAAATATTATTTTTAACTACTTCCATCAACTCTTTTTTCTTTTCATCAGAAAAATAATAATGTATAATTGTTTGGACTTTGGAGGTTTTCTTACAGATTCATGGTTATTATAGTTTGAACTTAGGTAATTATTTTTCTTATTGAAGACAGAGAACAAAAATAGTTTCATCAATGTCTAGCTTCGCTTGCCATATATTTTTGTTAGATATCACAAACAGTGGTCGAATGTTGAAGAATTGTCAGATGATTGTCTAGTTTACTTGGAAGATTTTTATCATGATTGCATGGTTCTGATTTTAATTGTTGAAAGTCTTGAGCATTTTGTGTGATAATGTACTGATTTTTTGGTCGTCCAAAAGCTGCATGCATATGGTTCTGAAAGGGCAATTTGATGTCTGATTTTAGTAGGACTGCAACTTATTCTAGAAACCAACATTGCAATTTCTCTTGAAAATCTTTTGTTATCCATTTAGGCACTTTGTCTGATCACTTGTCTTCGATGTTGTAGTTTTTTTTTTTTCCTGTACCTGTAAATGATACTAGGATTTCAATATAAAAACTTTCTAGTCTGCTGCTTCTTGTGGACATGTGGTTTATTTGTGGTAATAAATTTATGTTTTTATTGCCGAATGTTGTTTGGAGTGGTTTCACTTTCTATATTTCTGCTTATCACATTTAGATACACTTTATTTGGTTCATGTGGATATTTTTAATGTTTAAACTATTCTACACTGGTTGAAAGTGATCAGAAATATGGTTAAGTGTCAAATTAAATAGATTTTAAAAATGGCAAGCTCACATGCTCATAACTGATTAAAAAAAGGTGGCAGCCAAAACAGTGCACTCGGTGACCACGATGGATCCAAAGGAACATATCGAGTAGATGTCGATATTCCTGCAGTTGATTGGTCCAACATCAGCGACTTCTATGATGTCCTTGTTTTCAACACTGGTCATTGGTAATTTTCTTTTCTTCTACTTATCAATGAACTGATGTCTTTTTTTTCTTCTTTAAATTTGATTATTAATTAATAGAGAGCCTTTATATCTCAAAACGATGTAGTCATGAATGTGATACTAGTAAGTTTTCATATGGAGAATGGAGATAATTGTTTGACTTGCTCTTTAATAGGTGGAGTTACGATAAATTCCCAAAAGAAACACCACTTGTCTTTTGTAGTGCGGGGAAACCAATAAATCCTCCCCTTGGGATGTTTGATGGACTTAAGGTTGTTATCGAAAATATGGTCTCTTACATACAGAAGGAAATTCCGAGCAAGACACTCAAATTCTGGCGTCTGCAATCACCTAGGCATTTTTATGGTGGAGAGTGGAATCAAAACGGTAGTTGCTTATTTGATAAACCGCTCGAGGAACACCAGGTACGAATTGATGATGCCACTGCAAATATTTTCTCTTTACCAGGGAATATGTATTTTGATTACCAATTCTAAAGTTTTGAAATGTCTTTTAAATTTCATTCGCATATATTGCAATGACCACAAAAAGTTTTCAAATTCTGAACTTGACCCTGCTTTTCGCGAAACTTGTTTTAGAACCTTTTTTTTTTTCTTCTTCAGAGAATTAGATTCTTATACTTGTACAGCTTGACTCGTGGTTTGATCCCAGCAACAATGGAGTAAATAGAGAAGCAAGGCAAATTAATCATCTGATTCTAGAGGCATTGCGTGGGACAGATATTCAAGTACTTGATGTGACTGAATTGAGTGAGTTCAGAGCCGATGCCCATCCAGCGATTTGGTTGGGAAAGAAGGACGCTGTGGCAATCTGGGGTCAGGACTGCATGCATTGGTGCCTACCTGGTGTACCTGACACATGGGCTGATATATTGTCTGAATTGATCCGTAATAGCTTCGAAACAGGATGATGAACACTCGAAAGTTGCAACACGAACATTTTCACCAGAGATGCTGTGCTGCACCCTTAACATGCACATGGGAGAACAAGATGTGAGCGAAACCAGAACACAGAAGCCAGAACCAAAGGTCTTCCTGGAGAGATATGAATGAGAGAGAATGCATGACCTACCTTTTGTCTACTTTCAGCTTCTAGTAGGAAATTGAGGTGATACCAAATATTTTGCCACTTGTAACAGATGAAAGTTTATATTTTCTGAAATTCTTTTATTTAGAATCTTGTAAAGGTGGGGAAGATTGTTGAAGATGCTGAAACTGAATCATGCTTGCACTAATTTTCATAAAGATGAACTTTGAAATGTATTTGATCAATCTCCTACAGTTAAATTTATTTTTAATGTATCTTTTGTGTGCGACTGATTTCAATAATATAGATTTTTTTTGTGCACATATAATTATTTTTATGTAGAAAGGGATTCATATTCTTTAGTATGATATATTAATAATGTAATTATTGGCAAAAATTAATAATGTAATACTGTTATTAATAATAATAATAATAGAGTCAACAAGGGCGTAGCTCAGCTGTTAAATGGACAAGTTTGGGATTTGAATAAATGACGTAGCTCAGCTATTAAATGGACAAGTTTGGGGTTTGAATAAATGACTCTCATATCAATGGCGAAAGCTTTTAAAAAAATTTATGGTCCCAGATTAAAAGATATTAAAATAATAATAATAAAAAACAGTAATAATAATAGAAAAGAAAAAAATTAAAATAAATCTGAACCTTCCAATTTTTTAGTAGCCACGTGTAACCAGATCCTACAAAATGAAAGCATGAAACAAACCTCTCTCTTCTTCACCAAAACACAAAACTCTCTCAATCTTCTTGACAGTCCCATATTCTCATTACTCAGAGAAACCCCAGATGGCTCTCAGAATCAATCTTCTATCCCCAAACACCCTCCCACAATCTTTGAAATTCCAATCAAATCCTAACAGACCAAGAACCCTAATTTTATGCACCAGCAACAACAGCAACAGCAGCAGCATCAGTGATTCAGAGCTGGCATCAGATTTGGCAAAAATAAACACCCATTTGCTGCACAAACAAGAGGCCATGAACAAGAGCAAAGAATTGCTTTTCACTGACTTGTGCCAGTTCTTGGATTTGAAAGAAGATCAACTGAAGAATAAATGGGGCAAAATCGATGAAGATGAGAAGTGGGATTTGGTTAAAGGGTTTGTGAGTGAGTGGGGTGTCAATTTTCATCCATTATCTGCCAGGTCTATCAAGGAATTGATTGAAGAGTATTTGCTTGAAGAGGAGAAGCAGCCATCTCCATCTTCAACTTCAACTGCTGGTTCGCTTCTGTTTTCTGGTTTGAAGAGATTACTGAGTTAGATTTTATTTACCATTTTTATTTTCATTTGGATATTATTATTATTATTATATTTTATTTATTTTGTTCTCAACAAATTATTTCATAAATTTGTATACTCGAATTCGAAAAAAATGTAACATAAGAGGACAACGCACTATCTCCCTAAAAAAACAAAGGAAGGAAATCCATGGAATGGGAACTACGAGATCACCTCAAGGATGCCTTCGGTATTCGGAGGGTCACGGACCGACCATAAAACCCTGCTCGATAAATGTAATACTTTAGCTGTCCACTCTCAGGTTGGTCAGTAAGGGTCCGATCCCAATGACTTGTATTGTGACAATCTAAGGGGTCATTTGGTAACGTTTTTGTTTTTCAGTTTTTATTTTCTTGTAATCTGAAGTTTTTGAAAAGCTGATTTTTGGATTTTTTGAATTTAAAAACGCGTTTGGTAGTAATGGTTGAAAACGATATTCGGAGAATCAAAACATAAAAAACATGTTTGGTATAATATTTTTAAAATCATTTTAAAAAGATTAATATTATAAATAATGAAAAAGTGATATTAAAATAATTAAACATTAAAACTAAAAAAATTAAAATTAAATAATAAATAAATTTAATTTTCATCATCAAACCTATCGAAATCATCATCATCCTTTTGGTATAAATCCATGAAGATCCAAAAAATGGATTTGGTTTAAGTAAATTTTATTGCTAAAAAAAAGTTTTCAAGAACACTGAGAACAATAAATTGTTGTTCTCAGAATTCTCAATTTTTTGTTTATTAAAACTGAAAATTGTTCTTAATGTTTTATAAAATTGTTTTTGAAATCGTCCCACCAAACGCGTTTTTCCAGTTTTTGTGACTCAAAAAATAAAAAACAGTTTTTGAAAACGTTAACAAACGCGCCCTAAATTTCTCGATGAATTAAACAAGAACAGATTTTTGACTTGGAAACACTTTTAATTTTCTCCAATATCCTACGACATATTCAAGTTTCTCGATTTCAAAATAATTCACAGCATTGTAAAATTGGATTTTCATGAATAATAAAAAAGCACAGGTATTTTCATTATAATAACCACTCAATTTAATTTATTTTTATATAATAACCTCTCAAATTTAAAATCTAAATTATGTGACATTTGTTAATAATTGTCATGTAGATTATAAGAGATGGGTTATGTGATCATGTTAATCATAAGAGATGGTTACAGGATGGTAGATAAGTGTGATAATTATGCAAAATCTAGAACAATTGTCCTCTCAATTAATTAATTAATTCCTTAATTATTATTATTTGCCAACAGGGCCGTAGCTCAGCTGGTAGATGGACGAGCTTAGGGTTTGGGCAAATGACTCCTAGGTCAGTGGTTCGAATCCTACCAATGACGAAAGCTTTAACAAAAAATGCATGATCCCGGATTAATAGATATTGTTAATTAATATTTTTTTTACACCATAAGGTTGATAATAGTTTTTATTTTCCTCTCAATTAATTTTTGACCTCCATTCGATTTCGACCTCCATGGAGCTGGATGATGAAGATGAAGAAAAAAAAAATCTTGAAATTTCCTTATTTTCCAATAAGTTTCAAAAATTATAAAAATGTCCAATAAGTCTCGGCAATACCAAAATAAATCTCGGAAATACAAAATAAGGGGGGTGTATTCAATTATAATTTCAAAAGACTTTTAATGACTTTTTTTAAGTGGATGACTTTTACAGATTTTATCGACTTTTATAGATTTTACAAGATTATGAAAAACTTTCATAGACTTTCATTTTAAAAGACTTTCTTAAACTTTCATTTTAAAAGACTTTTATAAACATTTATAGACTTTCATTGACTTCTAAATATAATATATAATTTGTTTTAGCAAAATTATATATATTTATCATATCAATAAAAATAATTTTTCAAATGAATAAAAATAACTATCATTAGTTAAACTTGACAAAAACATTCATGTCTATATATGTGGTTTATTTTATTTTTTTTAAATTATATTTTACATTATAAAGACATTATGCTCCTTTTTTTTTTTTTAATAATTAGTCAAAATTTTATTTATTTTTTATAATTAGTCAAAATATTATAAATTTTCTTTTTGAATAAATGTAGCAAACCGACAATGAGTATAAAAAATCAACCAAAAGTTCATTCAAGTTACTAAAGATAAAACATAAAAACCGCACCTAGTTGTTGAATAAGATACATGCCTAAAAGTGGGTAGTTTGATATTGATCATAGTTACATGGAGTCACGCTTGTACGCGACTTTGATTATAGCATATTGGCGTGGTTAAGTAGTGATTTTTGTCTTCTATTATTTTTATTTTACATAAATGAAGTTCATTTGATTTATTTCGGTGTTATTTAGTTGCTTTAAAAATATAAGTAAAAAAAATGAAATCTCTCGTGCTTAATTACATAGCCGATAAAGAGTTGTTTTATATTATTTTTTAGTTATTTTTTTTAGTTATTTATTCATTTTAAAGTTATTCGTTTTATTTTATTTATGAAATTTGTTAAGAATGAGTATGTTTTTATTTGAAAATAGAACATATATTTGGTGGTTGATGTTTTTTAAAGAGTTTTATATTTTTTCTTTTAAAGTGAAATTTTTTCTATTTTTTCTTTTAAAAAAAAAGTCATTCAAAGTCTTTGGTAGGAATGGAAGACAAATTGTGAGATTTGTTATAACTAAAAATCATTAAAAGTCATTGATATTTTAAAGTCGTTAAAAGTCATTAAGATTTTATAGACTGTTAAAAAGTCTTGATTGAATACTACATGACTTTTAAAGACTTTTTAAAAATCTATAAAAATATGTATTGAATACCTCATAATTTTTATAGAGTCGTTAAAAGTCTACACTGAATACACCTAAACTTTTTAATTCCATAAAAGTCATTAAAAGTCTTTTAAAATCCTAATTGAATACACCCTTCTAAGTTTCAAAAATATCCAAATAAGTCTCGGAAAAACAAAATAAGTAACGAAAATACCAAAATAAGTCTCGGAAACACCAAAATAAGTATTTGAAACACGAAAAATAAGTTTCGGAAAAAAAGCACGAGACTTATTTCTGTGGAGTCCAAAAATTAAATGGCACTTTTTGGAGATGGCTTTTCAACACTGTCCCCATTTTAATAACTTATGTTTAAAAGGCACCTAAAGTGGGTTTCTTCCAAAAATACCCCCACTGTACCTCCACATTAGCTTTTGTAATTTAGTTTTGTTTAAAGTAGAGAGATAAAGTCCCGTTAAAACCCAGATGATCACTCCATTGGCGACATTGACGGCAACAGCGGACCACGAACATGATTACGTCGACATTGTAGAGCACGACCAACGACTGTGGCAAGTTTCGAGCTCTATCAAAAGTCTCGGAAAGCATTAAAACACGTCTGAAAATTTTTCACAGGTCTAAAAAGCATCAAAAGTCTCGGAAAGCATAAAAGTCTCGGACAAAAGTCTCAGAAAGCATTCCAAAGTCTCGGACAAAGGTTCCGAAAAGCATTCAAAAGTCTCGGACAAAAGTCTCGGAAAGCATTCAAAAGTCTCGGACAAAAGTCTCAGAAAGCATTCCAAAGTCTCGGACAAAAGTCTCGAAAAGCATAAAATAGTCTCGAAAGGTTTAAGGAAAGTCTCGGAAACTAAGTTATTGTTCATCCTCTTCCCCACTCGAAAATCCCAACCCTCAACAACTTTAACAATGGAAGATTCAAAACCAAAACAACATAGGAAATGACAAAAAAATCTCTAGGGGTGTTGCCCCCCGACTCCCACGAGCTAACCGGCAACCCTGAGAGCTCAGCGGGGAGCTTAACCTCTGAGTGTGTCAACGTAGCACCACTAAACTAATCTAATGAAGATGCATTGATAATGTTATGAAGTTGGTCAATCGACCTTCAATGGAGGTCTGTTTCTATAAAGAAGATGAAAGAATCAAATCAAAAAAAGAAAAACTAAAAAGTAAATTAAAAAATAGAGTAAAGTAAATGTATTTTTAGAAGTCACTTACTTTGGTGTCTTTAAAACATAAGTTATTAAAGTGGTGATAGTCTTGAAGCACCAACATAAAAAAGTGATAAAAACCCCTATTTCCTCTATTTCTGTGATTGTATTTTAAGGGTATTTTTGTCAAAATAACATTTTAGGTGTTATTAAAACTTAAGTTATTAATTTGGTGATAGTCTTAAAAGTAAGAGAGTAAAGAGTGTTATAAAATTTTCGAACCCTTATTTGTCCCCTTCAAAAACGGTATCTACACCCCAAGTTAGTACATTTTTAAAATTTTAATATTACTATTGGCTAAAATGATCAAATAGTTGGTTAGTACACCCACAAATTATTCTTATTTTGTTTAAAGATAAATTTCATTAAATTATTTCCTATTATTTGTTTGATCTTCATCTTCATCTTCAACTTCAACATTCGGTTCTCTTCTGTTTTCTGGTTTGAAGAGATTACTAAGTTGGATTTTATTTACAATTTTTATTTTCATTTGGATATTAATATTATTATATTTTAATTTCTTCATATTGAATAGGATAAATGGATATGACCTCTCGATATTGTATTATTGTGTAACATTTATTCTATAAGTACATTCGAAAAAAAAAATGTCAGTGTTTGGATAGCTAGGAAACATAACATAATCTCTCAAACATTGATATTGAATATCTAAGTATAACAATACATTTGAGATTAACAATTTGATTGAGAAGAACATTTGACATTACAATAGCTAATGAAAGAACCACCATTGGAATGTTACTCTTAGACTTGGTAATACTTTTAGTTTCAAGTTCCTCAATTCAAGAGAATTTACTGCATTGTTAACTTGGATTTTCATTCTTTATTAGTTTTTTTTCTAATAAAGAAGTTGATGAATTAAAAAATAATTTAGATAATAGTGAATAGTGATAACACGAAAAAGATCACATTATAAGTAAAAAAAAAAAAAAAAAGAATATATATATAGTGTGGCCCAAGTGAAAAGGATAAAAAATGTAGTAACTGTTTTATAATTTTTTTTCAAGAGAATTTTAAATTATTATTATTATTATTATTTAAGGGAAAGGGTCGATGGAGGCCATACCCCCACCCATCCCTCTTCCCTCTGCCCATGTTTTGGGGGGGACACGATTTGAACTCACGATTTGAAAAATTCATTCAAATCCATTACAAATTCAATAGCTCAAAAACAAATCGACAAAAGAGAGCTTAAGAATAGCCAGAACACCTAGCAATTATGGAAGAAGGACAAGGCAATGCCATGGAATCTGAGCCAAGTCCATAGCACACCAGAACATAACAATCATACACAAAGCAATAAGTTCCAACATATAAAGGAAAAATATGGGAGGAAACCTGAAAATTAAGTACCATACTTCAAAAATGGATTTGCTCACATAAACTATAACCTTTCACTGCAAAATTGATGTTACGTATTATCTTACAACTTTTAAAGTTAATGCACAAGTGGGTTTAACAAGTTCTAAACATTTCGACCCAGGGTCCTCTGCTTGGTTGCATGCTGCACTACTTTTTCTTCCACAGGGAGGCCCTTCCGTCGCCTGACAGCATCAATGAGCTTTCTAGCTGTATTGTGAAGAACACTAGAACCATCACCAAACTCTTCAATCTCTTCTTCTGTTTTGGGTACAAAGAAAGGATCCTCCGGAAGTTCTTCCCAATGGCTAAGTACAAGAAGAGCACTTGCAGCACCACCTGTCCTACTCCTAAGCTCGTCAGCAAAACCAAAACTTTCAGAAACCGGCAAGTAAGCATGAACAATAAATAGTGGAGACCCTTCCTGCATTTCCTCCTTCAAGACCTGGGCACGCCTTCGGGAAAGCACAGCATATGAATTGCCCAATTGTGCACTAGGGGTGTTCAACTCACAAAAATACATAGCTTCTACAAGCCGAGGTTTATTCTGAAGCACAGCAGCTCTACAAGCATCTTTAACTGCTGTCATAACCTGTCCAGAGAAGATGCCATACTGTTCAGATTGTTGGAGAGATTCAGGATCATCGGATTTCCCAGCCAAGGGATAGATGTAGGTCTCAACAACAAAAGCCAATCCCCACATCGGTTCATCACATAAGGGGCCAGCTGCAGTAGCCAGCTGAAATCCAGAATCGATGCTGCTCTCAAGACTCTCTGCTTCCGTAAACATTGTTGGAGCTTGAGTAACTTCTGGAGATGTCTCAATAGCTGTATCGCCATTACCATTGCCATCACCGGAATTCTCCACAAAGCCTAATCTCCTAGATACATGAGCAGAACCCCTTACCAGAACAGAACCTTCAGTAATATTTCTTTTGAAATCTGGTGTGAAGAGGATGTTTGCACCAAGCCGCCCAGGACCAAGGGTCCACATCCTTTCAAGAAACTTCTGCCACTTTGCTTTGCATTTCTCCACCCGATCCTTGTCATTGTCATTCATAGAGGAAATATGGCTCTCCAAAGCAGCCATCAGGCGTTTTTTGAAGACTTCAATTGGATTTTCATCCTCATAAATGCTTGAGCTCTGGGTTTCCAAGCTTTTACTGGCATGCCCTCCAAAGATATTTCCAAGCAAATCAGCAGATTCATCAAGAACCTTAGTCACTATAAGAGGGAGTCTCATGACCTGAACCCGAACAACGCATCTCCCATTCGGAGTCATCTTCTCAACAAAATCTGAGCTCCCACTAAAAAATTTCAGATTCTCCAATACATTACATTTCTCACCTTCAATGGTCTCTTTATATGACACAAGAGGTGGAGAGACTTCCAAGCTTACCTTAGCAAACCTATCCTTTAAATCCTTTATGCATCTTTCTAGATGAACCTCTCCGGCAGCAGCAAGCACATTTTCCCCTCTAGAAGAAACAGTAACCTCTACAAATGGATCCGCCCGATTCAGAAGCTTCAATCCTTTTATCAGAGCACCCATATCTGCTGGATCAGATGGTTCAATAGCAACTCTTAAAGTGGGGGAAACCTGGAATACCATACTTGAGAAAGGCCAACAGTTTCTTGTAGATGAAAGGGTTGCACTCTTCAATATATGCTGACCTAGTCCTCGGATTGCCACAATATCCCCTGCCTTAGCAGAGGCTATTGGTGTCAAGCCTTGACCCATCATTAGATATAGGGAGTGCAATTCTGCTTCTTGTATGTGCTTCTGCATTGATTCCGATTTGAATGGATCATATAAAGCTGAAAGCACAAAAACTTTTTGTCCTGAATAAAGAACTCCGCTAAAAATCCTTGCAAATGCAAGGAAGCATTCATCTGATTCACCGTTTCCACCTTCAGTATAATTGTTCAAAATCTCCTCATGTGGATCTCGTTGAGGTATAAATTTCATTGGGAGTGAAAACATTTTGGAAACAAAAGCAACACATGGTGCTTCATGGCTAGAATCACAAGCTTCAACTGACTTTCTCACATTATCTGCCTCTGCGAGTACATTCAAATCAACCTCATTATCCAAGACCTCTCTCTTTGGTAGCAAACGTGAAATTCGAAAAGATTGGGCAGAAACTGGATCCGGGGTCCACTTCACTACCATTGACAAGATCGCTTCTGACAAAGGAAGCCAATGACTCATGACAGCTTGAAGCACAAGTTTTGGTTCCTTGTTCTGAAGGTCACGAGGCGGTATAGACAAATTAAACTTTTTAATCAATTTCCCCATAATCCCTTTATCCCCATCTGGCTCTAAAGCAGCCTGGTAAAGTTTCCACAATGGCTCAAGCACAAACTGTACAAACATAGGTCGGGCATTACTCATATTAGCTGCTTCCTTCTTCCCCACAATCCTATCCTTTGAAATTAGATAATGAGGACCCCACAAAAGCTTCTGCAATTTATCCGGATTCAGTTTCTTAGCCGTACTCATTTCAAGATTCTTAGACCAAAACTCAGCAAACTGACTAATCCCGAAACCCCACCCGTCCACTGCACATGTAAATGCCACATTCCCCTTTTGGGGTTGAAATGTGTCCTCCTCATCATCCTCTATAAACTCAAGATTCTCATCGCCAAGCTTTTCGGATGGCCACGCAAGTAAAGCATCTACATCAGACAAATATTTCTCCGACTTATATGTACTCATAATCCCATTCACCTCATGAACAATCCTCAACAGCCGGTTATAAGCCTCCATGGGACTCAACTTCAACTCATTAATCAACCTATCAATCTTATTAATCACCAAACAAGGCGTCAACTTCTCAATCCAGGATTGACGCATGACAGCGTGCGTCTGAATGTGCACACCCTCGACAGCATCAACCAACACCAATGCACCATCACTCAAACGGGCGGCTGTGGAAACCTCACTACAAAAGTCCATATGACCAGGGGAGTCTATAAGGTTAATTGAATAGTCTTTGTATCGAAGAGCAATCGCAGAGCTCTTCATCGTGATGGCACGCCTTTGCTCTTCGTCAAGATAATCCATGTACCTCGTTTTTCCGGCTAGTTTCGGGTGGAGTAAACGCCCACCCGAAGAAGCAATCAGATGGTCAGCAAGCGTTGTTTTTCCATGATCTACATGTGCTAATATGCATATGTTTCTTACTTTTCCACTATCCGATTCAGACATTGTTAAACACACTAAACTAGCAAATTAATGAAAAAAACACAAATTGAGTTCTATACGGTTCTTAGCTGTAGCGAATTAGAGAGTCGAATACGACCTGTGACGAGTTGTTGTCTTTTCGCGACTGAGACGACGACCACCAAGACCGTAGACGACGATGAATTTCTAAGCTTTTAGTAGTACAACTTTTGGACAGCGGCGTCTAGGGCAAAGAGGAAGAAGAGGAAAGGTATTTTACATAAATTTTGCATTCAAGGGTATATATTGCACTAACTGACCTCAAATTTAGACATAATTGCACAAAATAGAAATTTTGACCAAATTTATACAAATGTCTACTACTATCAGTTTCCTAGTGATAGAATTAACTAGGGGTGCGCAAAGGTCGGTTTGGTTCAAGTCGGAGCTCAATATCAAAGCATCAAACCAAACTGATACAATATCGGATTTGGTTGTATTTCAACTCAAACCAAACCGTTATAATAATTCAAAACAAACAAAACCGATTCAACAAAATTCGGGTTAGTTGGAGTTAGGTTAAGTGATTTTTGTCAAGTTCAAAATTAACATTTTTGGTATAATATGTTTTATGGCAAAAACTTTGTTTTTTAATTTATAGTTCATCCACACATCACCTTTTAACAGAGATGATAGTGCACCTCCCTTCCACAGTAATGGTGAGAGGTTCGAGTCCCATCATACGTATTTTACAATTATGTGTGGGGAGTTTTCTTCCGGTTTATGGGAGTAGTTATCTGGGCCGCACATATATTGTCTTATCTTGATGAATCTCGGCAGTCCTATTGTAATACTTGTAACTTGTAATACTTAAAAAAAAAAAATTAAAAAAAAAAAAAAAAAAACTTATAGCTCAGCCAAATAAAATATTTATTGGCTTATACATACAAAGTAACCCAATTAATTGAAAATTTCAATACTTAAAAAATTCTTTTTTTGTAATTTTCAAAATCTCATATGATGTGTCATTTTATCAAAAGATAGTGGATTATTTGCATTTGTCCCATTAAAGTATTAAAAACAATGCTTAGGTACTGACTTGTCAGTACCTAAAATACTGACCCCACTAATAGGAGTGTAGCACGTGGTCTTTTTTCTTTTACTTTTTTATATTTATCTTACAAATTGGGCCACGTGCTACATTTCTATTGGTGGAGTCAGTATTTTGGGTACTGACTGGTCAGTACTCAGTACCCAAGCATTATCAAGCATTAATGAGTTTCTAAATGATGAAGTTAATTACATCCAGATCCCAATGCATCTTGAATATGAAAATGCCTTTAGGTCATTCATAGTCATATTATTAGTGTTTTTTTTTTTTTACTTTGGTAAAGGGAATTCAAACTTAGACCATCTCCAGTGCATATGCTAATGCCAATGCTAAATTTGACACGAAATATAGTAAAATGTTATATTTGACACATCATTTTAGCATTGTACTCCAATGTAAAATTCTATTTGATATGCTATTTTTTATTTTTTAATTATTTAAAATTATAAAAGTCAACAAATACAACCAATGCATTTAATGGATGCATTGAATATTTTCTTAAAATTATTTTAATCTCAATTTTCTCTACCAAGTTTATTAAATTTTTATTATTTAAAATTAAAAAGTCAACAAATACGGCTATATTTATTGTTGTGCCAAATTTGGCATATGCTATTCACTGTGCCAAATTTGGCACAGTTTGGCACAATTTATAGCATATGCCAAATTTAGCACAGCTTTTAGCATAGCATTGGAGCATACTTTTTTTATTTTGTGCCAAATTATAGCATTGACATAGTAATTTAGCATTGCATTGGAGATGCTCTTAGGATCTCAGCTTCGATGAGATGCGTGGCTACCATCTGACTATTACCCTCAACCCATCATATTCAATGAGTCATCAATAAATGTTTTACTTCACAGTGAATTTGAGAAAATATATCCAAAATTTATACTTTCTGTCACATGTAAATAAAACAATAATAATAATAAGTTAACAACCCTTAAATAAGGTATAGACTAAAGATCCTACCATTTTTTAATTTTTTTTAAACACTTATAGTAAAGAGAGCTCACTATTTATTTATTTTTACTTCTTTAAATGTTGACTTTCAATCCAATAGTGTACATAGAGACGGGCAATTTACCGGCAAATATGGATACTCGCGTTACCCAGCCGTGAATCAACCATTGGTTGGTATGATTATTACAATTCGGGTACACGGATGGGTATGGATTTAAAAATTTATACCCGTTGCAGATTTTGTTTGAATTTTGTTTTTTTTTTTTTTTTTTTTTGTCATAGATACGCGGATGGGTAAGGATATAGACAATACCCGTATCATACCTCTATAAATTTGCGGGTTCACAAGCGGATATGGATATTAAAATGGAACCGGGTATGGATATGGAAAAACCCACCTATACCCTTCCAGCAATCATCCTAACGTTGATGTACTTACATCGAATTGATATGAGATGATGAGATCACCCATGCATATCACCATTGCCTTGCTACAATGTACAAACAAGTTAACTAGTTGTGCAAGTAAGTGAGACCTAAGCTGAAAACAATCCCGTCTTGCAAGCCGTTTTTTGTTTTTGTTTTTCGAAAAGAAAAATGAAAATGAAAACAGTGTTTTTGGTTTTGTTTTTGAATTCCGAATACGCGTCTGGTAGCATTTACTGGAATCCGTATTTTAAAAATAAAAACGGGAAAAACACGTCTGGTAGGAAAACCGAAAACTTTCGAAAATTGAAATATCAATTTTTACATTTTGTTTAATATTATAATAATTATAAACAAATTGATTAAATAATTAACTAAAAAAAATTGAAATGTAATTTTTAAATTAAAAAAAAGTTATCAGTTGAAGAGGAAGAGGAAGAGGAAGAAGAAGAAGATGAGTATATCGGCGACTCAGTAGAGCAGATCGGTGGCGTTGAGTGGCGATCGGCAGTGAGAGGCGACGCAGAGCCGATTGGCGACGAGCGGAGGAGGAGGAAGAGGAAGAAGAAGAAGAAGAAGACGGCGGCGATGGCAGCAGCGAACGGAGGAGGAGGACGAGGAAGAAGAAGAAGAAGAAGAGGAAGAAGAGGAAGAAGAAGACGGCGGCGATGGCAGCAGCGAACGGAGGAGGAGGAAGAGGAAGAAGAAGAAGAGGAAGAAGAAGAAGAAGACGGCAGCAGTGACCGGCGACCGGCGGAAGGCAGCGGCGAGCGACGACCGGCGGCAGGCAGTGACGATCGGCGGCAAGGAGGAGGAGAAAGAAGGTGAAGAAGAAAGAAGATGAAGATGTGCAGTTCGTCTGGTCCAAGAGAAAAAAAAAAAAAATATATATTTTTTTGTTAATTTTTTTGAAATTATATTTGAAATACAGAAAACAACTTTTTTTTGTTTTTCAAAATTTCCACTTTTAACACTTGACTTTGTTTTTGTTTTTGTTTTTGATTTCTGAAAATAAAATGAAAAACGGTTTACAGGACACGAATTCGAAATCATTTTTAGAAAATAAAAACAAAAACAGCTGAAAACAGCCTGCAGGACGGGGGCTAACTTTTTCCAAGTAATTTCTACCATGGAAAAATGAGCATCAATGAAAAATCAGCCCAGGGAGATAATAGAGAGCATGAAACAGAAGTATCATGAATTTATCTACAGATACATACATTAAGTTTGATAATCTACAACACAATTTTACAATCTATCATGTCAATGATGACTCCTTTTAACAAGTAATTTCATCATCCATGCAATCTATCATGTCTTTCCTTTGTGTTGTTTTTATCTTTGATGTTAGCTGTATGACAAGAAGAATCATTTGTATAAGGTTACAGGAGCTCTTACGTTGAATCTTTATGAAAATTTTGGAGCATCAATGCCCGTGTTTTACCGTCAGGTTTGAAGTGAATCTCGCGCATTCTCATGTACAGCTTTTTTGCAGATTTGAACTTGCCTCTTAAACACATTCCTTGAATAACAGCATTATAGAGAGATGCATCTGGTGCAACATTCTGCAGATCAAACAAAGAATAAAATGTTAATTAAATTTATTGCTTTAGGAACCAAAACAGAGTGCAGAGTGCAGAATATATAAGCTAATTGAGTCAATACCATAAGATTTTTGATAATATGTATGTCAACAAAGTAACTTACTTTTAGAATTTCGTCAACTTCGGCCCACAGAGATCCCCATATGCAACCTCTTATTAAAGCTAAATGTGTGAATGTGTCTGGAGTGCACTTCTGGTGAACCATGTGCTCATACACTTGCAATGCTACTTTTGGTTTCCTTGCAACCTCACAAGCACTAATTACAAGATTATAGGAAGGAGTTGAAACCAACAATCCAGAGGCTCCCATCTGCCACAAAAGCTGCACAGCCTTTTCCCATAAACCCAATTTTTGGCACGACATTAAAGCGGTATTATACAATTGTATATTTAATTGAGAATTCTGATCTCTTTTTAAACTCTCAAAGAGCCGAAGAGCATCAGCATGTTGATTTGCCTTGTACAAAGCATTAAGCAATGCATTCCATGTGTATGTATCAGGTGTATGACCCAAAGATTTCATAGTATCATAAACCTTGAATGCCAGCTTTACTTTTCCAGCTTTTCCGAGAGAGTTAATCAACGCATTGCAACAAATTTGATTTGGCTTCAACCTGCCATCCAACATACATTGAAATAGATTTAATGCTAGATCCCACTTCCCCTCCTTTGTGCACAATCCAATTACAGCCTGCATTATATCGTCCCCTGGCTTGAGTCCATTTTGGATCATCTCATAGTAAGCATCAAGGGCCAGTTCATTCTGATTACAACGAACAAAAATGCAAACTAATAGAGAATAAGTGACTCGTGTTCCAATATAGCCATTTTCCTGCATACTCCTCCATATTTTCTCAGCCTCAATCCAATTGTTCACTCTGCCACAAACAGATATCATGGTATTATAAACAAGAACATCAAAATCCTTCTTTGCTCTTGAGTACCCTCCGAATTCCACAAACATATTAAGGGCCGAATCAAAACCCTGCACATTCGCAATTGCTTTAAGTATCAAGCTATAACTATGGCCACTAGTAATCTCATTTGTCCGCATGAAAACAAAGACTCTCAAAGCATCATCGAGCAGTTCATTCCTCAAGAGACATGAGAGAAGAGAATTGCAGGCATGTACATTGGGTCGTAAACCCGAGAACTTCATGGACTCATAAATCTCCAATGCACTTCTAACCTTGTTGGATCTACTAAGCATCAAAACCCTTCTCGATAATATCTCTTCATTTCTTTCTTCTAAAAAATGCACTCTGATTTCACCATCCACAACCATTTTCAATTTCTTCGACACCGCCAAAGGTTGACTACCGCATTTAAGTTCAAAATCACAGTCTTGTTTGACCACTATGTTTCCCCAAGGAGGCAAAGAATCAAAATCATGATCTTCTTTTGTTTTCTCAATCAATTTGTGTTCTTCTTCTTCCTCATCCTCAGAAACTAACGTAGGTTCAATGCTAGCAAACATGTTTGACACAATAATCAAATTATTTTTTTTAGTAAAGCCATATAACAAACTCATTCGATGAGTCCTAAGTGCCCACCTCCTTCTGTTTGATTTAATAGCTAAACCATCAAATAAACAACAACTATATTTTCTACAACAATTTGCAGAATGACAAGTAGTTGGCCTACCATAAAAGCAAGCTTGGCAAGCAAACCTATTTGAGGTTGTGATTACTGAACTTGAATTCCTCAATAGCTCTGCCATCACTGGACCCCAACAAGAACACACAAAATAAACATCATGAATTGAGAAAATAACCAACTTTAAAGAGCATAGACCCCAATTTCATCAAAAGTTGAAACCATTGTTATCAATGAACCAATGATCTCAATTGACCACCATACTTGAACTAAGCAAATAAAATCTCCATCTTCTAGTAGCTCGAAGAGAGAGACAACGAAATGTCGACATGTATGACTTTAATGTTAACGGCATTGGGGGAAAAACATCAAAATTTCTGTTAAGAGTAAAAAAAAAAAAAAAAAAAAAAAGAGGAAAGACTAATGTACTCACACCCCTTCATATGTACTCAAAAGTGAGCACCAGATGTAACATCAAAGCTGCTAATTTGAAGTTTCAAATTTGGACCTACAAATAGAGAATGACCACAAAAATACTACATTATGAAAAAACTAGTGATGTTGAGCATTATCCAGTTCTAAGTAAAAAATGTAACTTCCAAATAGTGATATCTTATTATCTTGCTCAATAGATAGGATTTTTTGGCTTTCCTTAGATCACTGATAAATGGGACTAACGAATTGCTACAATGAAAAGACAGCATCAAGTACTTTTTCCCAGTGAGTTTATAGGAAGAGAATAGAACTTCATATTATGATGCAATATGCATGTCAAATAGATATGCTCGAAAAGGATGAGAGTTTCCAAGAGTCATCTCAACTCAAATCTCCATTGGACTTGACATCAACTTACTTAGGCACATGAGATATGATACACTTCAAAAATTACTCATTTGTATAGTTGCTATTTAATTTTTAAAATTATACAATCCAGCAAACATCCACAAGATAAATAGATAATGAATTCAAGTATACACACATCAAACTTTACCAACTAAGCCCAACCTTTTGTTGAAAAAGCAAAGTGCCCAACCAAGTAAAATCAAGCCAAAGCCTAACAAACTTGCACAACTAAGCTAATACTAAGCATAAAGATTACATAATAATAGCCATCCATCTCAGTACTGTTGATTTAACTTGAAAACATAGTCCAATAAAATTTGAGTTTTCTTAAAGAACCCACAGCAAACTCAAACAATCCAAAGGCAACCCACTTCATTTTCTCAACTTGAAACCACTAAATAAGCACAAAAAAAACAAAAATTTACAGCAATCCAACCGACAATCAAAAATCAACCACACAACAAAAGCAAAGAAGCTGAAACTGAAGTAGATCGTAATTAAATAAACATCAAATCAAAACCCAAAATGTTCACCTCAGCTCATGAAGTTCCCTCTCCCGTCTCTGCACAGAACAAAACGAACCCACCGGGTTAGGGTTTTTTGCACGTGCTTGAACAGCAAAAAATAAAATAAAATAAACAAAAACTCCACACAAAAAAAAAAAAAAAAACTTCAAATTCGCAACTTACATGCGCCAAACAAGTGGGAAATTTGCATTTCAACAAGGGGTAGTTTCGTCAAAAGAAAAAAATAAGCTCCAGAGAGCAAATGCCATGCAGAGAAATGGCAGGGAAAGAGAAGAGAAGAGAAGAGAGCTTTTTTCGTTTGAAGATGAAAGAGTTAAATATTTGCTGGAGACAATATCCTCACAGCGCTGTCGTTCTTTGAACGTAAATGACAAATGGGTCTGCGTCGTTTTGGCATGGGTGACACGTCAATGATTAGGTGGCTGAGTTTAATTTTAGGGAAAATTGCACAAACTTACCCTAATATTTTCCATTATGACATAATATTCAACTAATGCCTTTAATTACACAAACAACCCCTCATGTTAGTCAACTTTGGTTAAAAATAGCCATTGACCATGATTTTTTTTTAAAGCCCAAAATTGCCCCTGCACTTTATTACAAAAAAATCTTAATTGCCCTTTATTTAAAACATTATCTACTTTAAATTATTATAATATAAAAAATAAATACTAAACATAATCCTTTTTAAATAAAAAAAAATTCAAAAATAATATATTAAAAACAAAACAATTTAAGAAAACGTTATTTTGAGAAAATATAATTTAATAATATATTAAAAATAAAACAAAAAAAAAACGTTATTTTGAGAAAATATAATTTAAAATTATGCAAGTCCAATATAAATAGTGGTAATGTGTTACATATTTTTGAATTTTTTTTGTTTTTATTATATTATTTTTGAATTTTTTTTATTTAAAAAGGATTATGTTTAGTATTCTAAACACAAATATAAATAAAATCATCAAGAGTTTGAAATAAAAATATAATCATTTGTCATAATAAAATACAGTAGCACCGAAAATTTGTTCAATGTTCATTTCTATAAGACAAAATAATTTGACTCAATATAAATTACGCATTATATTTTGGTTCAAAAATTAAAAATATATATATACTAAACATAATCCTTTTTAAATAAAAAAAAATGTTTTAAATTTTAAAAATATGTAGCACATTACCACTATTCATATTGGACTTGCATAATTTTAAATTATATTTTCTCAAAATAACGTTTTTTTTTTTGTTTTTTTTTAATATATTATTAAATTGCATTTTCTCAAAATAACGTTTTCTTAAATTGTTTTGTTTTTAATATATTATTTTTGAATTTTTTTTATTTAAAAAGGATTATATTTAGTATTTATTTTTTATATTCTAATAATTTAAAGTAGATAATGTTTTAAATAAAGGGAAATTAAGATTTTTTTGTAATAAAGTGTAAGGGCAATTTTGGGCTTTCAAAAAAAAATCATGGTCAATGGCTATTTTTAACTAAAGTTGACTAAAATGAGGGGTTGTTTGTGCAATTAAAGACATTAGTTGAATATTATGCTATAATGGAAAACGTTAGGGTAAGTTTGTGCAATTTTCCCTTATTTTTACTCACTCACTTACCCCATGCCAAGTGTCCAAAAATTAATCCAAGATTAACAAATTAATTATTATTTATTTTATATAATGATTTATCTATTTTACCCCTATGTCAAGAACTTTCAGAATTTTTTTTAACAGAAAACCCTCGGATTCAAAAAAGAAAAAAAAAAAAAAAAAAAAAAAAAAAAAAAAAGGAGTGCTTGAATCACTCTCTGAAGGCACTCCCAAGACACCCTCTCTTCTCCTTTTGACTTTTGTACATCTTTAACTTTTTAAAAATAAATTTTGGAGTTATTATTAATGAATTGTTTTTGTATATTATTTACAATTCAACCCATCATATCTTCCCAAATTGCACTTTTTTTTACATCAAATTGTCATAGCTGTCATTTTCTTAATTATTAATATTAATATACCTCTTTTTTTATTTTCTAAAATGTCATTACAAACACAATTTATACTTAGAAAATTATCGGTTTTGTCTATATTATCATAAGTTCATCATATTTTATGAAGTAATTATTTTTACACAATTTGAAAAATATAGTTAAAAAATCAAAATTTCATTAATAATATCAAAACTCAAATATACTGAAAAAAAAAATGCAAGATGTCAATGTTTATTGTATTTTAATAATTTTAATATTGTTAATAATATATTTGCTAATTTTCTTTTTAAAATAAATTTATTAAATATTTATTCAACCCATTTTACCTTTGAACATTTTTGTTTCACATATTTGGTAATGACAATTTGGTGTTAAAAAAATGGCAATTTGGGAAGACGTGGATGATTTGAATTTTAAATAACATGCAAAAACAATATAGGACAAGTGTTAAAAGGAGAAGTGAGAGTGGGTTAGGAGAGTGTATCTAGCACTCCAAAAAAAAAAAAAAAAAAAAAAATCAAACACACCATGAACGGCAACATCATCTCCAAATTCAATTTAAAAAAAAAAAAAAAAAAAGCAAACCCTAAACACCCAATCAACAACAACATTATCTTCAAATTCAATAAAAAAATATAGCAAACTCAAAACACCATCACGAACATCAAGACCAAACTACAAACCAAAATTGCAATCTCCGACAATGAATGTTAATTTTTAATGTTTCTAACCACCACCAAACCAACATCTCTCTCTCATGTCCTTGCATGCAGCTGGGTTCGACTAAGAACTGGAATCGAACCAGAGCAGAGTTCGACCTGATGTGAAAAGAGAGCGAGATGGAAAGAAAGAGATAGTAGGAAGAGAGGAAAGATAGAGTAATGGAGAGAAGATGTTATATAGTGTTTTTGGTGGTGGCTAGGGTTTTGTGTTTGAATTTAGGTTAGAATTTGGGGTGTTGGAGATGATGTCGGAGAGGATGATGATAGGGAAAATTGGTATAACACTATATAAAATATGTAATAATTAATTTGTTAACCCTGGTTTAACTTTTGGACACTTGGTGTTATTTGGAGAGGAGGGCAATGCTCACCCTTGTTAAGGGGGTGAGCAAAAATGAACTCTTACGTGATGTCAGCAAAGGTGGCATGTTGGGAGCTGCTTTGTCTTATTTGTCAAGAACCTGATTGGTGGTCATTTTGCAGACAAATTTGAGTATTACCTGTAGTTTCTTACTGTTGCTGGTTTAAATATTAGGGTAATTACCTTAGTGGCCATACAAATTGCTTGTGCGCTATATCAAAATGACCATTAGATAGGAGATTCGGTTCAAAATAGCTATTATAGGCGAACATGTCATTCGTAAAGAAATTTACCCTAATGGCCACCCATTTTGAATCAAAAGTTAAAACTAATTTTTTTTTTTTAAAATAAAACAATTTTTTAATTTTTTTTTATTGGAATTTATCTCCAACCATTCATCACTGTGACAATTAGAGATCAGATTTTATTTTTTATTTTTAAAGATTTTTTTTATGAAAAGGAAAAATAATTAAAAAACAAAAAACAAAAAACAAAACTTGGTAAAAAAAATAGAAATTAAAAAAAAAAGAGAAAAGTTTTTTTTTTTTTTTTTTTTTTTTTTTTTTTTTTTTTAATTTATCTTCAACCATCCATCATTGTGATGGACAGTTGGAGATCAGATTATTTTTAAGAATTTTTTGTTTCAAAAAGATTTATAAATTAAAAAAAAAAAAATTAGTTTTAATTCACAATTGGGTGACCACTAGTGTAACGTCTCACCAAATGGATAGCTAGTGGTTAAGGGCAGAACCGGGATTTTAGCTTTGTGAGGGTCAAAACAGAAACTAATATTAAAGATCAAGCAAGAAAAATTTGTTGAGATTTGTTAATATATCAAAATATAATGTTCGTTTAGTTTTTAAGATAATGATACAAAATAATAATAATAATAATAATAATAATAATAGGAGGGCTTACCCATGAGCAGCCCTGGCATTGATGCTGCTCATGGGTAAGCCATCTTGGAATGATATTGCTGGTTCTTATGACATGTTAATATGTTATGTTGTTTCTTTTTAATTCTAACACCAAGCAGAAAGCATAGGTATTTTTGGGCAATCTAACGTATTTGTTAAATGACAAGTTTTATTTTATTTTATTTATTAAGTGACTTTATCTTTTTAGATTTGTAATAATCATGATATCTTATTATATTTTGTAATACATTGCTTTTGTGACTTATATTTGATAAGAAAATGTAAGTTAAGGATTAAAAAATGAATAATTATTTATTTATTTATATATTCTTTTGCACAACTTCAAGTTTAGAAAGAATAAATATAACTTGTTTAATTAAGTTTTTCGTCCTTAACTTATGCCCACTTGACCCATTTACTATTATATTTGTTGTTTTAAATTTGTGTAACTTCAAATAAACCTTACACTTCATACAAGAGTGTGCAACTTTAAACATCAACATTTGTACGATAAATCAATAACTTCAAAGTAAATATTTAATATTTCTTACAAGTCGAATAAGAGTATTAAACTTTAAAATTATACGTTTGTACGATAAATATTAGACTTCAAGGTAAATTAACATTAGAGTATGCACCGTTAATATTTTTGTTTTGTTGAAATATTATAATAATTCGAGGTTTTGGAAATGAACATACATGAACCCACAAGGCCACAACCTCTTGGTGTAAAAGTGAAGGGATAGGGATGACAATTTGACCTGTACGGTTGTACCCGCGGGCACCCGCCCAAAGGGTCGGGTTTGGGTGGTGAATTTACGACCCACGAACCCGTATAAAGAAAAACCCAATGGGTGTGGGTGTGGGTGTGGGTGAGAGTTAGGAAAACAAACCCGTGGGTGATCTCACGAACGCACATAAATAAAAATTATATAATATTTATTATTTAAAATATTATAAATTTAAACTCCAATGGAAACTTTTTAACCACATAAAGAATAAAATATAAAAACTTCACTCATTCTAAGTTTGAGAATTATAATTCTCAACTCTCATTTATATATAAATAATATAGAAATATTATTCAAAATAAATAAATTAACAAGTTTGCGGGTGTAACCTGTGGACCCGCTTAGTTTCACGGGTTCATGGGTAGGTGTGGGTGCCCCCAAAACCCGTGGGTGAAATCGCCCGAGAACCTGTTTATTTTCACAGGTTCGTGGGCAAGTGCGGGTGACACAAAGTTTTGTAGGTGCGGGTTTGAATTTTACAAAACCCGCCTAAACCCGACCCGTTGCCATCCCTATGAAGGGATCTCATCTCATCTTGTCTCAACGTCAACATTTCTTAATAAGATAAATTAATAACTTCAAAGTAAACAAAGCGATATAAATGAGTGGAAATTGCCAAAACTGACCCATCTAATTATGGGATTTTCTTTTTTAACCACATGCATATTTTTAATTGTTTTTAACCACTTTTTTGAGAAATTACTGAAAAACCCTCGTATAAAAACCTCCCCAACACTCTCTCTCTCCTCTTTTTTTCTCTCTTTCTCCTTCTCTCTCCTCTGCTATCTGTCTCTCCCGATCCTCTCTATCTCTTCTCCTCTAGGTGCCGTCGCCGGAGAGCTGTCGCCGGAGCTGCCGGACGTCGCCTGGACCAGCGGGCCGCCGGCGTCACGAACCAGCGACGCACGAAGGCGTCGCCTGGTCGACGCACGAACCAGCGGCCCGTTGGTCCAGGCGACGTCCGGAAGCTCCGGCGACAGCTCTCCGGCGACGGCACCTGCAATAAAAAGGAGAAATCAAAAAACCCTAAACCTAATTTGAATCTGAGGAAGAAGAAAAGGAAGAAGAAAAAGGGGAAAAAAAACCTAAGTCTAATTTCAATTTAGTCCAGATTTCAAGTTTGAATATTTCTATTTTAGGCATGATTTCAAGTTTTAATATTTCTATTTAGTCATGATTTCAAGTTTGTGTATTTCAATTTAGTCGTGATTTCAAGTTTGTTTCGAGGTTTAAAGAACACTATTTTCAGGGGTACTCTGGTAATTGAAGGTACTAAACTGAACTTTTTTTTAAAAAGTGGTTATTAACAATTAAAAATTCAAAAGTGGTTAAAAACAAAAGTATGATAAGTTAGATGATTACTTATGGTTTTCTCTCATGATGAAAACATATAAAACTAATTGTAACGAAAGTAAAATCTTATGATTGCCATAGGCTAGTCATAAGAACACTCATACAATGATACAATTTAAACCATCATATCTCGACCTTAAAGGTTTCAAAGACAAAACGGAGAAAATATAACATTTCCCACACTAGAGAAATATTACCTATTCAAGTTGAAATACAAAATTCGCCCAATACTAAACACATAACATCAAATCCATGAGATATGGGCATGATATTATCAGGTTGGGTACATATGCTTAGGCATATTGAAGCATTATCCCAAATATATAAGCTTCGACACCATCTCATCTCAACTTTGCTGGGAAGGGAAAGCAAATGGATTTGTCATTTGTGCTTCCATTTGAAGATAATAGGGTCAAGGAGGCTCTCAACTAACTTGCATGTAAATTGTTACATTTGCCAACACTCAGATACTTTTACCGAATATTTGATAATCGAGGCATCGAGACTCAAAAACTTATGAAAGGATTCGGATTTGGATTCGAAAACAAATGAAACCACAGAAAGTAGTAGTATGACTATAGTTAGAAACTGGACGATGCACTGGGATTTGATCCAGGCCAGTTTTACTTCAGAGTTCAGGTTACTAAAAACATGTGGACACTAATTTCCACTTAGATTCAGGCATTCATATGAAGTAAAACAGCAAAATGAGACATCCTCAGAAACTCCATGACTAACTTGTTACTAATTCACCAGATACAACTATACAAGGTAAATTTATAAGCCAAAGTTGTATAGAGAATGACATACTTTCTTGTATGGCTTCACATTTTCAGCTGATAATTGATATGCATCATCCGATCACCACTGTAGAAAGATGATGAGATCACCCATGCAGGTCACCATGGCCTTGCTACAATGTACAAACAGGTTAACTAGTTGTGCAAGTAAGTTGTTCCTGAGCTGAATAAAAATAACCTTTTCAAGTAATTTCTACCATGGATAAACAAGTTGACTATATGTTAGGCCAGTAATTCCAGTCCTAAAATTATAACATGAATGGACAAAAGAATTTCTATATACAACTAGAGATCCACAAATGCAAAATACCCATATTATCACCACCACCACCATAAGTCACTGCATAAGAGAGGGTATCTCACTAAGTCAAAAATAAAGTTGCCTGCACTGTGCAACTGAAGCCTCAGCTGGACAGTAAGGACACTTGAATGCTCGTGAGCTATTTTTTGACAGCTTCATGATTGATTGCTTGCAGAGAACATGCAGACATGGCATCAACATAGGCGGATTCTCTTCACTGCCTTGATCTCTACTCACAGGACATACAAATATTGAGTGGAACTGAAATTCCCTTCCCAATTCCAGTGGCACTGGCAACTGTTTCATCGCCTGCCACTCCTGCTTCTTTGCGGCCATTACATTTGCCAGCTTCAAGAGCGTAGGCAACCCTTCAACACCAGCTGCCATGGCCACAGTTAATGGACTCTGATAGGACTGGCCCAATAGACTGCAAAATTTCCTGGTCAGCTCTTCAGTCAATTTGTCCCAATGAGTAGGAATCAGTAACTCAGCATAAGGGGACATTTCAAGCCTGCCAGCCCACAAGAGAGAGCCCATAAGCTTCTGGATTTCATCCATGTGAAGGGAAGCAAATGGAGCAAGGTTGATTCTAGCATAATCCAGTGCATCAGTTCGACCACTTTTTTGCAAAATCTCCACAAACTGCAGGCGGTGAAGTTTCAGCTCTAGATTTGAAGCATTTTCCTTGAGTTTTTCACGGTTGGCAGAGATCCATTTCAAAGCAGGCTCCACGTTCTTAACCTTCACAGCCTCAAGAATCTGATACATCTCCAAGAATTGAGATTTTAGCACAGATAACTCTGGTTCTCCAGCTTCATTTATTAGATAGTCTCCAAGATCAAATAAGCCTTGCTGGTAAAAATGACTTGCAATGATCTGATTCACTATATGGTAGTCAAAGTCAACATTTCTATATGCCTTAGAAATGTCAGGATTAAATGCCTTTTCAAGGAATTTCAAGTACTTGCCAAGACTTGTATTTAATTCTTTTAACGACCCTTCTATCTGTTGCTGTGCACCTATTGCATTGAGCCTTAGTTTTAACTCTGTTAGGAAGGATTTAAGATCAACAAGGGAGCTGGGGTCGACTGACTGGATTCTTGCTAATGCCTGCTCAATTTCATGGCAAATTTGATCAATTGCTTCTTGGGATTTAGAGTACGACAATTTTTGCTTCTTAGCAACACGATCAAAAGCATCTTTTACAGTACTAAGGTCCATTTTATATTATATAATGAGAGGATCCTGCAGGAAACAGATAACAGTATCATAATATGAGCCATGCCATGCTGAACTGTATGATAAACATGAACTTCGACAAGACAAGAGAGACATAATGAATATAATAAAGACACCACAAACACATACCATGAATAAGCACACCAAAAAACTATTACGCTCCAAGAGGATATGAAAAGAGTACTTTCAAAATAAAAACATGCCTCAAAGAATAATCAAGTAAAATAAATAACAAATTGCAGTGTTATATCATTTCCGCATTATGTTTTAAGTAAATTAGCAGTGGTGAAGATACAGTGCTTCCTGGGGTGGCCATGGCCCCCCAGCCCCACAAAAGCTGCTTTGAGAAATAAGTTTTTTATTTATATCTATTGCCCTGTATGTAGAGTAAGCTAATTCAAAGCAAATATCAAATCAAATGTTACATCAACGATCAACTCTTCCTATTTCGCATCATTCATGGGGTTTATTAAAAGGGGTCCACTACAATGTTGGGATATAACTCCACGCCATTAACAACTACGTTACTTTGCAATCAAGTAAAGTAAAAAAAAAACTGAATGAACAGCAATAACACGTACATTAACAGTCATTGTACAACAAGCTGGGGAAGAAATTGAAAGCACAGAAAAGCACTTATGTAAAAACATGTAAAAACTAAAATGTTTTCTAATACCCAAACGGGTGATCTAACCTCCATCATATAGGAAGATCAAAACCCAAAAACGAATATACTATACTACAAGAGAGAAAATGTTTTCTAATAACATAATATAGTGCAAAATTGTTGGCATTCAAAATGAGACAGGTATTGTTGATGCATATAGGAGTAGCAAGGTTCCCATAAAATCAAAAGGAATCTTGTGCCCTTCCCACAAATAACTTTCTAAGACTGTCCCCACGCAAGAAGGCAGCCATATATTCTTATTTGAATTTAAAACTTGTTTTTCATTTAACCTATTTGGTGGGATCACAATTCTGGGTAAATTAAAATAAAACCTCCCATATGAATATGGAAAATGATAAAAAAAAAAAAAAAAAATTTGTTTTTAAGCCCACCTCATTGCAAGGGGACAAACTCTTCTTAGAATGTTCTCAAAACCCTTATTAGATTATGATGAAAGAGGCACAGGTTATTTGTTTCAAGAATCTTGTAAGATATTCTACCACTACTTTTATAAAGCACCAAGGATGCATATCTCATGTCTCACTGTAGTTGTGTAAATACCTTTATAGGTCTTGCTCAGCCTACATAATAAAGCTTACACCACACATATGATTATTGAAATTTTTTAGTCGATAAGTTCTTTAAGTTTGAGTGTTGTGAAGATTTCTTCCCAAGTATACTTGTGTTGTTTTACATAATTACATTAACAACAAATGCAAATTTTTTCATTGTTTATCTAATATTTTACTTTAATCAATTGCAAAGTTATATATTTGTGGTACCAGAGCTTTAAAATTACAATAAATAAATAAATGCGTTTAACAGATAGATGAAGCCTAAAGTTCATTCACAATGCTTCCCAAAATCCACAAATTAAAATCGATAATTATCCTACAAACCTAAAAGCCTGTATTGACTTTAACAAGATCAAACATCAGCAACATGAGCTTATCACATTCTAACTTATACTCCAAGCATGCACATATCCATTAAAAAAGAAAATGAGAAGGTATAAAAACACAAGTTGCAGCATGAACGGTAACTGCATAACATTTGACTAATTTATTGATATGTTTGTATTGTAGAAGTGGAATATTTAGCTTAACATGAAGAATGCAAGATTCCTTCCATTAACAAATAAAAGGTTTTTAAATTCATCCAAGTTTGATAACTGTTATCATTGGCACAGCCACCAAACACTTTACTTGGAGACATCTTCAACAAGAGGAGAGGGTGTGAGTGTGTGTGTGTGTGTGGTGGTGGTGGTGGTGATGGTGTGGGGTGGGGGGTAGGGGCGTTGGGAGATTCAACAAGTTTTGGGAATAGGCCATGTATGGATAGATATAGCAAGTTTCAATCATATAATCTAACTAGTCCATCATTTGTGCTCAACAAATTGGCAGGCCTCCTTTTCCTCTTACAGCTACTCCCAGTCACACGATAGCAAACACACACAAAAAAAAAAAAAATTGCACAAAAGTTCTTGTCTTTGCAGGTACAAGTATACATGCATCGTGTTTGTCAACATGACACATAGAGAAAGTAATACTTTTGCCAAATACATTTTGGTGTTTTTGCAGGTGTCTTTTTTCAATGAAAGTTAGTTAAAAAAAACAAATAGATCATGCATGTTATATCTACTAATTCTTTAAGAGTATTTAAGTTTTGCATGCACAACATCAATGAACAGATACAAAAAACAGCATTGGCACAGAACCATAATTACAAAACAGCAGCAAACACACTCACCTTTCCACCCAAGAAAAGCATAGTTAACAACCATGACTTAGACCTTCACAATTAATCAAAACCATTTCTACTAATTTTGCTTGGAAAACCCAAGATGACTAAAAATCCATCGCAACCAGCATAAAGTCTAATAAATCTGACTAAACACAACTGAAAGTACACTGGACAGTCATGTTATGGCTCGATTGATGGCCAAAATCAAACAAGAAACCATTTCAGAGATAATCAAATATTTAAATGCTTCTATTCAATATTGAAACAACCAAAACAGTCCACGAAAAATTCTAACCGAGTACAAATTCAAAGCCTATATAATATTCCCACAAGAATTTACATAACCAATCCCAAAAAAGCACAGATTCTAATTGAAAGATAACAGACAGATGATTCCATTAAAGCTTCGGATGCAATAAATATAGAACCCACATCAAGGCCAATTAATCATTGATTTGATTTGAACCTGACTAAACACAAACATATTATTAATCAATAAAAACACCACACAAAAAAAAAAAAAAAAAAAAAGTTTGGATACGCACTACTACTTCCAATCATGAAGAAACAAACTGAAATTCACTGAATTATAGATTAGGAAAAAAAAAAACGACAAACCTGAATAAATAATTGTTTTGAATGCATACAAAAAAAATTACACAGAGCGAAATTTGAACATCAATTAATAGCAGGGAATAAGAAATTAGAACATTTAAAGGGATTATAATTTATAATTATACATGTAAATAAGAAAAAAATAAAGAAAAGAAAATTGATAACGATCGTACCGATGTTGTGAGACCGAAATTGAGGAGAGAGTGAGTCGAAGAATGTGAACGAGTGCCAGAGTTCGTGAACGTGAACTCGTGAAGGCGATACCAGACACTCGCACTTGCGAATTTTTGTTCTTTGCCTTGTGAGGTTTTTATATGAGGGCGAATTACACTTTAGTCACTAATGTTTAAGCTTATTTGCTTTATGGTACCGTAACCCCTAACTATTCAAAACAATACATTCGAATCCAAAATTATTTCGAAAAATAAAAACGAAAAAGGGGCAAAAAAATAATAATTAAGGGCCTGTCCTGCAGTTGTTTTTCAGCCTGTTTTTGTTTTTGTTTTCCAAAAACAATTTCGAATTCACGTTCGTTAACCGTTTTTCATTTTATTTTCAAAAAACAAAAACAAAAACAAAAACAAAATGGAAAACAAAATCAATCTTAAAAGTGAAAATTTTGAAAAACAAGTTTTAGATGTTTTCCATGTTTTTCATTTTGTTTTTCACTTTGTTTTTCATTAAATAAAAAAAAAACTAACTTTTTTTTTCTTTTTTTCTTTTGTTCTTCTTCTTCATTGATGTTCTTCTTCTTCTTCTCTTCTTCTACTTCTTCATCATCTTCTCAATGACAAAATGAAGCAGTCGATGCCAGAGGATGAGAGATCCTCCCCCGGCGTCGTTGATCTGGCCAGATCTGCGTCACCGGAGGAGGATCTCACCAACGTTTGTGGTGTGGGTTGTCGAAAAAATGATGTCAAATGGTGCGACGTCGACATCAGTAGCGGCGGCAGCTGCAACAACTCGAAGAAAGCCGACGTGGAGAGAGAGAGAGAGAGAGAGTGAGAGAGAGAGAGAGAACAACATGAGAAGATGATTTGTGTAGTTTTAACTCTTTCTGGATGAGGTTTTTGACTTAGATTTTTGGGTTTGTGTGTGAAATTAATGGACTAGAAAACATTAATGATTTTGTAGGAAGTGGGAATTTTATTTTTGGAAGCTGATTTGGACTAGATTTCTTTGGAGGCTCTGGTTTGGTGGCCTTGGTTGTAGCATTTACAGACTTTGTTCTCTTCTTGGTGATAGTGGTAGTGGTAGTGGTCTTGGGTTTTGTTTTTGTTTTTGTTGGTTTTTGTTGTCCTTCTTACCAGATTCAGAGAGCTTGTAAGAGGCTTTGATCTTGATAAGTTTTCCTTTAGCAATAGAGTTGTTCAATTGGAAACCCAATAATTTCTTGAAGTTTGCTAGCTCACCGTCTTGTGCTTTAGCATATAAATTCTTTCTTTGAATATAATTTTTATTTAATAAATTCTTTTTTGACTTAATTGATAATTATTTGGGATGATTATTTGATATTTTTTTGTTAACCAACCGGACATGGTTTTAGTATTTTTATTTTTAGAATACAGGTTTCAGCATATGCTACCAGACATGTTTTCGAATTTTGAAATTGAAACAAAAAACACTGTTTTCATTTTCATTTTCATTTTTCTTTTTGAAAAATAGTCAACGAAAAACGCTTACAGGATGGCCCATTTAGTAATAAAATTAAGATTGGATTGGATATGTATTTTCACTGGGAATTTTATGTTAATGTGATCTAATCAATTACGTTAACATGACAAATCAATCTCTATATTTCGTTATTTGTTTTGTAAGTTGTAACACCCAAAAAAAATAAGAGTACTCCGTTCTCATGAAATACATAAATGCAACTTCCGATTGGAAAAAAATTAATGAAAGTCAGATTTCTTCCTTTGCAAATGATCCATTTCTCTAAAAACATGAATTAGATAAACTTCTCATATCACCAGCAACTCGTTTTAACATATATATATACAGTCTTTCTATTATCAGTTCGAACTGATAAAAGTTATATCAGTTCCTTGTATGTGGGCCACTGGATTTAAATACTTTGACTGACAAGTGCATACAGCCAAGTTAAAGTATTTAAATCCAGTGGCCCACATGCAAAGTAGTTCGAACTGATAATAGAATTTATGTATATATATATCAGCATTAACCAAAATTTGGTTTCACATAAGACAAATTAAGAAACTTCCCTGTCAAGTCTTCTCGTTTCCAATCAAGAAAACACATACATATTAACATTCCCGTCCGATTTTAGTTACTTGATGAAATAAATATAAAGGACTCTGTTGATAGGGTTTGGAGAGGAGTGACTCACCTTCAAAGAAGGAAAAACTGCTTCGCTGTAGAAGAGAAAATGCTAGGGTTTTAAGTTTAGAGTGCTATAAGTATGGGTTGGACATTTGTCAGATCTAATTCGAGTATAAGTGTAAATACCCATTGTCTTGTGTACTGAAAATGAAAGACCTGCCCATATTTGTAAATGGGCCTTTTAAGATATACTTTGGGCCTACGTACCCACATACGAAACAACATAGTTTCATGGAGGCAGATGGAATTTCTTTTTAGGAAACTATTTTTCTTTTTGTTTTTGAGAAATTTTAGGAAACTTTTTGCGAGTGTCCCAGACTTTACAAACAAGTTTGTAAAAACACATACATGAATACATTATACATATTTAGATATTATGATATTCTCAAATCTAATTAGGAAACATTTCCAGTTTCCCATTTCACTCTGTTTTGGATTGAGATAGAAGTGGTATTTTAAACAAATTAAGAAACTTTCCCATCAAGTCTTCTTGTTTCCAATCAATAAAACACATACATATATAATCCAATTAAGAAACATGCCTCTCATTCTCACTATGTTTTAATTGTTTGTTATTGTATTTTTGATTCCTGTACTAAGAAACAAACCTCTCACTGTTTCTCTCTCTCACAATCTGAAATCTGTATCAATGGCGACTTCTTTTATGATTCCGATGGGGTATAGATTCCAACCCACTGATAAGGAATTAGTCACCTACTTCCTATTCAACAAGATTTTCGCTGAAATAGATGATCCTTTCAATGATGTTGAAAAGTTTTAAGTCAGAGAAAGTGATCTTTATGGTTCTCAGTATCCCTTGGACATATGGAACTTGTATGGCGGAGTCAACTTGAAAGATGGTCAACCACTTTACTTGTTCACCTAGCTCAAGAAGGTGTCCTCTAATGGTTCCAGATTCAGTAGAAGGGTCGGTTCGGGTACGTGGGCAGGAGAAGACTCCAGCGACACAATCACGTCAGGGAACTACGTTGTTAGAGTCAAGAAGCGTTTCGTTACAAAAATAAGAAATCCCCAGATAACGGAGCCTGGATCATGCATGAGTTTGCTATCGATCCATCTTTGTTGAGGCAGCATAAAAAACCGGACGACATTGTTCTTTGTTGGATGATGAAGAATCTGATAGTAGAGAAGAAGAAGAGGAAGAATAAGTTGCAACAAGCACTGAATTCTGAGCCATGGATGTCATCAAAGCATTCCAAGCTGGTTGAGCCGCAGGCAGTTCCAATTTTGGTTCAACAATATCAATAACAAGCTGAGTTTAACTCACACATGAGATCAAATATCTTGCAATCTAAAACAAAAGTTGTGGATTCAAGATTGACGTTTGATCCTGATAAGGAATTATTGTTTAGTCTTGAGGAGGAGGAATTATTGAACGATACTACTCTTGATCGACTCTTGGAATCATATACTATTTATGGATTATTATGTTGATTTGTGGACATATTCATCAGTTATTATGTATGATGATTTGATATGAAAATTCGGTTATAACAATTATTGGTGTTTGATTTATTAGATATTTTATATTAGTTATATAACGTTTTGATTAATTTTAACCTTATAACAAATTGCATTGATGGATGATGATAATTCTTCTAATAATTCCGATAGCTCGTCAGATCTTGAAGGTATACAACAACACATGTTTGTATGCATGGAAATTTATGAACATTGGAGATCATATATTGAAAGAACCCTATGTAACACATCTTCTCTATCAGGACATGAATATGTGGAAGAATTGTTAAATGGACATCCTGATAGAATTTATGATTCATTTAGGATGGATAAACATGTCTTTCTAAGGTTATGTACCACTCTAGAGCATTTCCAATTATTGGAACATGATAGATATGTTGGCATTCATGAGTCTATTAGGATTTTTTTTATTTATAGTTTCTCATAGTATATGCATATGGGTTGCTGCTAAGCGTTTTCAATGTTCTAAGGACACCATTCATAGGATTTAAACGTGTATTGAAAGTAGTTTATGGGCTGGCACCACACATTATACGAGCAGATATTCGAGGGGATACACCATCTAAGATCATGAACAATCCCAAATATTATCCATATTTTAAGGTAACTATTTTATATAAATATGAAATGATATAAATATAATATCTATAACATTTCTTCCTATAATGTTTACATATTTTTCATAAATGCATTGGTGCTATTGATGGGACCCATGTTGCCACATGGGCACCTGCACGGAAACAAACTTCATATCATGGTAGAAAAGTTGTTATAACTCAAAATGTTATGTGTGCATGTTCTTTTGATATGTTGTTTACATTCATGTACACTGGTTGGGAAGGCACTGCAAATGATTCAAGAGTGTTCATAGATGCATTGACAAGAGATGAAAATCAATTTCTTTTTCCAAATAAAGGTACAAATAGCAATATCATTATTTTTAATGTTTTTTTTTTCTAATATTGTTATGATGTGAAAATAATGAATAATATCATTACATGTTATTACTATGTAGTGGATTTTAGATATTCAAACATGTCAAGCTTTTTAGCACCTTATAGAGGTGAGAGATACCATCTCTGTTACTATCGAGGTTCTACTCGGGCACCAAGAGATCCAACAGAGTTGTTCAATTACAGACATTCATCTTTGCGTAATGTTATTGAGCGGTGTTTCGGTGTATTGAAGACTCGTTTTCCAATTTTGAAGTTAATGCCTAATTACCCACCACGTAGGCAACTAGTGATTCCAATTGCATGTTGTGTGTTGCATAATTTTATACGGAAAGAAGCTCGTCGTGATAGGTTGTTTAGAGAATTTGAGCTTGAAGATATGATTATTGAGGAAGAAGTAGAGACAAATATTTTTAATTTAGATATGTCTCAAGAAAACATGACACAAATGAACTCAGTTAGGAATGAGATAATGATTTGTTGAACACCTATTCTTACAGTATAAGGCATATATTAATCCTGACATATAAATAGTAGAGACAAAATCATGATTATAAATATAAACAGAAAATTACTTGAACACCTATTCTTACAGTATAAGGCATATATTAATCCCGACATGTAAGAACCGTAAATAAAGAATAGGTTTGTGTACATTGATCAAAATGTGTTCCTTCTTATCCACATGGAGATAATTCTTTGTAACATCCCGAGTTCCGCGCGGTTTCCATGCCTTGATTCCGTATTTTGCCAGCCGCAATCCACCTATAACTTCCACCTCAGGCAGCCCATCATCCTATTGTTCTGTGATCCCTTGATGCTTTTTCTTTCCATGCTTTTTCATTATATTAAATATGAAATCTCTACGAAACACTAATATAAGCTATAATGATATTCATTTGGTTAATAGGTAACAGTTAAAGAATAAGAGATATCAACAAACAGTTAAGAATAAGAGAGGAAAAGTTCTAAGGATCGATTTCTGGTTAGTTGCAACTTCAACAAACATAATCCAAAACCATTACGCTTAAACATCAATTATCACTGCAAACCTATCAAGATACAAACAGAGTGCAAAGCTTGTAACCAAACACGGCATGCAATTGGGTTAATAGTAACGGTTAAAGAAGAAGAGACATCAACATACAGTTAAGACCGATTAAGGAAAACAAACAATAGATCGATTTCGGGTTAATTGCAACTTCAACAAACAGAGTGAAAAACCAATACAAAAACAGAATTTATCACTGCAAACCTTTATACTGCAAAATCATTGAACAAACATAGAGCGTAAAACCTTTTACCAAAATCACCATAAACCTGACAACAAAAACATATAATGCAAAACCACTCAAGACTAACAGTGCAAAGAAGAAAGACATTTAGAGAAAAATTAGGCATGGAAGTCTTTCGAAAGAAATCAGAGGAACTAATACAAGCTACAATTGCTTGTCAAGGTCCTTTGATTTTTTTTTGAAAACTTCCATGCCCATTGAACCGATTTCACAAAATGAGACAAACACATATAGTGCAGAAGATAGTTGACAAGAGAATGTGAGATGACCGTAGCTGCGTGGGTTGTGGAGTGCAGACGACGCCGTGACAGCAATGAGAAAGATGAAGACACAAACGAGCGGTGAAGAAACAACAGTTAGGGTTTGTAAATTTTGCGAGTGTTTTGTATATGGAAGGACTTTGTCTTTTAATTCTTCTATAGGGTTTTTTTTCCTAAAAGAAAACATGGGTTTGGCTAAGTTGCCGTTAACGGTAAATATAGAGAATATATTTGATTATAAATATACTATTAACATAGTAAAAAAAATGGTAGGAGTACAATTTCCAAAAAATATTTCCCAAAATAATCCATCGTTTTCAGGTTTATTCGTTTTGTAATGAAAATTATTGGGTTTTGTCATTTCTCAAACTATGTCTCCATTAGGTAGGGTTTTAGTGGTCGAAACGCTTATTTGTTTAGGTGAGAGTAGAGACTGATCTAACTCGGAGTTGTTCATGTTTATACCGATCAATCAGAGAAGAAAATTTGTTATTCATCCTTCTTAATAATCTGGAAGTTTTTCTCAAATACAAGGAAATGATTCAGTTCCAAAGCCAAAGATCATAGTTCTCAAACGAGCAATCGAAAAGATTTTGGAACATCTTTGGGTTTACGTATTGTTCCTCAATGATCTTAGTACCAAGTACTTATTGGCAAGCTCTAATATCATCCATGTCCGATTCAATACTTTTAACAACATTTGTTTTTTGCCGAAATATAGTTTTTTTGTTATAATATTTTTAACAATATATAATGTTTTTTAGCCATCCTACTCAGTAAAACAATAAACACTTGTTTATTGCTTTTAAAAAATAAGGAACATTTTTAATCCTCGATGTCCACTTAAATTGTGTATAAATTAGGGTTACAAGACTTACATGTCTCTGTGAATTGGTTATAATCAAGGTCCTTATTGTGAATTACGATTGTCGTCAAACCCTTTTAAATTGTTATGATTTCAATATTCGATGACACTTCGTCTAGGCAAACCATGAATCAACCTATATATTCGATGAATCGATGACACTTACACGGATCCAGGATTATGTTTAGGGGGTGAAAAACATTTCATTGTTAAAAGTTTTACTAGCCTTTGTTTCTAATATCTGAAAACAATTTTAATTATATAAATCAACACTTGTTATTAAATCAAACAGGGCCTTAGTTGCAAGATTACTTTAGTCTTTAGTTCATTAACTGTTATGTTTGATTGTTAAACAGTTATAAATTGTTTTGATTTCAACCTCTTGAAAAAAGAAAATGTTTTTATCGTTCAATGTGTAGATAATTTTTAGTTTGGTCCATAGTAGAGTTTATTGCTTTAAAAAAAATAATAAATAAATTTCCTTTTTTATCCTCGACTACCACTTAAATTGTGTATACATTTGGGTTACAAGTCTCTGTCATTATTATAACATTCTTTTCTTCTCTTCTCTTCACAAGTGTCTATCATTATCATAACATCAGTTTTCTAACATCTCGATTTCAATATGTTATAGTCTATGGATCCAAAAAAATCCAAATCGAGTGAAAAAAAAATAAAAGGTATGAGGTCCTCCAATGCGTTTTGACACATCTGGAAAAAAGAATCATTGACTTGGAGGAGGAAAACGTTGACCTTGAATTTCAAGCGTCTGAAGACAGTCGTTGGAAGCGATTCAAGGAATCCAGATACAGAAAAAGTGATTGCCAACGGAATTATTCAAATGCTGAACGGATCGGCTTCAATCTATTTAAAGACTATATGAAAACAATATAGCCGGATGAAAACTGGGATGAGGTTAACCCAAGTGTTGTAAATGCTACCCTCAGCCGCTGATGTTATTACATGAACCTTTGCAAACTCTTCTTTTGTGATAACACTTTTTTTTTTTTTTTTTTTGTGACTGGAAGATGGTAAATGATGTTTAAATCTTTTGTATTTGTAGCATATTGGGTTTTTATGCTTGTTTAACTGTGATGTTTTGTAACCACTTTTGTGATTTTTAATGGTAAACTTTATTTATTGACGAAGTTTATATTCATAAACCCTAGATTTCTTCTTCCTACTTTCGCTTTTTTTTTTTTTTTTTTCAATTTAAAAAAAAATATAGGTAAATTATATTTAATTGTTTTTTAGGGTTTGCACTATTTTCGGATTGTTAAAAATTAAACTTTTAGATCTTTAATTACAACAGATATATGAAGTTTTAGTGTTTTTTTTTGTCGACAAATATTATTTATTTTTATTATAGATGTCGACTGATTTAAGTGGTGTAATTTTTCATTAGATGGTTGTGAATTATGATAATGGCCAAATGGAAAGATAACGGTGGATTTGGGGTCCTAGGTTTCATAGAAAACAAACAACGGATAATTTAAATTACAAAATAAAACAATTGATGGTTTTGAAAGTTGTGTACAGATGGATGGTAATAATTGTTCGTCGACATTTAGAAGAAGTAACCATCCATTGTTGAACTTTGCATCAGTTTATTTCAAAGTCGCTGTCATTAAAAATAGGTAATCATCATCTCAACAAACGTAATTAATTAATTCATTTGTTTAATCAACGTTATCCTTATTTATATTTTCAAGATCAAGGTTTTCTTTGTTAAATTTTTTATTTTATTTTATTCAACTAGATCACTATGACATCTTGGTAACTCAAACCACAAAACATGACACAAATGAACTCAGTTAAGAACTCAGTTATATTATATATATAAAGGTATGTTTGGTATGGCTTTTCAAATTGATCTTCTAGAGTAGATCTTTTTAGAGTTGAGCTTCTAAAGAGTTGAGCTTCTAACAAAAAGCCATATGTTGTTTGGTATTCAGTAACAGAAGTGATTTTCAATAACTTGATTGTTTGGCAGTATATTTTCAAAAGTGCTATTGGTTGTGATAAATTACAAATAAGGGCATGAACAATGGATTTGTAAATTATGACTGTAAGGAAATAAAAAAGATTACCAAATCAATTGGTACAAGCCAAAAAAATAATCAAAGGTATTATATAAATAGGCAATTACAGGTACATAACAAACACATCAATATCCTTCGACAATCGTCTAAATATCATTGTTGCGTGAGAAGAACCGCAATTCGATCACGCTTCTTATCCATTTCGAGCTTATCCAATGCACCGATATTAGGTCCAAATCTTGAAACTTGTTCCTCACTCTTTTCTTCTTCATTTGGTGGAAGTAGTTCTTCGTCGTCATCATAAGGTTTGAACTCCTCATCATTTTTAGCATGGAGTCTTATGAAATTATCAAAAACCATCGAAGCAATCACGATCTTCACTTGCTTATTAAAAGGAAACTTAGGCATTTGTTGTAAAATTTTCCATCTGTTTTTCCAAACGCCAAAGGTCCTTTATATGGTGCATCTAAAAGAAGAACGTCCATAATTAAATAGTTCTCTTTGACCTATTGGATAATTTCCAAGCCGAAAATCAGGAAGATAATATCGCTCACCTTTATACGGCCCTAAATAACCATTCATGTATGGGTATCCTGCATCAACTCAATAAAACTTACCTACACAAAGAAAAAATATATTAAAATAAATTAATTTATATTCAATAACACACACACACACACACACACACATATATATATATAATCAAATAAAGGTATCATGCATCTCTAACCTGTGGGCGAATGTGGAAAATGTAAATCTTCACGACGTAAGGCCTTTAAAAAAATACAAGTATCATGAGCAGTGCCCTCCCATCCAGCCCAAGCGAATGTAAAACACATATTAAAATCACATACAACCATTACATTTTGTGTAGGAGTACCTTTTCTACCGATATAAGGTATTTGCTTTGATTAAGAAACAATAACTGGTATATGTGTTCCATCAATTGCTCATATACAATCTTTAAAATATGGCCAATAATGATTATCATCCTTAATCTTTGTAGGCATTCTTCTAAATGTTGGATCATAAGGTTTTAAGAAATCAACAGTCATATGACATACAACATCCAATACTATACTGAACAATCTAGATACAGTCTCACCAGAATGTTGAAATCTCTCATGAACCATTCTATTCCCAAATCCATGACCCAATGTGATCAAAAACATGGCTACTGCCTCAACCAATGAGATATTTTTAGCTTTGCTTAGACCATAAGATTCACTCAACACTTTATATAATTTTAGAAATACATGTTTCTCCATTCTAAATTGTTGATGACATCTATCCTTATGACCTTTTAGCACCTCCATAACACATGCATATCCTGTATGTGAAGATGTTCTATAAGGTACCTTGTATATGTGTTTAAGAAAATGATCCACATATAGTCCTACACCGGTTTGCATGACTTGTAAAATAGTTGATCATTACATCATTGTAAAATAATAAGTTTAATAAGCATCATTTCCTTTAGCCATTCCATTCGAATGGCTTGATCCTTAAGTGCAGCAAACATCACCCTATTATCATTTTTAAGAAATATTTTGGTGGTTATAGTCATAAAAAGTTGACTCCCCCTCTCAATTTCAGGCATGCTTTCTAAGATTTCCATAATTTCAGGAATGCTGCAGTTCTACTTAGATATCTTTTCAACAAATTTATCCATGGAATCGTACATGCGATCCAATTGTTTTGATAATTTAACTGCAGCTCCAACTTTTGTGGTTGGAATTTTTTTTTTCCTCTTCTTTCCATTATCTTGTGTTGGAGTACGAATAGCAAGAGCATCTAAATCAACATTAATATTATCAAGCCCTTCACTATCATCTATATTAATATTGGAATTCTCCTCTTGATCATACACATGAAACATATCACGTAAACCCTCCCTAGTTGGTCCATCATCAATAGGTACAAAACCCGAAGATGGTGCCCATGCTCCATCCCCCGTAGCTGCAACATCTTTAAACAATATTTCTAGTTGATCGTCATGTTTCAACCCTTTTAATCGAAATTTAAATGCGTCTGGATTTTCCTAGGAAAATGTATATATTATGTTATGTTTTGAATAAAGAATAATTTTTTTTGTTGAGAATATAGTAATATAAATATTAAAAATTGTACCTTCAATTTTTTGGTTTACCACTCATCACTAGCATCAATAGTTTGTTTTATGGGATCACATCCTAAACCAGTTTCCTTTCCTATTATATTTATCCAAATTTACCAATCTTTCTTGAGTGAATCCCACTTGTTCTTAAATTGCTTATAAGTATTGTTGACGGTGAAACTTGGATTACCACGTGACCAACAATTAAATCAAAACAAACGTTAAACAAGAAAGAAAATCAGTACATGCAAGAGACAGATTTACGTGGAAAAACCCTTGAATGGGAAAAAACTACGGCGTCCCGGAGGACAGGAAAATATCACTAAAATTCACTTGTTTTGGTTACACACTTAAATCTCTCGAGTTCTTGCTTTTCTCTCTTTTGGTTTTCGAACCCCCTCCTCGTAGGATAGGTGGTTCTATTTATACATGATAATTAGGGTTTCCCCTTGATTTTTGTCGTGTTGGTGGTAGGATTTCCTTTTTGATTCGTACTAGGATTCCCATGTTGCAACAGATACGGATATATGTTTCCGGTGTTTTCCCTTTTCTATGATTCCTCGTTGTCATGGGTCTTCTAGAAGTTAGGGTTTATTTATGTGTTTCTACCGAGCCGGTTTGTGCCCAATATGCTGATGCGGCGAACATCTCCCCTCCTGGGTATTACCCTTCGGCGACCACGTTTCTATCTTTGGCGAGTACATATCTAGCTCTGGCGACCACACCTTTGACTTATTGACTTGACGTTGACATACTGACTGGTCCACGTTTTCTCCTTTGACCTGGTCGACGAGTGGCGTGGCAACTTTTTTCTCAGCATTTATTGACCCCTTTGATGACGTGGCTGCTTGGCGAAATTATACATACAACAATACCCCCATAAATACTTCGAGCTGAGCGAATGATTTGGCCTTCCAATTCGTTTGCCTCCGCGAGCAGTATTTATATCCATGCTTTTAAGATTTCGGCGAGTTTCGTAAATAATTCCCCCCTTTTTTATTTTCACCACATGTTGAACTTGTTTAGTTGATTCTTCTGGAGCAAGCCTTCATTCTTGGCCACACAATCTCTGGCGCTTCCACCCACTTGACAGGTGAAGATACGTTTTGACTGCTTGGTGATCCCTAAGGTGCCACATGTCTATTATTTGGTGGTGACTATTGCGGCCAGTTATTGTGACCGTCGCTCACTTTAAATAAATATCTTTTTCTCTGATTTTCTTTTTGAATTTCAAAACTCCCTCTTTTAATGCCCGATCATTTCTTCTTCCTCATTTCAATCTTTTCGTTTATATTCCCTCTGTTTTCTTAGAGCAAAAATAGGCTTGAACTTTCGTTTTCATCTGCCCTATCTTCCCGTTTCTTTGAGTATTTGCTACAGCTTTTCTCCTGTGTTTTCCTTTATCAGACGATTCACCAAACTCGACCGTTCTTGTTCCTCAGCATCCCTAATTCTCCTGCATATTTCTGCGACCCTAGGGTTTTCTAGTGAGTTCCCATGGATCCTTCCTTGAATTCTTCTCTTTTTAATCAAATGATGCAAGCTTTAGAGCTTGGTGATAAATGTACTGCAGACCGGATTGAATCCTTGATTCGTAACTTTCATCTGGATTTCCCATCCCCGATTTCTGTTTATATTCCTTCCTCTGAGCAAAATTTTGCTCCTAACATTCCTTCTCCTTCTCATTCGTCTTTTGATAGTTGCCCTCCGATGATGACGAGGTCTTCCAAACCAGGCGGCAGTAGGTGACGAGCTTCTAGGGCTCCTCGAGGATCTTTGCTAGATGCTCAGACTACTGTGAATTCAGATGTTGAAGATCACCAGAAGAGTAGATTACACTTTTCAGTTGACCGCCCATGTTCTTTTGATTGTGAAGTAAATGTGGTTGGCGAGGAGGAACTCCGCAAATACAAGAGTCGTTTTGACATCCCAGATGCAGTGATTTTGACTTTGTCGGGTGATCGAGCAGCATGGAACCCTCCTGAGAATGCGGTCGCCATTTATGGCGCGATGCTTAGTTGTGGGGTAACTCTTCCTCTTCAGCCATTCATTGCCAGATTCCTTGTGGAGGCCCATATTGCGTCTGCCCAACTCGCCCCAAACAGTTACATGATCTTGATGTGCCTGTGTTTAATGTGGAAATTGAAGGGCTATGGGCCTCCTACGCCTCGCGAGATCCGTCATTTTTATACCTTAAGACAAGCAGGCCATAGTGGGACGTACTTCCTTCTCTCCTCAGCAATGGAAAACTGGATCCCTAAGGGCGTGGCAAACCCCGGACAGGTGGAGATATCTAGTGATGAGAAGAATAAGGGCTTTATTTAGGGTTTTCCTACTTTAAATAAAAGGTGGAAAAATAGTTGGTTCTTCGCTGGTGGCAAGTGGGGCAGGGATGTACCCGCCAGTGTGAGCCACAGTTATTCGGCGAAGAAGGTTCCCAGACACTTCACTTCTCCTGAGGCTTGGTCAAAAACGAACCATGTCCTCCTTGATGTTGAAATTGTTCATCTTACCGCGGCAGCTGTCCTTCCGTTGGATGAAAGAGGTATATCATTCCTCTTAGATGAGGAGAAAATGATTGCCCAACGGATTTTCACACGCCTACCTGCTAGGTTTCCTCGCCGTAAGTTTTATCAGCAATCTTTTTAATATTACTGTTTTGTTTATTCTATTACTGATGCTTGGTTATTTTTCACAGTGTGTGATTTCGATACAGTTTGCGATTTGCAAGCCCGGGCAGTAAAGAATTCTGAGGCGGCCAGTAAAAGACATGCTGCTGGTTTGGCTAAAGAAGAAATTGTTAGTCCGGATGGTGATGATCCGTCAGATGGCGAGGAAGTAGGTGATGTTGCTGGGGGAGGTGTTGAGTTGGGGCAGCCCCCTGTGCATCCAGAAACTGCTGCGAGTACGCCTGCTGCGACTACCCCTGCTGCGACTACCCCCAGCCGTAAGGGAAAAGAAAAGGTTGGAGCTTCAGGGGCAGTTAATGACATTCCTATTTTTGATGTGGATGTCCCTGAAACTCCCCTTGATCCCGCGAATGACCTGACTCCCAGAACCGGTAGAGGCAAACGCCCGGCTGAGGGTATCCCTGATCATACTACTCGACCTCTAAAGCGGGCGTCTAGAGTTGTACAATACGTTGTTTTTTCGGATGAGGAAGGTGCTGATGAACCTGTACTCACCGAGACTCCCTCTACCCAAGTAACTGTTCCTGAGGTTCCTGCTGGTGGGGTGAGTACGGTGGTGTCTCCACCTCCTGAGGGAGTTAATGAGTTGAACACTCCTACCCCTTCCCCGACCGGTGCAGCTCCTCCTCCGACGGCTGCGGGTGAGCCAAATACATTTTCTGTTAGTCAACCTGGGCCATCTGGTCAGCCAGGGCCAGCTGGTAGACCAGAGTCGTCAAAGCAACTCGAGGCTTCTGCATCTGGTTCGGGCGTTGCTCACGAAGCTCCTCCCGTTGATCCAACCGAAGCTGGTGAGGGAGTCGAGTCTGTTTCCCTTTCGGACTTCACAGCTGTGGAGATTTGCTCACACATAATGAACAACGACGTTTATGTTGGTGAGGGTTGGGAGCATGTGAAGAGCAGGTCTTGTAACAGAAAAATAGAATTTTTCTTCAACTGCCACTCTCTGATGAGTCTCTCGCAGTATTCATGTTGTATTTTTCATTCGTGTGTTTCCTAACTTGTCTGTTTTTCTTTTCAGATAATGTCCGAGTTGGCTCACAACTACATGCGAGGGAATTTTCTTTCTAGGGATGTGAAACGCCTGCGAGAGTGAGCTTCTATTTTGGCAGCTGAAAAGCTTTCTGCTGAGGAACTCCATGCCCAGCAACTTACTCAGTTGAGGGATTCCGCTGATGGTTATCTTTCTGCTCAGCTGGCTACCGAAGAAAAACTGTCTGCTGCTGTGGAGGAGATTCGCTCGCTGAAGGAGCAGTTGTCTGCGAGTCAAGACTCACTCGCAGCACGTTTAGAGGCTGAGCGACTAGCTGAGGAGGCTAGAGAGAAAGCTGAGTGTGAGGTATTGGACCTACGCAACCAATTGTCTTCGCGTGATGTCATTTTTAATGACTTGAAGGCTGTTTTGGAGGTTGAAGCAGTTGATCGTTTTAAGAGATCCCCTGCCTATGATGCACTTTTGTTGCATGAATTTGAACGAGGCATGAGGCAGTCGAAGGAGTTCTTCGCCATGAAGGATCATTCGAATGAAAAAGCTCTAGGGCGTTTCAACAAATCCCTTAAGTTGCATATGGATAGCGCCGTGGGTTCGATAAAGGAACAGAGAAAACGGTGGAAAGCTCATTGTCGCTATACGAGGACTGAGCCTTACCCGATGCACTTAGAAGTTCCCACCAAACGCGCTTTTAATACTTACTATTCTGGCCAGAAAGACAGCTTTTCTGGTTCTGGTGCTGAACCTGATTTAGGTCCTGTTGCTGGTAGGGATTATGGGCCTTTCATGCCGAATGGGGATGAAGAAATAACCTGGCCTTCTGAAGATGAAATTGAAGATGAGGAAGACAGCGAGGGTCCTCCTACAGCTAGTTGACTTTATGTATTACTTTAGCTGTAAATAACTCTCCTTTCTGTAGCTTCAATTGTAAAAAATTTATAACTCCTTTGACTTTATTTTTGGCTCAGCTGTCTTTGATGAGTTCTCTGCTTTGTTCTTTTTATCAGCTGCCAATGCTGAATTTTAGCGTACCCAGTGTTTGTCAAGACGTATCCGACTATACACCAAGTTTTTAGCACATTATTTATTGTTTATTCAGCTGTCATTGCTGAGTTTCAGCGTACTTAGTGTTTGTCAAGACGTATCCGACTATACACTAAGTTTTTAGCATATTATTTATTGTTTATTCAGCTGCCATTGCTGAGTTTTAGCGTACTCAATGTTTGTCAAGACGTATCAGACTATACACCAAGTTTTTAGCATATTATTGATTGTTTATTCAGCTGCCATTGCTGAGTTTTAGCGTACTCAGTGTTTGTCAAGACGTATCCGACTATACACCAAGTTTTTAGCATATTATTGGGACGTCTCCCTCTTTTGCTTTTTACTTTGTGTTTTAGTCACTTTTGTTCTCGGCTAGCTTTCTCAATCCCGAGCGCTTGAGATTCCTCATGTACGCTTTCAATTGGGTGTTTCTTATGTCTTTCTTGGGATCTCGTTTTTCCCGCGGTGGCGACCACCGATTTTTATGATACCTTTAGGCATAGTTGCCTTTTGGCTCGCCTTAATTTCGTGCGTCATCTCGCTCGTTTCCGTTGCTGCGAGTACAAAACTCGTCTTTACGCAACGGTGAGTAACTTATGGTGTATGATGGCGAATATTCTTTGTACTTGGTTACTTTTGTGGCGAGCTAAGTCACGGGTTCTTAGTAATAAATTACTCTTTATTGAATACTTCCTGCAACTTTTGTTAAAATAAAAACAGAGAAAGAATGCTAAAATGAAAACTACCTAAGAAGAAAAAACATTGAAATAAATTCTAGAAGCAAATGAAAAAGTTAAGGGTAGTATATCTTCAGGTATTGCGCATTGCATGGCCGAGGTAATTCGCCAAAACCCTCTCGAGTAATGCGATATGCCCCGTGACCAGCTATGCCTGTAATTTGATAAGGCCCTTCCCATTTGTCTGCGAGTGATCCTGTAGCTTTGTCTCTGGTTCCCGGATTCACTCTTTTCAGAACTAAGTTGCCGAGTACAAATTTTCTTTCACGCACATGCGAGTTGTAATGCTTGGCCGCCCTTTGTTGATATGCATCGTTTCTTATTTGTGCACGTTCTCTCCTTTCTTCTAGCTCGTCTAGGCCACATTTTAGCATATCGACGTTTAGTTCTGGCTGGAATAGTTATACCCTTGGTGAAGAGAAGGATGTTTCCACGGGAATGACAGCTTCAGCTCCGAAAGCCATGGAGTATAGAGTTTCACCCGTTGAGCTTCTTTCCATAGTTTGATACACCCACAATACCTGTGGTAGCTTCTCTGCCCAGTTACCCTTCTTCGTAGCTAGTTTGGCCTTTAGGTTGTGCTTTATGATCTTGTTTACTGCTTCAGTTTGACCATTTGTCTGTGGATGTGCTGGAGTTGCATAGTAGTTGTTTATTCTATACTTGTCACACAGCTCCCTGAATTTCTTGCCATCGAATTGGGTTCCATTGTTGGTGATGATGGTGTTTGGTATCCCGAATCTATACATGATATTTTTCTTCACAAAGCTTGTAGTGTTTTCCTCTGTTATGTGCACTAATGACTCAGCCTCTACCCATTTTGTAAAATAATCCACAGCCACGATAGCATGTTTTGCTCCTCCGGGTGCTGTTGGCATTGGACCGATCAAGTCAATTCCCCATATGGCGAATGACCAAGGCGAGGTGATACTTTGCAAGAGTTCAGGTGGCTGGCGAATGTTGTTTGCAATTTTCTGACATGCTTCACACCTTGCTGCTACCCTTTTAGCATCGGCGAACAGTGTTGGCCAGTAAAAACCCTTTCGTAATGTTTTATGGGCTAGGCTGACACCTCCAGCATGATTCCCATAATTTCCACTATGTATGCTTCTCAGGATCCCTTCTGCTTCTTCAGGCCCGACACATCTCTGCAGTGCCCTTGAGTACCCCCTTTTGTACAGTTCTCCATTGAGTACTGAATATCTTGTAGCTCTGTACTTCAGTCACTTTGCCTCCAATGGATCGCTTGGGAGTACATCATTGACAAGGTATTCTTTGATTGGTGTTATCCAGCTATTTGCTTCGTTGAAGACTGCCCCAACTTCCATTTGTTTGACTATGCTTGGGTGTAGTAGGTGAATCATGGGAATAGTCCTGGGCCAGATATTGATTGTGGCGGACACCAGTTTTGTCAAGGCGTCAGCCTGTTCGTTTTCTTCTCTGGGAATCTGGGTAATCCTGTACTCTTTAAACCTCCCCAGTAGCTCCTTTGCTAATTTTAGGTAGGCGATCATGTTTTCATCTCTTGCCTGGTATTCATCTAATACTTGATTAACAATGACTTGGGAGTCGCTGAAAATTTCCACCTCATCGGCTCCTATGACTGTGCAAACTCTTAGTCATACTATGAGCGCTTCATACTCGGCTTGGTTGTTGGTAGCTTTGAAGTCAAAACGTAAGGCATATTCTACTGAATCTCCTTCCGGGGTTGATACCACTACCCCTGCCCCGCTGCCATGCGTGTTTGACGACCCGTCAACACGGAGTTGCCACCTGAATGTTTTCTTAGTTTGCTCCACCATCATCCTTGCTACTTCCATATTTGGTTCAGTGAACTCTACCACAAAATCCGCCACTGCTTGGCCCTTGATCGCTGTCCTTGGGAGATATTCTATATCAAATTCACTTAATTCGATCATCCACTTGGTTAGTCTACCGGATACCTCTGGCTTCTGCAAAATCAGTTTCAGTGGGCAATTGGTATATACTCCAATTTTATGAGTCTGGAAATACGGTCTTAACTTCCTCGCCGCTGTTATTAGGGCGAGTGTCATCTTCTCGGCTGGCGAGTATCTTGTCTCAGCTGGTAACAATGCTTTGCTTGTGTAATATACAGGTTTCTAAACCCCCTCTTCCTGTTTCACCAGTACAGAACTGGTGGCTGCTTCGAAGATAGATAGGTACATGTAAAGTGTTTCTCCGGCTACTGGTTTTGATAGCAGCGGTGCTCGCCCGAGGTACTCTTTCAAGGCTTGAAAAGCCTTCTCACAATCTTCGTTCCACTCAACTCCTTTGCCTTTCTTGAGAGCTTTAAAGAATGGTAGGCATCGGTCCGTTGATTTTGCTATGAACCTGTTTAATGATGCTAAGCAACCTGTGAGTTTCTGGACATCCTTAAGGGTCTTTGGGGAAACCATTTTTGCTAATGCCTGGATCTTGTCAGGGTTCACCTCTATCCCTCTCTGATGCACTTGGTATCCCAGGAACCTTTCAAACGGTACGCCAAATACACATTTCGCAGGGTTCAGCTTCATTCTGTATCTAGTTAGCACATCGAATGTTTCTCTCAGGTCATCTACATGCTTGTCAGCCGTGACGCTTTTTGTTAGCATGTCGTCAATATATACTTTCATATTCTTCCCTATTTATCTGGCGAACATCTTGTTGACTAGATGCTGGTAAGTTGCTCCAGCGTTCTTCAGGCCGAATGGCATGACTGTATAGCAGTATAACCCTTGATCCGTGGTGAATGCTGTTTTCTCTTCGTCTGGCTTGCGCATCTTGATTTGGTTATATCCTGAGTACGCATCCATGAAGCTCAACGTCTCGTGTCCTGCCGTTACGTCGACTAGCTGGTCGATTCTTTGTAGTGGGAAGCTATCCTTGGGGCAAGCCTTGTTTAGATCGGTGAAGTCTACACACATCCTCCACTGATTGTTCTTCTTTTTTACAAGGACCACGTTCGCCACCCATTATGGAAACTTAACCTCTCTGATTGATCCTACGGCGAGTAATTTAGAAATTTCTTCTTTTATTGCCGCGCTCCTCTCTGGGTTAAAACTCCTCATTTTCTGCACCACCGGTTTGTTTTTTTCGTCCACGGCCAGGTTGTGCGAGATCACGCTTCTACTAATCCCTGGCATGTCTTCATGGCTCCAAGCAAAGATCTCCTTGTACTCTATCAGTAAGTTCGATACATCTCTCTTGACTTGTTCGGCCAATCTTGCACCAATTTTGACTGTTTTACCAGGTTCCGTCTCGTCCAGAACAATAGACTCAGTGGGTTCTTCTTTTTCCCTGCTCGCCTTATCCCTTGGATCTAATTCAAAAGCTCCGGGATTTTCTTCTTGCATTTCCTTATTTACCTCAAATACGCTCAAGGTTTCCACTCCTGTCGTGTTTTTGAAAATTGAAAGGTTAGCGCGGCGGGCCATCTCCTGTGATCCTTTTAATTCCCTAACTCCAAACTCTGTAGGAAATTGTACTTTCAGTGCGTGGGTTGAAGTGACTGCACAGGCTTTGTTCAGGAATGGTCGCTCGAGTAAAGCATTATACGGCCAGTTGTGAATGTCGACCATAACGAAATCCAGTAGGATTGTTCACCGGCACGGTGCTGTCCCGAACCTCACCGGTAGCTTCACGATCCCCAACGATCTTACTTCTGCACCCTCAAAACCTTTCAATGGTACATGGAAAGGCTCCAGATCTTTCCGGTCCAGTCGCAGCTCATCGTATACTCTGGCACTCAAAATGTCGGCTGAACTTCCGTTGTCTATCATTACTCGAGGTACATCCCTGTGCACTATTTGAACTCCCACTACAATTACATCGTTGGGCTTGGCATCAATCCCATCTGAATCTTCCGCTGTAAATGTTATGGGGTCATGTCGTTCTATTCCCTTCTTTGGGTTTCTCTGCACAGAATTTATCTCCATATTTCTGCCCTCGTACATTACTTCTCTGACTTCTGACATTCTCTCCCGATTGCTTCTGTCTGTATGTGGTCCCCCGAAAATAGTGTTTATTGTAGCACCGGGGCTGCTTCTCCTTAGGCTTTTTCTTTCCTGCCCACTTCCTTGGCGGCTATCTTGACGACCACCATGCTTGTCTCCTTTCAGTGTAAAATCTTTCAAGTGGCCCTCTCTGATTAGACTCTCAATATGGTCTCGCAGCTGAAAACATTTCGAAGTGTCATGCCCATGATTTTTGTGAAATCGGCAGTATTTGGTCGTATCCCTTATTGCATTATTTGACTGTTGTCGAGGGTACTTGGCAAGTCCTTTGTCTTCTACCACAGAAAGTATTTCCTCCTGATCGCCAGTTGGAGGAGTGTAATGGTTGTACCTTCCTCGAAACTTACTGGCTCGGGCGTTTCCCTTGCTTTCCCTTGGATGCCCCTTTTGGCTCTTCTCGTCTTTCTGGCGATCGCGCGACTGTGCCTTCTTGTCATCCTTGTGCTCTGATTTTGAGTCAAGTTTGTGGCCATGAACATAGCTACCCCCTACGCTACTTCTTCTTCTTCTTCTTCTTCTTCTTCTTCCAGTGCATAATCGCCAGCTATTTCTATAATCTCTTCATAAGTTTTTGGCCTATCTCTTCGCAGGTCAAAGGATAGTCGCCCACTTTGCAACCCATTTGTGAAAGTGGCGATGACAGCTACATTACTGGCATCTTCAATTTGAGCGACCTCCTTTCCGAATCTTGCTAGATACTTCTTGATCGACTCATTGCGTTCCTGCTTCAGGTTTGATAGATGGGCGAGTGACTTTCTTCTCTGCACACTCCCCATGACCTGTCTTATAAATGCCTTGCTAAGGTTTGAGAAACTGCTAATACTTCCGGGCGGAAGTCGCCCAAACCACCTGGAGGCGAGATCGCCAAATGTTTGCAGGAAGGTAAGGCATAGTAGCCCGTCATTGGACGAATACTGGGCCATAATATTGTGAAATCGGTGAACATGCTCCTTCGGATCTCTGCTCTCCTTATACTGCTCGATGGTTGGCATTCTGAATCTGTTTGGAAATTAGGTGCGAGCAATACTTTCAACGAATGGGCTGTCTGACTCATCATCCGAAGATACGTTGCGACCATATCTTCGTGCCATCGCTGAGACCTTATTTGATAGTTCTTGTAGGGTGACATCGCACTGACCAGTTGGCTCTCTTGCTGGATCGAGTCTGCTTTTGATTGTCATTCTACCATAATTGCCTCTATCACCCGGGCTCCTACTAGTTCTTCGATCTTTTGTGCTCTCAGATCTCCTCCATCGTGTTTTTTTTTTTTATTGTAATTCCCTTCGTGGCTGGGGACTTTTATCTTCGGACGAGATATAACGGTGTCTCCGCCGGCTCATTTGGTATGTGTCACTGGAATTTACCCCATGTACTCGCGCCCCTCCGTAGATTCTTCATTCAACACACTTTTTCCCTTCCTTTGTTTTCTTCTTTTGAAATTCTTAGGGTGGTCCTGAGGAGTCTCTTCTGTGGATTGTCTTGCTTGAACATCGGGGGTTGCAATGTGAACTTCCAACCGTATTCTCCCAGGTGGCTGGATCCCAGGAGTGGTTAACTCGTAGGGAGAAGAGACTCCCAGGCTTATGGGAAGCGAAAGCCCTATTTTCCTAGCTTCACTGATTAAGTTTACCAATGCAGTTTGGAAGTGCTACAGAATTCCTGGATCGGCTACCCTAATTCCTGACGTTGCTGCCTATTGTTCCCCAATAGTTATCGCCCCATCTCCTATCGGCGCGGCTGGTTCAACAATTTGATCTCTGCTGGAGTTACCATCCTTGTAGCTATCGTTGTTCATACCTCTCGGTTCGCAAGGGTTCCTCGAAGTTTTTGTTCAAAAAACCCCCTCCTTCTAGCGCCAATTGTTGACGGTGAAATTTGGATTACCACGTGACCAACAATTAAATCAAAACAAACGTTAAACAAGAAAGAAAATCAACACATGCAAGAGACAGATTTACGTGGAAAAACCCTTGAATGGGAAAAAACCACGGCGTCCCGGAGGACAGGAAAATATCACTAAAATTCACTTGTTTTGGTTACACACTCAAATCTCTCGAGTTCTTGCTTTTCTCTCTTTTGGTTTTCGAACCCCCTCCTCGTAAGATAGGTGGTTCTATTTATACATGATAATTAGGGTTTCCCCTTGATTTTTGTCGTGTTGATGGTAGGATTTCCTTTTTGATTCGTACTAGGATTCCCATGTTGCAACAGATACGGATATATATTTTTGGTGTTTTCCCTTTTCTATGATTCCTCGTTGTCATGGGTCTTCTAGAAGTTAGGGTTTATTTCTGTGTTTCTACCGAGACGGTTTGTGCCCAATACGCTGATGCGGCGAACATCTCCCCTCCTGGGTATTACCCTTCGGCGACGACGTTTCTATCTTTGGCGAGTACATATCTAGCTCTGGCGACCACACCTTTGACTTATTGACTTGACGTTGACATACTGACTGATCCACGTTTTCTCCTTTGACCTGGTTGACGAGTGGCGTGGCAACTTTTTCCTCAGCATTTATTGACCTCTTTGATGACGTGGCTGTTTGGCAAAATTATACATACAACAAGTATAATTTCTGCCGGTCATAGTAGAAAACTTATTTGTAATGCTCTTCCACCAAACCTTATTGAAATGACCATTTGGTCGATTTCCAACTAATGTCTCATCCACACAAATCCTTATGAATACCTCACTATCTTGATCATTCCAATCAGCCTTAGCTCTATTTTGATTTTCCTCTCTAACATTTCCTTGAGTTGAATTCACTTGTAGGTAAGACATGTTCTATACAAAACAAATATAAATAAACAGTATATTACATATATGTGTGATTTACAAACTTCAAACTATTTATAAATAAATAAAATATGTACAGACATTAAAAGATGTACATACATAAAGAAACAAAATCACAGACACATGCATTTTTTTTTTTTAAATCGCAGCTACATGAGTTTAAAAAATAATCACATATACATAGACCTGACAAGGTTCTGGTTCGGTTCCGATTCCGGTTCCGATTTTGATTCCAGTTCCCAGGTTTGATGGAACCAGAATCATAACCGAAACCGAAACCGAAACCAAAACCGTAGAGTTTAAAAAATAATCACATATACACAGACCTGACACAGTTCCGGTTCGGTTTCGATTTCGGTTCCAGAGGAACCGACGGTTATGAATCCTTTTTTTTTTAAACCCCTAAACCAACCAGATCAGTCACCACTCACCACCCTCATTTGACTGAAATCTCACCACCACCACCACCACCACCCAAAATCAAAAAATCAACAACTCCAAACACTTCCAACAATTTCTATTTAAATTTGCAAAGCTTTTTGGCATTAGAGGGAGGAGATCGAAGAGAGAGAAAGAAGAGATCAGAGATGGAAGTAGTGGAACTATGGAAGTAGATGAAGATTGGCGAAGAGATCGAAGGAGATCGGCGAGACGGAGACGGGATGAAACCGATTTTAAGAAGAAAAAAATAAAGAGAGAGAGAGAGAGAGAGAGAGAGAGAGAGAGAGAGATCTAAGATTGAAGAAAGAAAGAGAGAGAATGAAGAGTGAAAGAGTGAGATAAGAGATCTGAGATTGAAGAAAGAAAAGAGAGAAAATAGAGTGAAAGAGATAGGTTGAGTTGCTGAGATAGGGACATAGGGATAGGTGATAGGGTGGCTGGAAGCCTGGAAAGTCAATTTTCAACCAATTATAAAAAAATTAATGTTGGAACCGCTGGTTCGAACTGACCGGTTCCGAAAAAATTGTAACCGGAACCGGAATCGGCCTCCCTCGGTTTTGGTTTCGGTTTCGGTTTCGGTTTCGGTTTCGGTTCCGGTAGTTCAAACCGGAACCATGCCAGGTCTACATATACATGAGTTTTAAAAAAACAAAATCACATATAGATGAGTTTTATTTTTTTATATATATAAAAAAATTATAGGTTCATGAATTAAAAATCATAGACATATGAGTTTAAAAACAAAATCACATGTAAGTAAGTTAAAAAAAAAAATATATATCGTAGATATAGGAGCTTTACAAAAAATAAAATAAAAAAATCATACATACTTGAGTTTTTTTAAAAACAAATCTATCATAGATACAGGAGTTTAAAAAAAATCACAAATACATGAGATTTTTTTTTTTAAAAAAAATAAAAATATCACAGGTAAATGAATTTTAAGAAAATCACAATAAAAATATATATCACATATATGATTTTTTTTTTAAAATCCCAGGTAGATGATTATTATTATTATTATTATTTTTATAAAAAAATCAACCAAACATATATATATAACTTCATAACAATAAACAGTAAACATAAATATATATTATTGTTTATGATTGTCAAAAAAAAAAAAAAGTGTTGATTTGAACTTATAGGTGATAGATGAAAACTTGTCGTTTGAATGCCAATGAAGATGAGGAGACAAAAATGATGTTAGATAAGTATTCAAATATAATAGGGTTGTGTAATAGAAGGGGTATCTGATGTATTATTTAAAATTCAAAGAGGTAGTATTGACAATGCAACTATATTAAAAAAGCTCAAAAAGAGTTTCTTGGGAGAAGCCCAAAAGCCAGTAGACACAAAATGACTATTTTTAGATTAAAAAAGGTGTTTTTGAAATTTGCCAAAAAATAAAAATAAAATAACCTTAAAACAACTTCTGACATTAAAAAAAGTGCTTTCGACCTCTACAAAAAACATACCAAACATACACTAAATCAGCATTAACCAAAATTTGGCCTCACATAAAACACCGGACACGTTTTTTGTATTTTTATTTTAAGAATACAGGTTTCAGCATATGATACTATACACGTTTTCGGATTTCGAAACTAAAATCAAAAACCTGTTTTCATTTTCATTTTTTTTTTCAAAAAATAGTCAACGAAAAACGCTTATAAGACGGCTCCTTACACTCTTAAAGTTGTTATTAGTTTTTCGGTGACAAAAATCATTTAAAAAATACATCCAAACAACACCTAAACAACATACATTGCAAGATTGCATTAGGATATTGATAATAATTTTAATATAATAGTTAGAATAATTTTAAATATAATATATAAATAACATAATTTTATTTGAATATTAAATTTGAGTTGCAGCTGACTTACTTAGGAACTTAGTGGGTTCACCAGCAACAATTTAAGTTTAATAGGCTGATTATGTGTTTGGTTGCCGAGGACGAAAAGGTGTGAAAAACTTGATTATGTTATTTGAAATTTAGATGCTGTTTGTTGTTTCTGTTGTCGGTTCAGATGAATCCTAGTTATATACTTTTGCGTTTTTAAGAATTGAAGCTAACGGCATTTGTTTTCCTTTGGTTTCTCAGTGACCAAACTGATTTGTTAGTAAGGGATTTAGCAAGTAGCAACAACATATCCATATGACCTGTTTGTTGATTTATAGTTTTCTTTGCTTAAGTTTGTTTATGTTCTGTCACTTACTTTTTAGCAACAACATACATATCCATATGACCCATTAATTATATGTTGAATTAAGAGATTTAAGGCTGAAAAAGTTGACAACATTGAATTGATTAGTTTTTAATTTATTTAATAAATTTTATGGGAACAATAGTTATTACTTATTAGTTGGTGGAATTTCAAGGAAATGGAGGAAAATTATTATTCTGGACTGTTATTAAAATAAATATTTCCAAGTTCTTGAATTGTACGAGAATTCTTGATTTACTTGCTTTTCTATTTGATTATAATATTTTTATCACATAACCGGAATTCGGGTTCGGGGTGTGACAAAATTGTATCACAGCATGGAATTATAATCATGAATCAAAATCCCTACAACGAAAGTCTTGTACATAAACAAACAACTAACCTTCGAAATCTAATCAGGGAAAAAGGATTAAACCTCTGAAGTCTGAACACATAAATATCTACCATGTCCAAATCTTCTTTTCATTATTTTTATGGAGTCTCTCTCTAAAATAGTAAAATTCAAACATTCTTCTTGCATATAATTAATGTATTGATATGAGGTTATGATCTGTAACATCTCAGAATATGTGGAGAATTGTGCACATGGCATGAGTTTCAAATACTGTCTGAAAATTGTGATATTGGATGCATCTTGAATATTGATGCTCGTTTTTAGTCATTGTTCATTGAAAATGTTGTTGAAGTGTAGGATACAGAATAACGTGTAACAGATCTGTGTTTAATTCAAAATGGGGTTGGTTTGGCTGATGAAGTGGCTGTAATTACTGATAATAAGGTATCGCATTTCCTGTCATAGTTTTGTTCCTTTTTTTTTTAATTTTTTTTTTTTTTTTTATCGTTTTTAGTTGGTTTTATCTGTTGAGTATTTCCATTAGGGCATTTAATTTGTATCATACTGTGTATTTAATTTGGGGTTTTTGGTAAAGGAGCAGTTCAGTACAAACTACAAATGTAAACACTTCTTTCCAGGTTCTTGTGATCAACTTGTTTTTTTTTTGTACTTTATGTTTCTTTTTAGAAAATAATAAAATATCAATCATCGGGAATTCATTTGAGAATTTTGAATTACATTTATACATTATTCAATATGCTAATTAGGTTTTAATAAAGTGTTTATGAATTATGGGATTATGGCTTTGCAAATGGTACTGCATTAATAGTCATCTGCAACGCTATATGAGAATAATTAGTTTTTTTTGTGATCTTTTGCTTTTTTAGTGCTTTAAGTGGAGTTGCTAAGATATGGAGCATGCCGAAAGTGCAAAGGGTTTCTGCCTTGAAGGGACACAGGGAACGTGTAACTGATGTTGCGTTTTCTCCTGTGCCAATCATTTGGCTACTGCTTCTGCTGATCGGACTGCTAGGTTGTGGAGTACTGATGGATCTATCCTGAAAACTTTTGAAGGCCATCTGGATCGTCTCGCACGGATTGCCTTCCATCCATCGGGGAAATATCTAGTGACAACCAGCTTTGACAAGACATGGAGACTGTGGGATATAGGTACTGGAGAGGAGTTGCTTCTTCAAGAAGGTCACAGTAAGAGTGTCTATGGGCTTGCCTTCCACCATGACGGATCTTTGGCAGCTTCTTGCGGATTGGATGCATTGGCACGTGTTTGGGACCTCCGTACAGGGAGAAGTGTTCTTGCATTAGAAGGCCATGTCAAACCGGTGAGACTTCAAACTTGTGTAGTTTCTTCTCTCTGTAATCAAATCATGATTTAAAAAAAATAAAAAAAATATTTGATGTAGAAATGTTAACTTAATGAGAGGTGTATCTGTGCCCTCTTTTGCAGGTTCTTGGCATCAGCTTTTCACCTAATGGATATCATCTAGCAACTGGTGGTGAGGACAATACTTGTCTTATATATGGGACTTAAGAAAGAAAAAATCTTTATATATCATACCAGCACACTCAAATCTTATATCACAAGTGAAGTTTGAGCCTCAAGAAGGATATTTCCTGGTGACAGGGTCATATCACATGACGGTTAAGGTGAACTTTCTTATGACAAAATGGTGGTTTCATTGAAATGAAATATTTTCGTTCTAAGTTTTTGTTTGCCTCGTGTCATCTTATGCAACTCTTTTACAGGTTTGGTCGGGCCCTGATTTTAAGCTTGTAAAAACCTTGTCCGGACATGAGGCGAAAGTTACTTCTTTGGATGCCGGTGCAGGTAACTTCTCAAGCTGTAGAAAAATAAAGCACATACCTGTGATTTTGATTTCTTTTTATCTTATTGACATATTAATCAGCCTGGTTGAGAGTGTCTATTCTTCAATAATCAATATATCTTGCTCTATAGTCTATATTTTTTTGAATTTTGATTTATCTGTTACATATGTACTGTACAAAGTATCTTCTTATATTATAGAATGCTTGTGCTTCATAATTGGAATATGTGATGCTTTGACATGGTTTGGTAATTTATGAAGTTGGTGTAATTTTAATTAGCCTTTCTTTTTGTCTGCTGAATCAATGTAGTGGTATATTTTGCTTAGTCTACATACAGGACAGTCTTCTTGAATGATCAAGTAATGCTGTTGTTTGATGGAAGATGGAAATTACATTGCAACCGTTGCCCACAATAGATCGGTAAAGATCTGGTCGATCAGAAGTAATGGAAAGGAGCAGTCTATGTATGTCGACTGAGTTATCTTTGACGTTCTGCATTTAGCTTCTCCCGGTTTTGCTTTCAGACCATGTCAAAGATAGATACTAAACAAGTCTTCAGGCAATACTTCCAAAATCTTAGTTCTTAGAGAGGAGGATGCTTATTCAGTTACGTACATACCATCTTGACGGACAATAGTGAGGAGATAGGGTTGTAAGTAGGCCAAAATGGCCGGGTTGGTGAATGATCATGAACCATTTTGCATCTTATTTACTTTTAACTAAATATATCTTGATTGATGCTTTCATTTTTGTCACTTTGGTAGAGATGTTTTCTGAGAATCGGGGATCATGGATTCATGGAACCCAAATTTATGTTTCTAGTCAATATTACACTTTGAGCAAAACTACAAAACATAAACTACAAAGAGTACTATGCTATTGTATATTATGTTGGCGTCGACACCATGGATGTAAAAATGTCAAAACTTTATGATTTGTGTCTCCACTGAAACATGTATTTGATGTTTCTTACTCTTTCTACAGAAAAGAAAACGTATTTTACAACAATTCAGCTATAGTAGAAGTTCCGGCATGTCAATATAATCATGACCCGAGGATGTTTTGCATATTGCTGCTTCATTTCATTTGTACCAACCAGCGAGGAGATACCTCAGCACAAAGCATAGGCAGCACCCAATAGCCTGTTGAAACATGAATAAGGTTTATACATTTATGAGCCATAATAATAAAGAGAGAAGCCACAAATGTAACACACCGGCACAATAAAGCGAAGCATTTATGCCTCATCTAGGAAAATAATGGCAAACGGGGATTCAAATGGAGCAAAATCCAGTTTACTCGGTCAACCAGTTCAAAACATCATAAGTAGAAATATTTTGTAAATACTAAAATACAGGGTTGATTTCGCATTAGGGGAGATCAAAAGCCTTGACAGAATGCATGTTTAACATTAAGTAAACTGAATCATACTTATTCACAAAAGAAGACTTCATTTTACGGGTTTGGAAAATTCAGGCAGAACCTCTTATGTCTAACGATTAGTAAAAGGGAAAAAGTTAGCAGATTGACAAATTTCTGGCCATCAATATTGCATGCACAATTGATATGCATGTCAATTTTATCACCGGTGAGTTTGGAACTTGCATTGCATTCCACATACCAATTAAGTGATCAACACCTAGGAACTTAGATTTACAACTACAAATATACAATTTACAAGTTCAAGGACACAGACACAAGGATGATTAATTCACCTGGAAAATAAGAAGTTTGGCACAAAGTGACTTTTCTGACATCTTGCCAAATAGTCTTAAGAAAAAGTTAACGAGTGTCCCATCATTTGTCCCGGTCAACAATCCAGTCTCAGGATCGAACCTGAAAAGTTAAATACCCAAAATATGTGTAAGTAAACACTCATAAGAAGCCAGCAACTGTTTTTACTCAAGCAATAGTTGGCAGAAAGCTACCTAGGCAGACGATGCCGTGGGCATTTGACGAAGCCAAAAAGCTGAAGAAATCAACAGCAAATTAGATGCCTTGCATATCTAGAAGATTTCTGAATATTTGAATGTTGAGAGACAGAAAAAGAGTTTGAAAGTTTATCACGACAAACCTGGGGTACAGACAAGAGAAAGTTTAATACTTGAGGGGCAAAGAAAATCAGGAGTGTCTCACTGTATAAGGGGAAAAGAAAGAAATCACATACCAAGATATGATGATCATGATAAGATAGGAAGATTAAAGCTTAGTGCACATGATTGTGAATTTTAGAGGGAGACTCATGCAGCAGAATTGCAAAATCGTGGGACGATGTCTTAAACTCCAAATAATTGATATATCAATAGTACACTGGATTCAGATAAGAAATGATTTTGAGATATAGCATAATGTATGCAAGATTCTAGTTGAAGCTTCAATTTAAGTAGGTTATGAAAAGTAACTAGTTTGCTTCTGTACAGTATAGGTCTCTCAATTATGAGAATGAAAAAGGCCTTTTAAGTAAGGTAAACATGTTAATAAGTAGAGCTTATTTTCATAAGGGCTACACCATTCCAAACATTGATAATGTGGGTATGCGGTCTCTGATGTTTTTCAAAAATTCCTTATAATGGAAGTACATGTAATCATGTGTCATGCATCTTATACTATTAGCATACGAAACAAAAAAAAGTTCAACATCAATCACAGAAGAGAAATCCAAGTTTTTAAGGAACCTTAACTCTGATCCCACAGAAGATTTGTACTTATAAATGATAATTTTCTGTTGTGTTAGAATTCATACCATCATATAAATACGATGACTTATAGAGTTGTCAAATATATCAAGACATTCAAGGAAACACACCTGAAATGGCCTAGAATCCCAACTACAGCCATAGTCATTCCGGCAAAGTACGTGTAAGTGTCTCCAACAAAAACCGATGAAGGATACCTAAAGAAACAAGACAACATCAAAATGTTAGAAGATTTCATGATGCAGTAAATTGTTACAAAAGAACTAATAAAAGAAACACCGAATCATTACCAATTATAAGAAAATAAAGCCAAGGAGGTCGCTAATAGGGGTTGAACAAGATAAATAGAAAATGCATGGGCCTGTTTATAGTCAGGATCTGCAGATGCTCCAATTTGCATGAGATTATGAATCAAAATCTGCAAGTTGCTAAGACATGTCAGAGTCCATAAAAAAGTCAGATTCAAACTAGTTAACCAGAATTTTATGCTTACAGCAAATGCAATAACAATAGTTTGCCCAACTTCAAGGCCATTCAGACCAGCATGAATGTTGATGGAGTTTGTGCAAAAAACTGCCAAAAGTCCCATATAAAGTTTATATATCCATCCTGTTCCATAAAAAAAATGATTATTAGTTACAGTAAAAGGATAATCAACAAAATTATTAAATAAAATGTATAATATGTGATATATAGACCAACAAAGGAATCAACATCTCAAATCTTATTATTGACTAAATGAAACAAGCATTGGAATTCAAGATTCCAAAGCATGGCAAGTGATTGAGAGAGACAGAGAGAGAGAGAGAGAGAGCAATTTAATTTGAGAATACACCGATTCCCATTCTACTATTGTCATATAATCATATTGACTCAATATTTGAAACCATACCTAGATCCAAGACTTCAATCCCAATATTAGGAACAAGAGGCTTTGGTATAATAATGGTGGTATGCCCAGCATATGCCATCAACAAGGGAAGAGCAGCAATTGATGGCAATACTAATTTCCTGCTCTTCACAATTACAAGAAAGCACAAACGGATTAATACAAACATTAGTTTAGAAGGTCACGGGAAGACAAGTACTTCCAATAAATTAATAGGCTTCTATAAAGTATTGAAAATCTTGAAAAAGATTAGATGCTCACACTCTCCAAGGGACATCAAGGACATCATCTACGAACCCAAGCAAAGTCATCAAGCAGATGGATGCTAACGCCGCATTGTACTCAACAAGCCACTGCATGAATAAGACAGCCAGCATCTTAATCATAATAATTTGAGAATATTTCACAGCTTATAACAATGTATAAGGGATAGAGTTTTACTACCTTATACTAGTTAGAGAACATGTTCACTATATTTCATATTGCTTCATCTAGGATCATATACATTCTGATAGATAATAAGCCATATTGGTTTTCTCATAACCTAAGTATCTTTTCATTACTTCCCTTGTCATTGTAGCTCCTTCAAACTCTTACTCTTGAAAGGTGTTATTAGTGCTGCGACTAATTTTCGGTTTAAACAATAAACCATCTTAGCTCCCTCTTATATAATCCCCAGTTCCAAAATTCTCCACAATGCATACACATCCTCTCTTATTTTCCCGCTTAACCGTGTAAATATCCTAACTTGCACAGCTTTATTCATCATAGGCATCTACCTCCACCACTTACATCTTTATAAGAAATAAAACAGGCAATGTTGGTCATAGAGCTTCTCTCCAGTACAAAAGGCATCAATTGATCAGTTATCTATTCAAGCACTTTTCCGCTTAATCTACACAGCTCTAATTCTACTAATAACACCTTCAATTTATGATGTCTATAATCAAATGTTTGAATACAACAAAAAGAAATATGTGAACATCCTTGTCCATCATCTAATCCTAGTTTGTACATTTCCCCACAATCACAATCAATGTACTAACACTTAAGTTGAAAGATACTTAAAGAGTTATATAGTCTTATACAGCACAATAAATTGTTGAAAACATGAACTTGAAATTTTGAGACATAAGACACTTACATTTGAGTCTGCTGTGAAGTTAAAGTACTGAAATAAGATAGCCAAAACCAGAAAGACTATTGCAACAACAATTCCCAATGACTCTGGCCTGCACAACAAAAAAAAAAAAAATGCATAATTAACTGAACATTCATGAAAAAAGATCAAGGTCTTATAAAATAAAAACAAATTAAAGAAGAGGATACTCTCTGCTTGAACAATTTCAGTGTAAATTTAGAAAAACCAAACCTAACACATAACCGATTCACAATTTGATTAAATAAACAATACCCACTTCATTAACTAACCAAATTACAAATCTAACACATAACCACATTAAAAAATTAGAATTTAAAAAAAAAACAAAACAAAACAAAACTCACACTTTTACAGTTCCTTGAGGTGTGCCCTTCTTGTTGATATCAAAACCGAACAAGTTCCTCCTCAAAACGTATGTAGAAGCGACAGGGATCATCTTCTGGGTTATAAAGAAGCCGAAGAGACTGAGGCCGGCGTTTATGAGGATGGATCTCTTCAAGTCGGATTCAATCTTGTACCGGTAAAATATCAGGTAAAAGTAAGGTAGCGAAAAGAAGAGACACAGCTTCAAAATCAGACCCGATCTTGGCGGGGCGATTGGTGGGTCGGTTTGGCCTAGCGCATTGGTGGTGGGTGCGGGTTTTGTGGCTTCCGTTGTCGCCGAAGCTCTCTTGCGAGCTGCCATGGCTAATTATTCTCTCTTCTTTCTCCTTGTTTCGCTGCAACTTTTTGTTAAATGGAAAAAGCTTCAAATGGGATTCTTTAAATTTCTGACGTGGGGCGTACCGGATGTTGACTCTCAGTTTGTGTCACTCAACTAATGAGAATTCGCCACGTTGGAAATCGATCAGTACACGTGGCTGAAAAGGGCCAATAATAACTGTTAATTAAGCCATCCTGTCGATTGGGCCTTTTGCAAATATTTAAGTGAGTTTTAAGTTTTAACGTGTGGCTGCCACATGTAGGGGTGGGGATTAAATTGTGAATCGATCTAAACCAAATCAATCCAAACCTTAAAACCCATCTCTCTGTTTCAAAAATAAAATAAAATAAAATAAATCCAAACCGAAAAAATTGGCGTTTGGTTTGGTTTTCGTTTCGAGTAATGTTAGGTTGTCCAAATAATTTGTCAAAATCTTTATCCAAATGATGTGGCATGTGAGCTGTTCACACGAGATTATAAAGTGAGTGTTGTGATTTTGACAATTCACATGTCATATCATTTGAGCAAATTATTTGGATAGTCTAACATTACTTTTCGTTTTATATTTAGTTCAAATTGATTTGAATTTTAGAAATTGATTTGTTTTCAATTTGAATAAAACTTAATCGATAACTCGTAATAATAAAATAAAAACTGTACACATTTTTTATGGTTTTTTTTTTCTTTGAAACATGTATGGTTTTTAAAATGGTATTGTTAAAACTGTTTTTAAAATTGAAAATCATATTTTAAAAATGCAATCGCATTTGGTATCATTTGTTAAAATTAATTTTCAAAAAAACAGAAGAAAAGAAAATGATCTAAATGAATGTCAAGTCAAATGTGTCAACGAAATTTCATGGGATGTTTATACAATTATGGCAAAATTTGCTGCCGAGTGCAATATTACCTAAACTTAGGGTAATTTGTGCAATTTTACCAAGAAACAAACATACGCGGAGGATTAGGGGTGGGTATTTAATGGATCGATTTATTTTTCAATAGAACTAAACCGATAAAGTTCGTTTTCCAAAAAAATGAACCGATCCAATAAAATTTACAAATGTTAACCATTCAAAAACTAATCGAATTGGACCGGTTCGGTTCTTTTTTTCGGTTTTGGACATATTGGGTCAAATTAATAGACTTTAATTATTACACATATTTTCATATTTTAATCTTTTTGAGCATTTGACCAAATTAAATTATGTGCTGGAACAAATTGCAAATACTGATTTAAAATAATATTCACCAAAAGAAAAACAAATTAAAAAAAAAATCTAATGTGACACGCTTTCATAGTTTTAGTTTTATGGACCGTTGAATATTATATATAAGTTGGATATCGATTTGGTTTTCCGGTTTGAGACAGCGAACCGGAAAATGAACCGATTTAATTGGTTTTTTTTAAATGAATTGAATTGAACCGGTTAGTATAAGAAAACCGGAAAAAAAAAAAAAATTGATTGGATCGGTTCGGTTCATTGGTTTTTCTTCCCATCGGTGGGAAGATAGTTGAACAAGTCATAAGCATAGACGCTTAGCCAGAAGATTCGATACCTCCCAGAAGAAACAGCCACACAAATGGGCTTTAACGTTCTCAAAACCTCTCCTTTCTCTTCCGCCAGAACCATTCTCTTCACTACAACCACCACTTTCTCTGCACTCTCTTCCTCTCTTCCAATTCAATCTCCACCTTCTTCAACTCTACCCATCACCACCCACTTCACTCCCTCCATTTCCTCGTCTGGCTTTTGTCCCTCTCTTCACTTTCACCAGAACAAGCGCGGGTTTCGTGGTGGGGTTGTTGTAGCCATGGCTGCATCTGGGTCCGTCCAAAAAACGGACGAGGAGTGGCGTACTGTTCTATCACCTGAACAGTTTCGGATTTTGAGGCAAAAAGGAACAGAGTATGTTTTATTTATGTTTCTATTCACTCTTCTGTATTTTGTTTTTTAAATTTAATTTGGATGTTTGATGAATTTATATAGAATTATTCTCTTAATGAAAGAATCAAGAGATAAACATGCAAAGGTGGAAAGATATAGTGGTGTTTTATTGTTCTTTTTTGCTTTGAGATTTAGGAAGATCCATTTGTATTTGTTAGAATTTTTTTTTTTTTTTCCTTTGGATTGTAAGATATCCATTTGAGAAAATATATTTAACCTAAATTTAATTGATTAAAAAGTTATTATTTTGGTTAACCATTCGATGGTTTCAACATTATGTGTTCTGAAGGTATTGTTCTTCTGGTTGAATTCCCTGCTTGACAAGTTAGGTTTCTAGTCAATTTTGTTTGATTATATGCATTTGTAATTTTGTAGATATCTCATAGCAGATTTACACTATGTTTGGATAAGGGAAATGAAATGAAAAGTTGATGAGGGCAAAAAAAAAAAGGAGAGCAGAGGAAATGACTAATGATTATTGTTTGGATGGTTTTGAATAGAAAGGGAAAGGAGAAAAATCTTATTTGGAGAAGAGAAAGAAATGAAAGCATTTATGCTATTTAAGAAAATACTCTCCCTTCAACAATATATGAATACCCACCGGCATTATTACCAGTATCCCTCCCTTTATGAAAGCAACCACAATGTAAACATACACACTATTGAATTTAAAAGCAAAACAACGTACAGTGAGCAAGCAAGAATGAGAGCCGTGTCTTGTTATATAAGGCTGGGACATAGATGTCATCAAATTTATCTACTATATTAATAGGGTTAGTTTTGAGATATTGAAAAGATTCATTAATTTTTTATTCATTTTTGTCCTTATCTGGTCAATTTTGGTGGAAACCAAATTGGATGGAGGGATACGGTCACCACTGCTAGTGGTATTCATACTGTCGAGTGAAGGTATTTTTGCAAATAACATAAAATCCGTTAATTTCTTTCTCATCCTAGTAAGATTTATTTCCTTTCCTTTCTATTCATAACCATCCAAACAATGAAACAACAATCATTAAAAACTCTATCCTTTCCTCATTAACTTGTCATTTCATTTCTCTTCCGTCAATCCGAACATAGTGTAAATAAAAACCCTAACAAGGTAATTTAAAGATATGGTTTCAAAAATATATAGTTGAACCAAAGAACCGTATCTAAAGCAATTTAAAATAAATAAAATTGGAGGAATATTAAGTAGGAGTGTCATCAGTCGAAGCTACCCCTTACTCAAATTTGTATGAAGGGCTTTTGCAATGCTAAGCTTGAGTATTAATCAAGAGTGACATATGAAAGGTGTATTTGTGGATCCCGTGATGCTCATAAGAACCAGACCCCTGAAAAGATGAACCTTAACTATACTATACCTTCAAACTTGAGCTCTGTGTACTTTTTCTTTGAGTGCGGAGTACAGCAAAAGGTGATCTTATAAACATAAAAAAAAATAACATGAAAAAAGATCTAGAGTTATTACTTATTGAGGCGCCATACATATTTGGGAGTTGCACAGATCTCCCCTTTCCAATCTCTACAATTTTGTAGAATAAGATATGAACATGCATTTGTGTAAAACTGAACTAGATTTAAATATCATCCTCATTTGTAGTTTGTCACTGCCACATGTCACAACTTGGATTGGGATCGTAAGTCCTTGTGGAATTGTTCACCGAATACTGCTATGGCCCCAGTTTTTGCATTTGTCTTTTGGTATTTGAGTGGGTTTTTGGAATCCTTAATACTTCATCGATTACGGATAAGTTGAAATGTGATCCTTGTGACTTTTTTATTTATTCTTTTTCTTTTTAATATTTCAGCCATGCTTGGTAAGTTGCTGTTATACTGCCCTGATTATCAGTTACAATAGGGGGTCAGCCAGTCCAGCTTAGAAACATTTACTATATCGGTTGCCGCTGTCACAAATGGTAAAATGGCTATTTCTCTTGTTATTGGGACAGGAGAGTCATCAATTTGTCAACAAGATGTATATATGAAAGCAATGATAGCAAAAAAGAGTAATCGATGAATGCATTTTTGTCTTTGTGGCTGCAAATAATCTCCACATGATAAATTGTGTACTTTTTATATCACTTGCATTTGAATGATTTAAATTTAGGACTTGATAAGAAGTTTTTTATTTTATCAGTAGATGGGCTGAATTGAATATTAAAGCTCTCAAACTTTTCTTTTCTTGTCCCTGATTACTTCTATATCAAGTATAGGACTGAAGAAATACAATTTTAACGTATCAAGAGTATGCTTGTATTAAGCACTCCTCTTGCTACAAAGTTGGAATGCGGCGCACTTATTTCGATGTGAAAAGCTCATGATAAAAGCTGAATAAACTTGTAGATGAACTTTGATAATTTTCATGTGCTTTACAGGTATCCAGGCACAGGTGAATATGACAAGTATTTTGAAGAGGGTGTCTATAATTGTGCTGGATGTGGGACTCCGCTTTACAAGTCCACAACCAAATTTAATTCTGGTTGTGGCTGGCCGGCTTTCTATGAGGGTCTCCCCGGAGCCATAAATCGCATAGTGAGCTTTCTTAGTCTTTTGCTATGTGTATTATTTTCAGAAATCTTGTAGACCTCCATCTTGATGAAATTTTTAACAAAATTATCACATTTTATCAGCCGGACCCAGATGGTATGAGGATTGAGATTACATGCGCAGCATGTGGTGGACATCTAGGCCACGTTTTTAAAGGTGAAGGGTTCCGGACACCCACAGATGAACGCCACTGTGTCAATAGTATATCCCTCAAGTTTGTTCCTGGAGATTCTGGTTCCTCCCAATGAAAGTACATAACACTGGATATTTGGAGATCGTTGAAGTTGTCTAAAATGTGACCATCCACTGATCCTATCAAATAAAAACTAATGCTACATTGTAATGTGAAGAAAGTACATTCTTTCTATACATATTCTATGAATATGTTCTTTCTCCACCATTTCAGCTCACCCTTTCTTATTGTGTTCAAACTAGTTTGTATTATAAGGTGGTTCAAATTTGTTTGAATTGCCTGACAAATGCATAAATGGTTTTCCCTGTTGTGGAATGAGCATAATATTTATAGTGTTTCATGGTATATAGTAGCAATACATGTAAGAGCGGGATCACTAATTTCCACCGGTGGGAATAAGTGGGAATTAGTGATCCCGTACGAAAAATTCGTACGGAATTCCTGACTTGATAATTCCTGTACATGTAATTATATTTTCTTTATGGAAGGGTTCTTGATTTTATAATTACACAACTATACATATAAACCACCAATAATTCAACGTGGTCAATTCAGTATTAAACTTCCTATAATTAGTTTGGCACATACCTTTGTGGTTCGAATACCACTATACACATTTTATGAGTACGTATGAAAATTTTTATCTTTGGTGTTATGGAGTCGATATCTCCTGTTATGGAAGTAATCTGGATCGACTCCTGACCCGACCATTAAGAAAAAAATATGTATATAAAAAGAATCATAGCCCTATATGGTTTGATGATAAAGAGCACTCATATATATAATCCTTCTAGAGGGTGTTTGACATTTTTTTTATAAAATCCAAGGGACACCGAAGTGTACTCTTCCAAAATGAAGCAATCCCCTTTCATTGACTTTTTAATTGCCTCCAATACATGATGTCTGCAGAGTAGAGTAAACAATACACGAAGAGAAGCCGAATGATTTCAATATAGTGGTACCAAAGCCACCTATAAATCAATTTGACCGCATTGCCATATCTTCGAAGAGTTAATAAAGGTAATGCCTGATGCCCTGTTAGTTGATTAAAAAATGTTAAATTAATATTAAACCATAAGAAAGGTAATGCATGATGCCCACAACTGTATTATTAAAAATTACCGATTGCCGAAATATGTATAATATTCAATATTACTAAACAATGAAAACCATATTTGATAAATAAGTTACAAAAAAATTGAGACCATCTTCTAGCTATTAATTGATTTCATAGTTCTATTAAGGATCTGATAATCTACTCACTACAAGAAAATGTAGCTTTTACCACACAATATATGCCACGGATAGTCAGGTGTGGCAAATACTAAATAAAAAACACTATAGAGAAACTTGTCTTTGAAAAAAAAAAAAATAATAAGTATATGTGCCATGGATGGTAAATACTCTCTGCACATATTTGGCATTGATCCTATCTATTTTGCTTGTTTTGATTACTTTCCTTGTTGTTGATGGGTAAGCCATAGTTTTATTGTTTATTTTCAGTGTCACGATCCTTCATTACAGTGCCAAAATTCTGTAACTTCTATTCTCTATATAAAGTATCACCATCCTTAATTACATTGCCATATACAAATTGATGGGTAAGCCACATGCCCTTACAAATATACATAGAAATATTCAATTCTGATTATTCAATAAATGTTGTATTATTTCTTTCCTTTTTGCCCTCCTATTTGTCATATTAGAGAACTAGTATAGTATTCTTATGGTTCTCATTGACATTTGCTCTCTAAAGATCCTTTAGTGATGTTGTTCACAAAGGTCTTGAACATGATGTTTGAAATGTTTGCTTAATTGTTGAGTGGCATTTTTAAAAAATATGAGCTTCATATTCTTTAAAAGCTACTTTCTTGAGAAGTAATGATCTTAAGTAAGGCCCAGTTTGATATTGCTGTAACTTTTATAATAATCATGTTAGTTGTACTGAAGGAATAATCAGCTGTGAATTTAATCAACAGATGCTTGGTTAATTGTATTTTTAAAACTACTGTATAGCTCAAAAGTAGTATACATATGTTTGGTAATTTTATTGCAAAAGTGCTGAGATTAGTTACAATGACTAAAATATATATAAGTTTATGACCCTATTTCATTTTTTTTTTCATTAATTATATATATTAAATCAATATTTAAGTAGAATATTTAAATTGGAAAAATAAATTCCATAAGAACAACAAAAATATTTTAAAAAGATTTTATAAATCAAATCAATATTTAAATAGAATATTTAATTTGAGATGAATTAAGGTATATAAATGATTTTAACTTGATTTCATAAGGATAATAATGATATTTTAAAAGATGCATTAAATGCTGAAATAGATTATTGCATAATCACTTTTAAAAAGTAACCTCACACCTACTTCTCAAAATCACTGTAAAAACTTGACAAATTATCAATTAATCACTTTTGGAAGTTTTACCAAACATCATTTTATGTCAAAATTATAAAATAATCTGATTTTAATTTTTCAAAAGCAATACCAAACTGGCCCTAAGTCTTTTTGTATTGCTTTTAAATCACATGCTTTTAAACCTTAAAATTGGTTTTCAAAAGTGCACACTTTGCTATAATCAAACCCAATCGGCGATGGGTTTTGTGGTGGCCGGTGGTTTCTGCGTTTCGTGGCGACTAGGTTTTTTGGGTTTCGCGGCAGCTAGGGTTTCTAGATTAGAGATCGAAGTGGTGGTGTTTGGGTTGTTGGGAAAGTGAAGAAGGTGGTGATGGTGGTGGCGACGGCAAGGTTTGTGGGGGATTTGTGAGGTTGTGGTTGGGTTGGGTTTGATTGAATCTGGTGGTGGATGTGGTGATGGATGGTTCTGGGTTTGATTGAAGCTGGGTTCGGTGGTGATGGTTAGGTTTGTTTAATCTGGTGGTGGTTATGGTGGTGGATGATGTAGTTGTTGTTGACTAAGTGAAAAAAAGATGATGATGATTAAAGATAAAGAAAGTTAAGCTAAATATACAGTTAGCCCAATTGGTTGTTCACCGGTAATAGTAAGATCTTATTCTCCTAGCACACATTGTTTTCCGAATCATACACCCGGTGATGAGTCTTTGTCGCATATATCAATCAAGCGGTTGATTTTTCAAGATATTCCACTGGTCACAGCTGCCAACATATCATCAAGCGGTACCAACCAAAAGGGTGTTAATGTTAGCATACATCCTTTGTAGTCTTGCGGAGGTCAATCTAATTATAATGCAAAGGTGGTTCAGTCCGAGTTAAAACAGTCTAGAAATGACAATGGTGATTATCCGAATGTAAGCACTGCTGAAAATGATGCCATCGATTGTGGAACTAATTACAGGGCATCATCGGTTATTACAGCATGATCAGATACATGTTGTAGACAAAGAGGTCTATCCCGTGCTTGTTCCTAACACAACTAACTTTTTTGTATCATGTATTACAAACAATGTATCATATGCTGACCAAGATAACAACAACTCGCATAACGTTCACAGCCCTTTTCATCCTAATCCCTCTAGGCATAAAGTGCAAGGGTTTGACTATGTCGGTTTTGAAAATGTAAAAGAATGCACCCACTTCAAATCCAACACGGACCACACTTCCATTCATAAATGCAGGATATTCAAACAAAAGGATGAAATGAAGGAGTTGGGTCTATACGCAATGAGCAAGCGTATCGGGTTCAAGGTTAGGCGGTCGACGACCACACGGTATGAGGCCTCGTGTACCAACATCAATTGTCAATGGCTGGTATGTGCGGTGAAAAAGCGCTAGACTACTCACTGGTACATCATTGTATATCAAGATACACACATTTGCAATGCACAAAATTATGGTCTTGACTTTAACCAAATAAGTGCCTTTATCGTTGGGGAACTTTATGCCCATAAATTCACAGACCTGGGATTCAAAATCAGACCTAAAAGATATAATATCAGCAATAGGGGAGAAGCATGGGGTGCAGCTGTTGCATAACAAAGCTAACCAGGGCAGACTGCATGCTCTGAAAAAACAATTCGAGGATCCATTGAAGTATTTTCAAATGTTGCCACTGTACTCTTACATGCTGAAGCAATGCAATCTCGGGACATTAACAAACATTGAGACAGACTCGAAAGATCGATTCAAGTACGACTTCATGACACTCGATGTTTGTCTACAAGGTTTAACCATGTTATCACAGGCCCATCTTTGCCATCGATGAACCCACTTGACGAGATCTATTAGAGGAGTGCTACTTAGAGCCTCTGTCAAAGACGGAGACTCAAAAAATATACCCATTGGCATTTGGGTTCGTTGCCTCATAATGTAAATGATCTTGAACTTGGTTCCTTTCTGAATTGAAGAAGGGCATTAGTTCTCCTAAAGATCTGGTTATCATTTCCGATCGTCACAAAGGCATTATATCAGCATTGAAAAAGGTTTACCCAGATGCACATCACTCATTCTATATGTTCCACATTGCACAGAAATTTAGAAGGTCATCCAAGAATCGATGTATGGAAAGAGAATTCTTTTACTAAGCATGTTCCAAATACATTTGCAAAGAGTATGATATCGACCTTCAACAGATGGGTGCTTGCAACCAGAGGTACTACAACGAGGTCATGGATATTGGGGTAGATAGTTCACACGAGCTCACTGCCTAAAAAATAGGTACCCGATAATGTCTACACAATTAGCCGAGTCTATGAACTCAACTCTTTGCAATCTCCGGAAGTTGCCTATCACATCTTAGCTAATTAGGGATATAATGCAGAAGTGGTTTCACAATCGTTGTACTATTGCACATCGTCTAGCTCTGATCTGACTCTGACAGCCGATAAACACATACATGAAAGGTTTGAAAGTTCTTATAAATGCATCATTCATCCTATTTCATACCACAAGTTCAATGTCACTGAGAAACAAAATAATTCCATTGTCGATTTTCAAGCCAAGACATGTGCCTATAGCGAGTGAGATCTGGATAGGTTACCTTGTCGACATGCCCTTGCTTGTGCCAGATATGTTATCAAAGTATATTATCATCAATTTGTCATTTACTATATATATATATATATATATATATATATATATATATATAAAATCAATGTCTCACAATGAATAATTAATATTTTGACCAGACACATGAATTCTTATTCCGGAATTATGCTCCGACTACTATAGCTTTGATTGGCTGCGAGAGGTATATCTGGGAGAAATTAACCCTCTTCCACATACAGAGATGTGGGTCGTACCTGATCAAGTTCAGAATCTACTAGTTCATCCTTGGGTCTTGCGTTTTCTGTCAGGAAGATCGAAAAAGTCCAGGTACCATTCATGTGTCGAGAAGGCTAAGTAGAAGAAGTGTTCTAACTGCGGCCAAAATGGACACAACAAAACCAAATGCAAGAAACCAGCGTTTGATGCTATTAAAAAAACCAAGCATCCTTGCACTTTCAGTGTATGCCACAAACAGGGACACAATAGACACATGTGCCCAGATAGGCCATCCACTGACTTAGACTCAGAGCCTTCGGCCAACACCAACTCATGAATTTTCCCCAAATGTCACCAAACAGAGGTGAGGGAAATCTGACATATAATTGTGTATTAAGGTAATGGTTGATTTCCATCTATTCGTGTAATCGCGTGTTAACTCCAAGGTTGATTTCCATATAATCGTAGATTAATTTAATTTTAATTGTTAAGCCTTCCCCCTGATCGTGTATCAACTCCAAGTTTGATTTCCATATAATCGTGTATTAATCTGAAGGTTGATTTTCATTTGATCGTGTCTGCTAAGATTGATATCCATACAATCGTGTAATTACTCCAAGGTTAATATGGATATAAATCGTGTATTAACTTCAAGTTTGATATCTATATAATCCTGTATTAAATTGAAAGAAGATATTCCATCTACTCTTGTATTAAGTTCAACGTAATTTCAATTTCTACTTATTATAATACTGGAGTTCAATTTTTATATGTTTTAACTTCTTTTTTTCAGACACTTTAAAAAAAAAAAAAAAAAAAAAAAAACTTTTCTTTAGAGGCTTCGCATGTGAACATCCAACATGAAAAAGATTTCCTACCCTTACATCTATACTATAATATAATATGCAGAAGTTTTTTATATGAAATAAACAAGGAAATTAATCAATATTCTCCTAAGCTGTTACCGCCATATTTTATAACCCGGTTAATGACATGAACATCGAACATTCTATTAATTAACAGTCCTTAAGTAAGTTGTTAGTAAAAAGTTCATACGCGATTTCCTACCTATGCCTCCGGATATCCTGTTCAATGAACTTCCATCTTCTCGAACCTCTTAGAATGCAATGTATCATCAACAAGACATAAACTCCATTAATGGGCCGATGTAATTGTGTTGGAACTTTGTTTGCAGCCATCCGACGACCCTTCATAGTAGCGGGATCATATTTTACCCTTCTTGTTCTGTTAAAATAACCTACCTGGAAGCAAATAACCGGCAATAAACGTCCGAGTGGTAGAATCTGCTGGCATATCTCTGTACCAGCATAGGGTGTATAGTGTGAGTTGGAGTTATATACCACGATCTCCCATGCTTGGAGATCAACGACGCAAACAATCTTGTGGTTGTGTTGAACCTTACAGGGGACCACGACCGGTAAACGAAAAGATATACCAAATATTTGAAACCAAATCAAACTAAAACCTATGTCTACGCATTAGAATGTTACTTACATAATCACAAGAATCTCATGGGCTGCCCCACTCTAGTCGGTGGCCATATACGTATTCTTTACATTCCTCAGGGATGACAAATTTGGAGGGGTAGAAAGTTTGTACTAAAGGTTTCTACAAATTCGACTACCAACTTGCCCACGCCATTGCCAGTTCGTCTTGCATAGCATATTTGCATTTTAGCCAAGTGCACAATCCCCCATATAAACATATCCTCTAAGTTAATGATGTACTTACAAAAAAGTTGCAATCAATGATGACCATTCTTTTCTTGTACTTGTAAGGGTTGTTCTTGATCCTTCTCATATTGTTTAACAAATTAAGGTAGGCATCCACGTGTGTGTCCAACAAAGGGCTGGCATCGTCCTCTAATGATATGAAATAATCTTTTGTCTGCAGCACCTCAAGTCTAACATTACGGCTGCACCCAAAACAATACAAGAATGATATTACTTCTAACTGGTTGTATACGGGAGATGGAATCTAAAATGCATAGTTAGTAATCATCTTACTATAATTATGTCGAATCATTCTTGAATTGCTCATACATTTCCCAGCTGGGGCCAGTGGAATGATTTGTTCTACCAATTAGGTTGGAGTAGGGACTGCGTAGCCATACCAGCCTTGGACACTGTCTTGCTAAATCGGTATCATCTAATACTTGCTGCCTCGATGCACCCGTGTCATTGGTATGCACATCAATTATAAGTGGTTCCTAGTTCACATATAGTGTCCATTTTCGTTGATTTGTTGGTGAGCGCGTTTATGGCTCTATTGAAGAACATGGAGGTGACACCGACACTCCTTTTGAACTTGGGTCCTCTACGGGAAGGGTAAGAGAAACTATCTTTGATAGTCTTCGTAATCAAGGCGGTCTTTTGCACCCTATAGTTTTTGTTCTGTTATATGGCTGGGGCATTGTCCATGGAGCTGAACCAGTATGAATTTCAAGGTCTGGCTCTGACTCAATCGGCACATATAGATGTGAATGTGCATGTGTTGCTGACACTGGATATGAAGGTGGATTCTGTACTACAGAAGATGATCCCTATGATGGTTTAGGGGCTCGTTTGGGATAACTTTTTCTTTTGGTTTTTGACAGTAGAAGAAGAGAAGTAAAAGCCTGAGCTTTTCCGTAACTATTTAGATACTGCATTTCGGAAGAGCTTTTGTTTCCATAAGAGCTTTTAAGATTGTTTGGTTGAAACATTTTAAAACGGCTTTTAGTTAAATATACCCATAATGCCCTCATTAGAATAATAAATTAATAACATAGGTAAATTTTGTTAATATTTACATGTTTTTTTAATTAAAACAATTATTTTTTTATAATAATTAAAACAATTAATAATGATACCAGTAGTAGTGTAATAATAATAATTTGTTTTAAAAATAAACTCAATACGTAAATGAAAACAAAATGGTAAATGTATTTCTTTTAATAAATATAATAGATAACAATAAAAATAAAATGTTGACAAAGTCAAATTAAAAAAATTAAAAAATTCTAAACCTAAAATTTTTATTTTGCCAATAGCCACCATCGTTACCACTCTCCCACCACAACCATTCATCATATTTCAACCATAACCAAACATCAAAGCAGATCTCCCAAATCCCATCTCCCAACAGCCCATATTCTTTACATTTTTCAATTTCCACTCTAACTTTTAAATCTCCACCCATCAATCTTGCATTAATTATTTGATCCTCAACAGTTGGGTCATCATAGTTTCATCGGAAGGATGATTCAGTATCAATTGTTGCTGGACCACTCCTCTATAAAGAATTCCTCTTCCTTTCACTATTTCTTCAAACCCTTACGGTAATACTCACTATTTCTTCCTGTCTTCGAGCTTAGCTTGAGCTTAACTTGATCATTGAAGAAGGGAAACTTTGTAGAGGATTCATCAGATAACCAATTGTGACAAAACTAACAATGGTGGAATTCTTTGAAATCGTATCAATGGTGAAGTTTTAATTGAGAGTGAAATTGTTGGGTTTCCATGGAAATTACGTTTTTTTTTTTTTTCGCAAACCCAAAACATAGAAAGGATTTGAGGAGAATTTATAATTAATTTCATCTAGGGTTCATGTGAAAAGGGGGAAAAACATGTTTATCTGTGTAAATGAGTGTGATAGGATACAAATGAAATTTTTGAGTTGTTATTTATACCAAGAAGGGTAAAAAGGGCAATAAGAAAGATTCATTAAACAAAATTGCAGCTTCCCGCTCTTTTGGAAAGCTATTTTACTGGAAGCATGTTGGGCTTGGCTTTAAACAAAAGAGCTTAAAAGAAATTTCAAGCTTCATAAGTACTTTTGTTAAATTATCCAAACAGGCTCTAAAGCCACTTTTGGGCCTCAAAGGAGCTTTTACGCTCTCTAAAAACCTAGCCAAACAAGGCTTAAGTATTGGACCACCAGGTGTTTACAACAAGCCACATGTTCCTATTTTAGATAATAGAGTTGATGCTCTGTTTTGACGGGTAACATATATTTGACCCGTCCGTTCCATCAAAGACGGATCATCGACGGTTGATTGTCTCACCTCTACTAGACACGGACGATCGTGCGATGAATGATCTTCACACACCACTAACGGAACCAAGGCTTCATCTTCTTTCAGTATGTCCTCATCCACAATTTTTATCTATGTTCCCTTCCTCCGAAACTGGACTTGACTTTGTATTTTGTGGTGCCAGGAACATCAGACATATTTGATCCTTAAATGAATCATCGGAGGCTGATTATCTCACCTCTACTGGACACAGACGATCGTGTGACAAAGGATCTTGGCACACCATTAGCGGAAGCAAGGCTTCATCTTCTTTTGGTATGTCCTCATCCTGACCATTTTTATCTATGTTCCCTTCATCCGAAATTGGACTTGACTCTGTATTTTGTGGTGCCAACATCAGACATGTTTCTTGCTTGCTAAAAGAACATGATAAAGCCAGCGACTATTGAGTTACATCAGGTTGCTTTACTCCAGGTACTCCTGGATCTACTAGACCTGGTATTGGCAGAGACAACATACCTCATTCTCGACGCCACAAGTCTAACAACATAAAAAAAAAACTAATTTCTCAAATAGACTGACTGATCGCAAAGACAATGAAGGTGCTAATGCCACCTCCAGTCGACCCGCCCGTTCCAAGGACGATGAATCCTTACACAACATTAAGGAAATGTTAGATTCATCAACGTCTGATATGTCATCACCATGCACATTTTTTTCATATAGCCGTTGATCGTCATTGACCCTGTCATAAATGCATCCCCTATCATTCTGCCAATCTTATTCGTCTTGCCTTTGATTATCATCGCCCACATCATAACCACCCCCTCATCATCGGTAGCATGATCACCACAAAATCTTTCTTCCTCATGCTTCATACTCTCCTCATGCTATGACTGATCTCCTAAATTTGGATACCCTACATTTCCCTTGAGGATGACAATATCACAGTGTTGCATTTCCCACCCTATTATCATTATTTAAATAAAATACAGAAGTTTTCACATGTGTGGATATATACGTACTTGTAGCCCCGACATCCAGTGTAGCCCTCCGATCTCCCGCCTTATCTCCTCATTGATGATATTGCGTACACGTTTCGACCCTATTTCCTCATGGACGATACTGCATATGCGTTTCAGTATGGCATTCATCGCGTTGAGCACTCTTTCTAGTACTTCTTGTCCCACAAATTGTCAAGGTACCTCCAATTGTTTATGTACATGTTATACGTTAAACACTAAAACGTTTTCCACAGTACGAAACAATAGATTCGTAAACAAATTCGGCAATCAACGAAATTTTCGAAATAATACCATTGATCCAATATTACTTCACCAGTTTACCTCATAGATTGTGTGAGGAACCGAATGTCGCCCACAGTTTGAACCTTTCTCTTGATATAAGTCTTCTTGCCTGGAGTTGCACCATGGTCAAGTGTATGAATCGACTTGTCAGACAGTGGAGGGAAAGATCCTTGTCCATTGCTAGATCCTTGTATATCCGAAACAACAATATCTGTGCGGTCCGTTGTATCTACACAAGCTCGTACTCTCAACTCTCCGTTATTTTTTGTACTCGACCTGCACTTCCTCTTGGTGGGTTGCTCAACCTCGTTACCCTCACTCGGCTTCCACTAGGGTCCCTCAGACAGGTCCACATCAATGTCCCTCCAGTAATATTTCTGTAACTTACGTTCAATGGGTACATGCTCCGAAATCCAAGTAAGGTGAAACATTATGGAACGAATATAATTGTTCAATATCTACAACACTGAAAAAATATTTAATTATAGCACAATAAGATATTTGTAAATTACTGTCCTGCTTGTCTCCGCCTATGTCCAGGCTTTGATCATCTCCAATCCTCTCATTTTGAAATAGTACTTCCTATATCGTGGCACACCGTTGGGATCTCATATTAGCTTACCGCATTTATTGCATATCACAGGTATAGCCTCTACAACCCAAAACTGCACCACATCAAACCCCATCAAATGGTATTAGAGGGTGGAAATAACATTATGTATCATGGAAAAACAGATAATGTAAATTACAAACATATGTCAAGTTAAAAGGGATTAAAATTTTAAAAATTATTTGTAATCCCCAAATGAATCCGCATAGGTTGTATCTCCTAGTCCTCCCGAGAGGGTTTGCTGGTACCTTAAAACCTTGACAGATGTAGTGGAGGATCATCTTGAAAATGTAGTGACCCCATGCAAAGTTGTTGAACGTTTCAACACCCTCCACTAGCGAGAACAACCAGTACGACACCTGGTTCCAATCATCCTGCTCGAAGAGGACTTAGTTGGCAAAAAGAACCAATGCCAACTTAAGTGCATCATGAGGCCATTGGGAAACTTCTGCTATGAATGGAGCTTTTAACTCTTCGATCACAACTTTTTTCCTTCCCTCAAAGTACCTTGCGTGAATACCATTCGGCACAACCTCATACTCTCTTAAAGTTATGTCGGACAGTCGGCCAAATTTCAGGCCGGTGCACAAATAGAACTCTCTCTTCCTAAATCTGACCTTATTTTTCCTAAGGCAAACTATAACTTGTCCTCGCTACCTCCAACAATGCACATATGTCTCAGCAACAAGCTATGAATGAACTGTGCCTAAAAATAACCTTCTTTAGGGAAATTCAAGTAATGGCCAAAGCATCCTGACTTGAATTCTGTCCTTTCTTCGGCATAGTCAAGAATTTTGTATATATTAGAAATCAATTTGTGAAAACAGTGTGTGTTGATAGTGATGTTATAATTCCAAGTGGCCCTTGGGTGTACCCTGGGGTGTAGCTAGAAAAAAAAAATATATGGGTGGGCTAATATAAATTTTATTTTCTTATTTAAAGATCCTAAAATTTTGAAATAACTACTAAACAAAATTTTTCTTTGTAATAATTAAATCGAAACGATACGTGAGAAATTTCATAAAAAAAAATAAAAAAATCAATGTATGCTCCCAGGTCTATGTAAGCTCTTCGAACCTCATCTTGTTGATTAACATCATATATCCAAATTGGTTTTTGAAATCTCAGATCTCGTTTAAAAGAAGCATCAACTTTTTCATATTCAAGCCTTTAACATTTAAAAGAATGTGACTCATCAAAACCTCTACTACTAGTAGGAGCATCGCTTGTTGATTGGTTCCCACTTTTATTTTAAAAAAAAAGAAGGACCGTATAGTTTGTTGTTTATTGCAAGTCCAATAAAAATATCATCACAAATTCACAATCAATAAGCTTAAGCTTTGACATACCATCACAAAATTAAAATTTAAAATAATTACCATTACTATTAAAGTATTAATTAATAAATTCAATATAAAATAAAAACTCACAACTTTCTCCTGCCGCAAACCACCCTAAGTTTTCTAGAAAGCAAATCCCCAAAACAATAATCTGTTCACTAAACATTATAAAACCTAAAATCTTAATCATGAAATACAAGACTTTATTAAATATCAATCATAAAATATAAAACCGAAAATTAAATTCATTATAAGTAAATAAATAAAAAAATTAAAGTAAATGAAATTACCTTCTTGACTTGTGACTTGAGAGATTCAAAATAAAAAGACAAGTTAGGATTTGGAATATGAGATTTGGGAAAGTGAAAAAAAGAAAAGAAAAATGGGAAAGTGATCAAAGAATAGCTGATGTTGGAGAGTGGAGAGAGAGAGAGTGGAAAGTGAAAAAAAAAAGTAAAAGTATTTTATAACAATTTATTTGGGCTAGTTGGGCTTTTGGGTTAATTTTATTATGTTTAAGGTTATTGGGCTTTTAGTTTGAAAATGAAGATTGAATTTTAGATGGGCTATCTACAATTATTTCATTTGGGCTATAACTAATTTTATTTTATTTTCAAACTTAGAAAAAAAAAATAAAAAAACTTGGGTGGGCTGAAGCCCACCCAAGCCCTTGAAGGGCTCCGCCCCTGGGTGTACTAACAAATGGTCTAAATTTTCCTCCTCAACCATCTGTTAAGTTTATATACAATGTCAAGAGTAATCGAATTAGGCACTGAGGCAGCATCAACATTTATCCACAATCAGTATTAAACAGAACAAAACTCATTCTTGAAATCATAGTTTAGACTAGTAAAGAGGGAAAACATTAAAACTTGAGTTACAAATAAAAATACAACCCCACCCATCTCCAAAGTAATTGCTTGTTCGAACACTGCCTAAACATTGAGTCCAAATACAGTAATTGTGTCGATCACTGCATAAACATTCAAGGAATAATCTATCCCCGTCGTTCTTGATAGTAATTTGAATTTCATTTTAGTCGTCTTAGTTCTATGAGAAATTAGAGATTGAAACCCATGAACAAAACAAAAATTGGGTATATTATTCAGTAGCATCGGTTAACAATTAATACATACCCAGCCCTAATAATGAAATCAAAACAGTTAACAATAAAATTATGATCGGGACAACGCCATACCTTCGACACGAATGGGTGCGTCATTGATTAAAAAAGTTGTTATAGGTACCAAATTCCGAATAGTTTCTCCGTTTTACGCTTACACGGTGGAAGTTCTTCAGTAAGTAAGTATACATGAATAAACTCACTATATAATAAAGGGATGTCAATATGGGTCACGAAACGACGGGTCGACACGACACAAACGATTATTGCGGGTTTGGGTTGAGGCTAAACGGGTTGAGTCAATTAACGGGTCAACCCGTAAAATGATCGTGTCGTATTCGGGTTAAGCATAACGGGTCACGGGTTAACACGATTAGTAAGGGCAAAATTGTGAACTTATTAGTAAGTGGCATTTTCAGGCAAAGATACTATATAATGTAAAGTTGTGAAACCCTATCCACTCACTATCACTATTTGTTATCACTTATCAGACACTTCTCTAGCAGCTGGTTCTCTTCATTCACGCTCACACTGAAAACCTCTCTCTCGCAGCTGTCTGACGCATCACCAGTAAGAGTTTGCTTTGAAAGTACTCACGGTGTGTAAACTATTAATCTAGAGGAGGGGAGGGGAGGGGAGGGGAGGGGGGGGGGGGGGGGGGGGGTGAATAGATTTTAACTAATTTTACCAAATTTTCGTTTAATGACAAGATTACGAAAATACCCCTAATAGTCAATAAAATATAGCAAGTGTAATATTGTACGGAAATTAAAACAACACTTGATATTTACGTGGAAACCCTCACGGGAAAAACCACGGGCTAGTAAGTAAGCCACACTCGAACCTCGAATCTCGAATCCACTAAATGTGTAAAACGATTAAAACCTAATCCCGAAAGTAATCACACACCTACCTAATCCCAGTATAAGCGAACCTAGTCCGATTGCTTGTGAATTAAGCAACCTAATCCCGGTCACAACACAAGACTTAATTCTCTAAAAAGAGATTAACACCCTAAGTGAATATATGAATATTCAAATGCAACATAGAGCAAGGGAAACCCTATATGCTTATCTAAGATGATGAATTTGCAATTAAAAACAATCCTAGATATTAAAGCTAAATGACATGTCAATTAGCTTAGATAATCATAGATTATAGAAACCTAGATATCTATCACAAAGCAACACTCAATCAAATCAACACAACAATCTCTATCTTGAATATTAGAATATAATCTAAGAACAATCAAGTAATAAAAGAGATGCCATAATAAATAGAACACTAATTATATATGATAATAGTGAAAAACTTACCAAAGCAAGTGTGATGATGAAAGACCCATGCAAGCAAGCATCCTAGATATGCTAAAGTATGCTAGATGAACTTTGATGCAAATGGATTTTTGGTTTGAGTGTTTAATGAGCAAACTTGGTTGCTTTCTCTCTTAAAATTCTCTCTTTTGAAAGTAGGGTTCTTGATGATTAAAGAGTCACATTCAGAACAAGAGAGGTGATGTATTTATAGGCATGAAAAATAGAGCATGTGAAAAGACAAGTTTGCCCCTGAAACGCACTGATCGGCGGTTTCATTCGGCGGCCAGCCCGCCGATTATAACCGCCGAATTGAACCCGAGAGGAACAGGGGAACAACAGCGGTTTCATTCGGCGGTTTCGTGACCACTGATCTAACCGTCGAATCAAACCGATAGATAAAATCAATCAGGTATGAACGGCGGTTTCATTCGGCGGTTTCGTGACCACCGATTCAACCACCGAATCAGATCGAGAGATAAAATCAATCGGGTTTCGAACGGTGGTTTCGAACGGCGGTCGTGACCGTCGATCTTAACCGCAGAATTGCTCCAGACACTTCTGGAAGCAAACAGCGGTTTCATTCGGCGGCCAGGCTGCCAATCATAACTGCCGATCACCAAAATAGGTGAAAACCAAGGAGAAGCCAAGGGCATTCTCCGTAGGCGGTCTTCGCGTAAAACCAAGTACATACTAGTGCATGCGCGGACGTTTCCGAATACTATCGGGAAACGAATTACAAGTCACAAATTCACACAACAAAAAATAACATATAAGTGCAAGTGTGAAATGTGGCATGTGAAGAGAAAGCACTCATATGCAATGTATGTTAAGTGTGTGTGTGCAACTAATCTCTTCAAAGAAAAATAAGCACTAGAGATATACCTTTGGAGTGCTTATCAAGACGAGGTCTTCAAAGGGCTTGAGCAATAACAACAACACCTAAGCTACCCTTACAAAGGACCCAAACATGTGGTTTGTCCACGAAATGAGCCAATCAACAAATGAGAACTTTACATGCTTATTCTTTTTTTTTTTGCCTTTTTTTTCTCTTCTGATTTGTAAATTATTTATATTTTTTTTGATGTACTGGTTTCAATCTTTGAAGGGGTTGTTTGTTCTATATATCTATTAATCTTGACTGCTTCCTTTTATTTTAATCTAAGATCTATTTATCTTTTAAGGGGTTGTTAGAAGGGGTTTTTTCATATTTTATTTTGAATTTTTTTATTTAAAATAATCTCTATATTAACCAGTTCTATTGTACAATTATTTTGAGTTGGTTTTGTTAGGTTATGGTACTAAATTATTCGAAAATTTAGTAAGTGTTTGAGATTTGATGAAGCATTGTACAAAATACCAATTGTTGATAAATGTTGTACAAAGACGCTTTTCTTGACAGTTTTAAAATCCCACCTATGATAATAATGACAATTAATAATTGTCATTAGTGGGAGTTGAACTTGTGACCTCAAATTCAAAGGTTTGTAAGTCTTTACCACTTGACTACAACCTTTGATGTGTTAACAATTGAACAATATTTATATATAACCTATATGAGTTGTTACAAATAAAAAAAAACATTTTAAGATAAATATAAATTTATTCAACTAATCAAAATTCTAATTTCTACGACAAACATATATTTAAAAATATTTATTGAAACTTTTAATAAAATTATATTTTTTTTAAAAATATAGTCGAGCTATTGGTCGATACGCTATGGTCACGTTTGGTTAGATGTTGGAATGGTAATCAAAATGGTAATGAGAATGAGAATCGACAGGAAAGGAAAACTAAGTTTTTTGTTTGGTTGGAACTTTAGAATTAGTCTCTGAATCGGTATTATTTTGTTTGGTTAACAATGGAATAGAATGGAGTTAACTGTATTTTGACCAAAATACCCCTAATTATAAAACATTCATAATAACATGATATATTATGGATAATGATAATAAAATATAAAAGTATAATTATATATTATTTAATATAATAATATATTATATATTATATATATAATACATATATATTATATATAATACATATGATAATATATATAATACTGTATATATAATTTATAATATATATATTATTTAATATATTAATATATAATATATATTATATAATACATATAATAATATATAAATATAAATATAAATATATATATTATATATATAATAATAATATATATTATTTTATATAATATATATTTATATATATATTATATATATAATAATAATATATATTATTATTATATATAATATTAATATATTATATTATATAAATATATTATTATATATATTATATAATAGTATAATATAATAAATAAATATATTATATTATATAATATATATAACATAATATAATATATAATAATAATATATATAATATATATAATATATAACATAATATAATATATAATAATAATATATATAATATATATAATATATAACATAATATAATATATAATAATAATATATATAATATATATAATATAAAATATATAATAATAATAATTTATTTTTGGAATGGAGGGTATTTTTGGAATGGATGGACGTCGGCGGTGGGTGGCCGGCGGCGGTCGGCAGCAGGCGGTGGTCCGACAGTGAGGGAGGTGGTTATTATAAATATATAAAATGTTATTTAATTAAATATTATTATTAAATATTAAATAATGAAAATTAAAAAAAAATTATTAACATTTCTTGACAGTTTTTAACTTTCAAGAAAAATAAAACTGTTAAGAAAAAAAAAACTTATAATTGATGACAGTTTTTAATTGTCAACAAAAAAATTTGTCAAGAAAAAAAAAAAAAAAAACTGTCATACAAAAACTGTCATCTATGAGGGTTTTTCTAGTAGTATGTCCTAGTCCAATGAGAATTGTTATCATGTAGAAGCCCCTTGATAAAGAATTTGTGGGGAACAAATGGAATGTGGCTATATCTGCTCATTTTTGCCATTGCGGATAATCAATATTCACTTTAGAGTTTCAACTCATTTCATTTAATTGACTAATGTCTTAGATTTGACATTCCATTGTAGGTTTATGGAGAAGAAAAAGAAAAGGAAGAGTTCTTGTCCACATATTTTGCGTTAACATCAATGGCCATTGATTTGGTGTTTGAATATTGGATTCTATTATGAACTTGTGGATTTATATATATATATATATATATATATATTTTTTTTAACTTGTTGATTTGTATTTGTGGACTACATATTTGTATTTGTTTCGTGTTTTCTGTCCTTAGTGTCGATTAATTCCATTCCAAAACTTTATTTGTTGGTTTATGGTATATTTATTTCCTTATTGGGCTTTCCTTATTGGGCTTCGTTGGGTATAATACATTTTTCAAAATAAGATGAGCTTTATCAATCCTAAGGACAACAATCCTATCTAATCCACAACTCATTTGCGATATCTGCTTTTCAAAAATCATAATACCAGGTAGTTTTTGGTATGCTATTTTGTTGAGGTGCTTGTGGATTATTTATAAAAGAGTGGCGATATTTATATCCCTAAAAAACTGTATGTGCACCCCTAATTGTATGTACACCCCAATACAAATTTATAAAAAATGATGTTAAAAAATTATTATTTTATTGTTAACAATAATTAACAAAACCATAAAATTCTATCGATTATTGTAATAATAATATAATAATCTTATTATATATATAATCTTCGTATATATATATATATTTATTAATAACCGGTCAAATTACATTCTATTGACCACCAACGTTATTAGTTATTACGCTTACACGATTACGCTCCACGATGATATATACTGTGGGTATGTACTAATGATTAGTTGGTACCCTGTGTAAATGTTTTTTTTACATAGGTTGAATGTTTATTCCCTTAAAATATTAAAAAACATTCGTATAAAATGCGAATGCAATCCCCAATTGATACATTAGATAGAATTTCTATTCGATAAACTTGTAAATGTGCTTTTGAAAGAATTTCTATTCCGTATAAGGTTAGAGTGTTGTTGGTAACTTTAACACAAAATGAGTTATTTGGAGATTATCATGTTAAAATCTTAAACTTTTTACTTATCGTGTAACGAGTAGTAACCAATGTTATTTAAAAAATAGTCGTGTGGAAAAGGCATATTGGAAAGCAACGAAGCCTCCTGGTTCGAACTCTATCAGTTTGTAAGATGTATATTTTTGAAGGAACTTTTATGGGAAGCTGTTTGCAGATTGTGAAATACATTTAAAAGATTAATTTTCCTCGCTTGTTTTTTAAATTGTGAAATCCAACAAGTAACATAGACATGTTTAGTATGATTTGGTTGAAGTTCAACCTATTATCAATCATTGCTTTGTTAACCGAAGTTGTGAAAACAAGATATTACAACGACATTTCATTTGTAAACCATTGGAACAAATTCAAAGATCATAAAAAAGAAAACACAAGGTCAAATTTTCGTTTACATATTCGAATATGAAAAACATCGTATACCAACTTGCAACATAAAAAAAACAGGTGCTCGTCATTATCCGAATATAATATATAGTAGCTGAACCCACTAGGGAAAATTTCCAAATGTTACAGTTGATAAGGTAAAGCTTGTCATCTTAGATAACCAAAAGGAGTGGTGCATTGAAAAATGAAAAACAGCCTACATTTGTTCGTTTACATTACATATTGACATAATGGGGAGGATGAGACGGTGATACATGACGACCCATCTCCCTCTCAAACCCGAGATCAGTCTGTGTGTCATCAATTACCTAGATGAATTTTGTCCATAACAAAATCACGTTGGTGTTTAAATGCCCAGAAAATTGATTTCCTCCAATTGATTGAATACTTCTAAAATCCCGTCCAGAAATGAGTAAATACGATCTCGGCTCACCGCTGTTTCGCCTTCACAATTCCTATCCATTGTGAAAAACGATGCCGTCAATTATGCTTGGTTAGTGTTCTGAATGTGAACTTTAAAGTTGTGGTGGAATTGATGATGCCAATCCAATATTTAAATACAAATTATTGTTTGTAATTAGGGGTGTGCGGCGGATCGGATCCAATGGATTTGCCATGATCCAAGATCCGATCCGATCCGATCCGATTGGATCGAAGAAATTGCAATCCGATCCGATCCGATTTTATAGCAGGATCCGATCCGATCCGATCCGATCCAATCTGCTATGATCCAATGGATCGAATTAATATAAATTCATTTGTAATATATAAAAGTTATAATTTGAAATAAATAAAATCAAATAAATTATTCAAACATTACTAATTAATTTAAATAAAATTAACATTAAAAAAATACATGACATAACTTGTAAACTTTATATAATTCAAAAAGTTTATAAACATTATACATCAACTCCAAATGTAAACTTAATAAGCTGTGATGTTGATGAAGAAGAATAGAAGAAAAGAAGATGGTGGATTGTTGGCTGTAGAGAAATTGAGAAAGAAAACCCAAAATAATAACATTAAAAATTGTATTTTGGTTGGGCATTTACATTAGAAAGTAGTGGATAAAATAAATTGCCCAATATAAAAATAAGGCCTAAGATTTTAGGCAGATTGGCGGATTCGGCGGATTTCCAAATAGAAATCCAAGATCCGATCAAATCCAATGGATTTTAGAATTTAGGATCCAATCCGATCCAATCCGATCCAATCACCTCTCTGGATCCGATCCAATGGATCGTATTGGATTGGATTGGATTTTGCACACCCCTATTTGTAATAGTACTTGAATTCTCGAAGGATGCAAATATGCAATGTAGACTTTAGCTAATGAATGGACAAATATACCTTTTTATTCATAAATATAATCACTTGAAAAAAACCAATAATGCTACGTTGCCGAAATAATGTGACAAAATTATAATCCATTCATTTAGTTTAATTAAAAATAAATGTTTTCAAATCCTCAATTTTTATATGTAATTAACGTATATCATCATAATTAACCGTAAATAATTCATTAAAATATAATATTAACATTATCATGTCCAATAGTGCAAGGCTTTATGCCCATAATTATAGTCTCTTCGCATTCTTGGTCAATGAATGTTATGTGTAAATCATATGAACAGTTTGAGGATGGATGAATTGTAGTGTAGGTAATTATTCCAAAATAATGCGTTGGGAACATAAGGATTTGCTAACGCAATTTCTATTGTGTAAGAGATTCAACCGTCCATTTCTGTTTCCAATGCTTAAAGTTAAATTTCAGGACATGAATTGAAAGGGTGCATATTAGAGGTAATGAGTATATTTGTTGTACGGACTTAAAGGGTTTTGAATTAGCTTGTATATTGTAACTGGCATCGCGTATCCCCAAAATACCGTGGTCATTGGTTTTTGCGTTTGAAAAATCCTACTGCCCCATCACATCAAACGCCATGTGTGGATGCGGATCTTTTGTAAATATTATTTACTCGTGCATTAGGCTTTAGAAGAAGGCAAAATCAAATATGTTAGAAGCAAATGAGATGAGGTATGTGAACCCCTATCCGGAAGACACGAACAGAAAAAAAAAATTAAAACAAAGTCTTTGGATATTACTCGATCGGCCATTGTGATTGAACGAAACAGCAATAGTGATTTCGAACATGAAACTAGATTCAACACATCTGGTTCGAACGTAATTGTAATACCTGATATGTAATATCTATGTCACCTGGAGGGGGTTGGTAACGATATAAATAAGGTTCACACTTTTGTATATCGATATCGTGTTATTTGTTGTCCATATGTTGCAATGATTTATTAGACGGTAGATGTTACACTGCATTCATTATGTTTAATTGCGTAAATTTCGTAAGGGAAACTCATAATGAATGTGATAATGAAAAATGGTGCTACTGTTATGTTTGATCAAATTCATTTGCGATATTTTTGTTAACTAAATAATAGATATACAACTGTAAGTATTCATTTCAAATTACACGTATGAAGACCATGCAAGTGAGTTCATTTAACTACTGGAATTAAAAACTGTTTACAAGCAAACCAGACCCTCACGATAAAAGCATTGGTCCATAATTATAGTCTCTTCACGTTCTTGGTCAATAAATGTTATGTGTAAATTATATGAACAATTTGGGGATGGATGAACTGTACTGCAGGTAATTATTCCAAAATATTGCGTTGGGAACATATGGATTTGCTGATGCAATTTCTATTGCGTAAGAGATTCAACCGTCCATTCCTATTTTCCAATGCTTAAAATTAAATTTCAAGACATGAACTTAAAGGGTGCATATTAGAGGTAATGAGTATATTTGTTGTACGAACTTAAAGGGTTTTGAATTAGCCTGTATATTGTAACCGGCATCGTGTATCCCCAAAATATTGCGGCCATTGGTTTTTGCGTTTGAAAAATCCCACTGTCCCATCACATCAAACGCCAAGTGTGGACGCAGATCTTTTGTAAATATTATTTACTCGTGCATTAGGCTCGAGAAGAAGGCAAAATCAAATCTGTTAGAAGCAAATGATGAGGTATGTGAACCCCTATCCTGAAGACACGAACAGGAAAAAAATTAAAACAAAGCCTTTGGATATTACTCGATTGACCATTGTGATTGAACGAAACAGAAATAGTGATTTCGAACATGAAATCGGATTCAACACATTTGGTTCGAACGTAATCGTAATACTTGATATGTAATGTCTATGTCACCCAGAGGGGGTTGGTTACAATATAAATAAGGTTTACACTTTTGTATATCGATATCGTGTTATTTGTTGTCCACATGTTGCAATGATTTATTAGACGGTAGATGTTACACTACATTCATTATATTGAGTTGCGTAAATTTCGTAAGGGAACCTCATAATGAATGTGATAATGAAAAATGGTGCTACTGTTATGTTTGATCAAATTCATTTGCGACATTTTCGTTAACTGAATAACATATAGGGTAATTAGCACAAATACCCCCTGAACTCTACGTTCGTTGCTATTTCCCCCCCTATACTTTTTTTTAGGTAGTAAACCCCCTGAACTATCATAAATTGGCAATGGCTGACGGAACCCTAATTCTGTCTAGGGAAAATTACACTAAGTCCCCTTGATTATTTATATAATTGCATTAAACAGGAAAAATATAATAATATGACACAAATACCCCTCTGACCAATTTTTTTTAAAAAAAATTAAATTTAAAATTGAAATAATAGTTAAATAATAATTAAATTCTGAATTTTATTATAAAGACAATTAAATATATAGAGAAATGAAAAAAGTAAATTGATATAACAATTATTTAAATTATCTTTTTATTTAAATATCCCTAAATATAAAACAAAGACAAATATTTAAATTATTTAAGAAAAATAAAAATAATGGTTAAATAATAATACAATTCCCTTTAAAAAAAAAATAATAATACAATTATATTTTTTTTATAAAGAAAATAAAATCTTTAAAAAATTAAAACATCTTTAAAATCTCTACCATCCATCTCAAAGATGGACGGTGGAGAAATATTTATTAAAATAAATTCAAATAAAAAAAGCATTTTTTTTTAAATTGATTGATTTATCTCAATTTGTTTTTTGAAATAGATTGATTTATCTCAATTACAAAATAATAATAATAATAATACAAGTACAAATTTTAAAAAATTGAATATCGCTCCAATTAAAAACAGACATAGAAGAATTAAAAATTAAATTTTTTAATTTTTGGTTTCTGGGTGTTGCAAATTTAAATATTTTTATTTCTTTAGAGAAGAGAATTTTTTAAGGATTGGATGGAGAAACAGATGTTCATTTAATTAGATGGATTGATGTTCATTTAAAAATATTTATTTGAATTTTTTTATTTTAAGGATTTCTCTTCTCTATGTTCATTAAGTTAAAAAAAATTAATTTAAAAAACACAATTCACAAACCAATAAATGAAATCCAATTAAAAAATTTTTAAAAAACAAAATAATAATAATAAAAGAACATTGATGGATCTTCATTAATGAAGAAACTTATTACTTTATTTTTTGGGTAATTGAGATCAACAATTATTTTTTTTTTGAAAGGGAATTGTATTATTATTTAACCATTATTTTTATTTTTCTTAAATAATTTAAATATTTATCTTGGTTTTATATTTAGGGATATTTAAATAAAAAGATAATTTAAATAATTGTTATATCAATTTACTTTTTTCATTTCTCTATTTATTTAATTGTCTTTATAATAAAATTCAGAATTTAATTATTATTTAACTATTATTTCAATTTTAAATTTAATTTAAAAAAAAAAAATTGGTTAGAGGGGTATTTGTGTCATATTATTATATTTTTCCTGTTTAATGTAATTATATAAATAATCAGGGGGACTTAGTGTAATTTTCCCTAAACAGAATTAGGGTTCCGTCAGCCATTGCCAATTTATGATAGTTCATGGGGTTTACTGCCTAAAAAAAAGTATAGGGGGGGAAATAGCAACGAACGTAGAGTTCAGGGGGTATTTGTGCTAATTACCCTAACATATATATAGTTGTAAGTATTCATTTCATATGACACGTATGAACACCAAGCAAGTGAGTTCATTTAACTACTGCAATTAAAAACTGTTTACAAGCAAACCAGACCCTTGCGGTAAAAGCATTGGTCCCAATTGAATGGTATATTATATGAAAGAAAAATAAAAATAAAAAAATTGAATTGTATAACATGCAATGATAGTTTTTTGTAAAGTGACATCATAAATATTCAATTTCAAACATAAATTAAAGAAATTTATATATAATAGCTTTGTCAACATAACCCTTACACGATGAATACATCTTTTTCATTATACGGTATGTTAGGAAGAATTGATTTTGGGGATCATGTTAATATGTGATGATATTGAGAGTCTTTCTAGTAAAGGATCCTGCTTGTAAAACTTTGATGGATCACATCATGGCCATTGGATAGGATCCTATCCAATGGCCAAAAAGCACACACTAAGAAATAAAGTAAAAGAGAGATAAGGTCGATAGGTGGGCCGGCGTGGTAGAGAACAGATAAGAAAATCTAGTAGGCGAAGAGATGGATCAGTGTACTATAACCCTATAAATCTGCTCATAGTTATAAGCCTATCGAAGAACCGCTCCTTGTCCGGATCCAACTTGAACATCTAACCATTCACCGATACATAATAGTCATATTAATCACGATTATTTAATTGCGCCTTTAAATTGTGATGTTTCAATTCAATACAGCCCAGGAGTCCAAATGAGGTAAATGAACTGATATTCTTGTAATCAATAATCATTATCATTTTGTTTGATTCTATCGGATCGGATCGTATAATCACGTGTAAAGGTCAATATTGGCCACGTGTAAATTTTATCAACATCAACTTTCAAACAAAAAATCCAGTTAGACGTATTGCATTTCCTCCACAAACACAAACAAAAAATTTGTCTGAAAATGTTGCAAAGTTCACAGAGAGTTGAACGTGTGGTCGACTGTCGTCCTCTTGTTTAACGCTTTTAAGTTTCAAACAATCTGAGCACGAATTCATTTATCTTCGGGGTTTTTTTCACTCAAATAAAGCAAATGCGGTGGGTTTTCAACTTTTGATTCTTCAACCGTGTTACTATGCTGGAGACGTTAGCTTCTTGTCACAGTCCTATGGTAACCTCCTTTTCTTCTTCTTCTTCTTCCATTTGCTTGCTATTACTTGTTCTTATTATTGTTTTTTCTCAACTGTGATTGATTTAACTAAACAAATGCATGTATGAAATTATTTACATGTATGTAATTAATGTGCTTAGATACATGTGAACTTGCAATATATGTTGAATTTTTTTTTAATTTTTCTAATTTGGGGTCTTGGAACTCTGTATTTAAGTATGCTTCAGTAAGCACCCCATATTATATTCAAGGGAAAAATGTATTGTATTCCCTTGCCTTATTGTCTTAAACCCCTTCACAATCAATTCATGAGGGAGATAACGTGACCGAGAATGAGTTTAGGCTGTTGTAATAAGCAATTTGGAGCCATGAGCTTATCGCATGGCTGAACCTTTACTAGGCAAATTAGACATACTTTTAGTTTGAGCAGCATTTCCGAAACAAAGTCGTAATTAAGGATTGTGGCTAAATGTAGGGTGGGAATTGATATAATTTGAAGTGCAAGTGGCAATTCAGTTCTTCTAAAAGAGTTAGGGTTAACTGAGAACTTCATGTGTGACATTAAATAATTTTCTCTTTTCTTGATGTAAATATGCGGCTTATATTGTATCTGGAAAAGTTTAACATCACTAGCAACATGATGACATTAACTTCCCAATATATAGGATGAAGATAAGGACTAAATTGTTAATTATGTCCTCTGGTCATGGAAGATTCTCTCTGGGCTCGTACATCTTAATCTGCACATTGCACTGATGTCATTGATATTCTACGAGGTGAAACTTGAAAGCAATGCTTTTATTATTGATCTACTTCGTTTGCTTATTACATTGCAGGGATTTGACATCTTCCAACAAACTAGCCCAATTAGGAAGTACACTCATGATATTTCACTCTTTTGTGTACATTCCCATAGTACGCCCTCTTCATACAAGCAGCATGTACATATTCCATCACATGCGGTCAATTACAGGACAAGGCATCGCTCTTTTGCCCTGCGAAACATTTTTGAGGGAAGGCCACTGTTAATTTCCTCAATATCTGGTCAGAATGTTGCCTATTTCTCAAACAATAGACTGTCTCGTTGGGAAGGATTCCAGACAAATGCGACAGTTGATGTTGCCAGTGCCATTGATGTCATTAATGATTTAGGATTGGATACTTTGACATTCTTAGGTGTGACTGTTCTTGTTGTTCCTGCATTCAAGATTGCTAGAGCAAGCCCTGTAAGAATATCATTGCAATTTCATTTTTTTTTCTCTGAATTTTGGGTTGAATTAATTTCAATAATGTTCTGGAATGGTGTAAAAGTATAAGGATAATCCCTAGGAAAGCATTCACATTAGTGCACTCACAGACACAATGTTATCCATACCAATATGGTTGCAATGGGATACAAGTTAAGAAAAACATGGGGAGAGAATCCATAATGAACTTATATGTGCAGACATGAAGGCAGAAGGGGAGGTTCTTAACCGTATCAATTTTGAAAGGTGTAGGCACAAAAGGATAAGCAGTAAGAAGTAATTTATACCTAGCAGGTGTGTGTACAAAAGCACACATACTCACTCTTTCAGAGATGATGGTGAACAGAAACATACATGTGGAAAAGAGATGCATACAGTTGTTGTCAGAAGATCTGAAAAGATGAATAAAAGTATCCGGAAAGACTTTAAATGCAATCACAGATATATGTATAGACAGGCATGCAGATATACACATAGACAGGCACACAGATATGGTAGAGTGGAAGTGAATATGTGAACAAAAACTTAAAAAAGGGAGGGGAGGTGGATTTTTTCCTTATTGATTTTGAAAGGCATGACAGTAGGAAAGAATAACATGTATGCATATGTAGGAGCAGTCACAGGCACATAAGCACACTAACAAACAAAATGTAGATAGTTAAAAGAGACAGATTTTATATGTATATCGTATTACTGTATTAGGCATTGATTTTTGTGTCCACCTGGGTGATCAACTAACAATGTTGTACATTAAAACATGTCAGAGAAAAGATTATATGCACTATATGAAAACAAGAATTTTCTTTTTTGCTACATGTTTTGGTTATGTTGTTCTTGTTATTTTACAATTGTTTATTGTTGTTACAGCCCATGTACTCTCATTTTATTTTATTTAAGGCTTTTTAAAATTATTTCTTTAAGAAGTATGCTGAATCATTAGAATTTGATGTCTTCCTGTTTACTGCAGTAGTATCTTTTTTTATTCGTTTATTTATTGACAATTTAGAAGTAATATTGGTTTAAAATAACTTTGTACATAGTATTTTGGTGTACTTGAGATGCTGAACTAGTAATACAACATAACATATTAGTATATTCAGAGATAATTTGTTATATATTTGAGAAAACAATTTGCTTTTCGTTTTAATAAAAAATTTATTTTGTCCCACAAAGACCATCTCTCATTCTATTTCATTGATCATAAAATCTGTGATCATTATAAGAAGTCAAGGCATTTTACTTTTGCCTTTACCTTTTGGTCTTTTCATTTTTCTCAAGTTTTAGTAGAAAACTATGGATGCTATTTATTAAATGATAAGGTGGGAATACATGAATTGCTCCTCAATAATTTTTTATTTCAGAAGGGACATTCTTTCTCTAACAGTGTATGACTGTGTTTAGTAAGCATAACGCACTTGTGCATTCATATCTGTCAATTATATTTTACTATTTACTTGAAAAAGCTTCAAAATTTTGTGGTTTATAGTGGATACATGGATGTTAAATTTTACCACTTAGTTGTTTCTAATCTCAATGATATAATTGTTAATATATATACAATAATAGGATATCCTGCTTGTTTCAGATACTTGGTTTCTTTTTTGCTGGGATTGTTCTCAATCAGTTTGGTGTCATTAGAAATCTTACAGATGTTAAAGTTCTATCTGAATGGGGGATCCTTTTCCTGGTAAGCACAATCATTTAATTGCTTTAGGTGCCACTTCTGCTGCTATTTTCTGTTAGCTTTATTGTTTCATTTGATGAGCATCACTTTAATATTATTAATGATGTTTCTCACATTCCTACAGGAGTTATTGGCAATAATATAATGGTCCTATTTATCATTTACTAGCCCATTTGATTCCATAAGGAGGGATTTTAAACGCAGTTAAACTTAGAATACTGATATTTCTTACTGGGTCCATCAGAGTGATGACCTGTCTTTTACGGTCACTGATATTCACTTTTATATCCATGGGACCTTAGTGTGCTGTATGTCTTAAATTTTACTTGTTTATTCTGTAATAGTGAAAAGTCCAATTTTATCCATCATAACATCTCCCTTTGCTGAATTTTATATTGTTTGTGCTTCTTGCAATTTCTATATATATATTTTTTTCACGAGACTCTTTGACAGTTTGACTTTAATTATTTTATTTTATTTTAAGATCCCTTCAAGATTTTTAGGAATCACTTATGTTGTTTAGATGCCGAAACATCTGTTGTTAGTACCTTAAAGTACTTTCCACTAGTCAACTATTGTTTGCATTAAACCATACTACTGAAAGTAAGCGCTTTAAAATGTTTTTGTTGTTTTTGGTGATCTCGCATGAAAAGGGAGGCATCACAGCATATTTCATGCACTGATGTCTGTTATTAATATATATTTTATTTTGGGATTTATTTATTTGTTGCTTGGAGTGCATATAATTTCCAAAGGAGCTTATATAACTCCTATGATGTTAGACATGGCTTACTTGTAATGAAGTAAATAGTCATTTTTAGCTAATCCATGTTTCTTTCAGCTGTTTGAGATGGGTCTGGAGCTTTCACTTGCACGTTTAAAGGCTCTGGCAAAATATGCCTTCGGCATGGGATTAACTCAGGTTTGATTTTTACAAATATTATGATCCAATTGTTGATAAGTGTTTTATAATCTTTTGAGGAACATGATTACACATACTTGTCTTTTTAGATGCTTCATGTGATCATGCAACTTGTCAAAATTGTTCACTCACAACAACTTGGAGTAAATTTTATATTAGGCTAATTGAACTATAATGTCAGAGTAGTCTGCAGTTGGTTGCTACAATCATTGGAAAATTCTAGTATTTATGTTTGAAAAGCAAATCGAGGTTATAACTTTCTAGCTATTATTAGGTTCATCTTCAAGAGAAATGAGTGAAGAGAGATAATAATTTTTATTCATTGTTAGAACGTAAATACTATTATTGAGACCTTATGTATAAGCTTAAGCTTTGTTCTATTTGTAATTCGATGTAATAACATAACCAATTTGACCAAGAGATTTTGTGTTTGAATTCCCCAATGAATTCGCATTGTGTTTTTGTTTGCATATTGTTTTTTTTTTTTTTTTTTTTGACAGTGTTTATAACCAAGAAAATGCCATGTTTAGGCTTGAATTTATATCTTTTCCTTACCTTTCTTTTTCCTCATCTTTGGAAGGTTGTGCTATCCACACTAGCTTTCACAGCATTTGAACTTCCACCTAATGGCGCTGTGGGAACAAAAATCTTGGAGTTCCTTTTCCACTCAAGGCCTGATTTGGTGAGAACTCTGCATGGACTTCTTTAAAATTACATGTGGCGTATTATGTTATTTTTGTTCTTTAGTCTGTTTGGACTGGAATCTGGATGTCAGATGAAATGGATTATTTGTGGGGAAGCTTTATGTCAAGACTTTGTCAACTTGTTGGAACTCTCCTTGTTATATAGCTTGCTTGCTTGCCTTTAACTTGCATATTATTTTGACCATATGTTATCTCGATGGATATAATGCCCTTTGTCCCTCTATGGTTTGGGTCATTTTTGCTTTTACACTCGATGGATATAAAGCCTTATGATGAAATTTATCTTGCATTGTTTTTCTACAAATTCTAATAATTTTTCCCAGGTCAACATCAGAAGCATTGATGAGGCCGTGGTGATTGGTGCTGCTTTATCTTTGTCATCTTCAGCATTCGTTCTGCAGGTATCCTAATTGTTGATTTTTAGAATGATTTTGTAGATCAGATGTTATACAACAAGTTTGTTCCCATTTGCTGATGTTATCACTTTGTGTATATTTTGCTATATTTATATTTCTGATATAATTTAGTCGGCACGACTGGCAAATAATCTACTAAGCATTCATATTTTATTGTCAGAATGGTTAGTTAGAGGCTTAGGTGGAAAGAGGATAAAAAATTTTAGGTTCTAGGTCTGAAACTATTAGAAAGATGGGTTCATGATCTGCAAATGAAATTACAGCATAAAGTGATGAACTAAAGAGGGAAAATGAAGATATATTAGGTTTAAACCACCTATTTTGGGTTGTCTTACGCTATTCTTAAGAGCTTTGCTTGCTCTAGAAGATATACTGAAGATTTCTCCATTGAATTCAAGACTGCACATGCTTTTGCCAGTCCTAGGTTTCCACAGAGCAGAATTATAAGGTATAGAAACTTCATTGGAACTTGAACTGCTAATGGTGAAGCACAAAGGCTTAATTACCTAATATCTATTTAAAATCTGTTTCTAGGTCTTCTAATTGTTCCTTACTAATAATATTTCTATAAACGATTGATGAAATTATGGGATAGCGATATTTACTTGTTTTGCTTTCTACTTACGGCTTACCTATATATTTATTATTTATTTTATTATGACAATGTGTGATTGTATTTGATAGAACATTGTAGAGCTTATCAAGCATAATATATAGCTTCTTGCAGAGAGGGGTGAGCTTCCAACAAGATTTGGCTCAGCAACTTTGGGAATACTTCTATTACAGGTTAAACCTGATGCTTATACTTGGTTTCTCTTCTTGTTTATTTATATATAACTATGTTTTGTTATCATATTCCTATTATTTAACTTTGTGTATATGTGCACAATTATCCAAAGTAGCAATAAAAATTATGATATGAATAACCATTTGGACACCAATGTTGATATGTGCAGGACATTGCAGTTGTCCCTCTCTTAGTCATCCTTCCGGTGTTAGAGAGCCAGGTGCGTGTGAGACTTTTTATTAATTTGAATTTCTCATTAAAAAGATAAATTCATATGTTTAACTTTATATAAGCCTCTTAAAGTCATGGTTTTGTTTTTGGACAAATTTTTTAATGATAATTATTCTTTGAAGTACTGAAAGTGTTTATTAATTTTTTATCATCTTTTATTTTCTTTATTAATAAGTTGATACCCCAAGAAATATGTTACCTTAATTCTCTTATTTATGTTTTAAAATAATAATTTTGGATGTGCAATTAAATTATGTCTTTGTTATGAGGAAAAAGGAAATTGAAGGAAGCAGTACTACAAGATCAATAAGAAAGTTTTCAAATTCTCATGCATCCTTACTCTGCTTTTGGCATTATCTTCTGGTTTATAGTTGGTAAGGTTATCTTAATTCAAGAAAAAATTGAGACTTTTCTTCTCCGTCATAAATTTAAAATTATCTACAAAAAGTAAAGTCAATATATGAGTCTCATGAAGTAGTGCATAATTGCATGCAGTGCACTTACCAGAAAGCTAGTATCTTTAAGAGGTCCAATATTTTTGTTTCAGGAAAAATACAATCTTGTTTCTAGTGGTTATATTTATTATTTTGTTCCATATTGAGATGGATTCAGTTCATGTCTTACACTCCTACTCTATAGCATTGATACTAAAGTTTGTACAACAATATTTTTAATCACAGATCTGCTTGGCCATGGGGCTATATAACCATGACTAATCCCATACTTAATCAACGTGGGACTCAATTAGGCACATAACAGTAACTGGCTTATGGGGTAATTATTTTACTATCTTTGTTGTTTCCTCTATTAATTTTAAGTTTTTTTTTTTTTGGTAGAATCTGGTTGCGGAAAGCATCTGGCCAATGCTTGCTAAAGAAAGTTTAAAGGCTTTAGCTGGACTGGGTCTGCTTTCTCTTGGAGGAAAATATCTCCTTAGGCGTGTTTTTGAGGTGTGCAAAACTTTTTCGAAGAAAATCTTATAAATACTTTTATTTGTTTCTTACACTAACCTAAGCTTATCAATTTAGTTTGTAGCTGAAGCAAGGAGCTCAGAAGCTTTTGTTGCTCTCTGTCTTCTAACAGTTGCAGGAACTTCGCTTCTCACTCAGAAGTTGGGCTTTAGTGATACGGTTTTCATTCTTCTAAGTGTTTGGAAATGTTTTTTTTTTTTGGCTGATAATCCTCAATTTCATGATGTAATTGAAGTTGATTTCATTGTGCAGCTTGGAGCATTTTTAGCTGGGGCACTATTAGCAGAAACAAATTTCCGGACACAGATTGAAGCTGATATAAGGCCATTTAGAGGCTTACTTCTTGGGTTATTTTTTGTGACTACAGGGACTTCCATTGATATGGAGGTACTTACGATATCTCAATCAGTTCTATTACTAAAGCAATTCCATCATCCGGGAACACGTGAAACTTATGTTTCCTTGAATCTAACTAAGGGAGATACAGGCCTTTAGGTCGTGATATACAGAAAACCTATTTATCATGGTTAAAGCAGAGTATTCACTAATGATACTCCACTTCCTTTTATACAAGGCAATTTTTTTCCTGTGCAGCTTCTTTTCCGAGAGTGGCCAAATGTACTTTCACTCTTGGCTGGTTTAATTGCCATCAAGACACTGATTATAACAGCATTAGGTCCCCGTGTAGGACTCACTTTGCAAGAAAGTGTCCGAATAGGATTTCTTCTATCTCAAGGAGGCGAGTTTGCCTTTGTTGTCTTTTCTCTAGCTAACAGGTCAGTCATAAACTAATCACTTTGCAACTACTTTGTAATTAAGTATTCAGGGTTTGTCTTCTTGATACAATTTTGTTTCTTCTTGAAACCAGGCTTGGAGTTCTACCACTTGAGCTTAACAAGCTGCTCATAATTGTTGTTGTATTGTCAATGGCATTAACTCCATTGCTTAATGAAGTTGGAAGATGGGCTGCTGATTTCGTTGATGACAAGTTTGAAGCAGAGGAAGTATGTTTTTACACCATGATGTTCAGTTTGGAGTTCAATTCAGTAATTCCTGGAGATAAAAGATGTCTGGATCTAGTTTTTGTGTGAAAACTCTTAGTCTTAGAAATATGTCCCCAACAACTTTTTATTTTTCAGACAGCATTTATGTGGCTTTTTATAAAGCATTAACTGAATTTTGCGGAAAGACAATATAGTTGAAATGGTTGAAAACAGTAATATTATTTGTAATGAGCATAACCTTAACGTATTAATGTTTCACAGAAAACTGAAGAGATGGTGAACTTTGAGGGTAGTGAACCTGTTGTTATCCTTGGATTTGGACAAATGGGTCAGGTACATCAGTTGTATGAAATTACTTTCTAGTGAGAATTATGACTATGAGTTTACCGAGCTGTATCACTATTATCATATGTTCTAATTTCCTACATGCAGGTGCTTGCTAATTTTTTATCCACCCCATTGGTTTCTGGTGGAGATGGCGGTTTTATGGGATGGCCTTATGTAGCTTTTGATCTGAATCCTTCTGTAGTCAAGGTTAGTAAGAGTTGTACTCCAGCTTCTTTCTAGCTCAATGAGACCTTGTGAAAGATAGAACCACATACTGTTCCGTCTTTGTTAGACTTTAGCTATCATTACCACTACTTTAATTATCCAGATTGAATGGTATGCAAACTGTTTGGATTTCTATTAAAAATAAGGTTCATCTGATGTGTTGTGACTTTGAAATTTTTGGGTACAAATGCTAAAATATTGGAGTTTGCAAGCCTTATAGTGAATTTGTTTTACCAGAAATATTTAATTTGGCATAAAATTGAGTAGTTCTTGGTGAGATCCATGAGAATAGAGGTATATCGTTTGATGTTATGAGCATTATCAAAAGAGGCATGTTTCAACACCTACACAATTCTTCATACTATAAGAACTTCTACAAATTAGTATTTGGGAGCGAAAAATTCATGTATTACTACATATGGTACTTTATTGATCATAAACTCCACTTTACACTAGAGTCGTTCACTTTTCTACTAATATTGAAATTTAATGTAATTTTAACACTCTTTAGGCAGAGTGAAGAGGTTGATGAAGGGATGACAGATGATCAATCTTCATTGTTTAGCAGTTTAATCTAGCTTTCATTCAGAAAACCAAATTGCGATCAAATTTATATAAATTATTGTTGCCTTGCGTTAAGTTGTTTCTTGGAACTGATTAAATTGGCTGGGGCATAATATTTAGTTTAATCAGTTAATGTGATTGCAATTAACATATGTAATTTCTGTTCCAGATTTCTTAGTACTTGTGATGAATTTGGGGAATCCCTTTATTTATTTGTGTTGGGATGCTGTTTAGTTGTGTTTGTGATTGGTGCTGTTACCTTTATTTCTGAAATTTTCCTATAAGCTTCTGACATGTTATTTGTTTACATTCCTATGTAGTTATATTAGTTTAATTTAGCAAAAATTCATATTTCTCATCAAAGAACGGTAAAAAAAAAAACCCAGTAAATCTTTACACGTCAAACATTGATTGGCCCAGAATGGTCAGGTTACATATTTCTGGAATGCTAAAAACAAGAAAAGCTAGACCTTTTATTATACAAAAAGGAAGTATTGCAGCTGAAACTGTTTGCTATTGTTAACCGAAATTTGTCACTTGGGGTGAATTTCCAATTAACAACTCTAGTGACTGAAATCGGGGTAGATCTCAGTCGGAGAGATATCACGTAGTTCGATACCTATAGATTCTTAGTAAAGCAAGTTAAATACACTGATGAAGGTGAATCAAAAATAACATAGCAATATGATCACATATAACTCTTTTTTATTGATAATAAACACATAATGAGAGTACAATGGAGATTTTATATGGCTATGATGATAGGGTTAAAACTCAGTTGGCGATGGCGATAGAGCTCTCGTGCATGTCGATAAGTGGAAAAAAACGTAAAGTAGGATTAAGGACTCAAGTTCCCCCCCACTTTTCGGGACGTTCCATGGCGATTGGCGAGAAGATTGTAGGATTGATTCTAGGAATCAAGCGATCCCTTATTTGGCAGAATTTGATAGAGTTGACTTTGCTTTCAAATAGAACTCTTGAGTGGCGGGAATAAGTCGATTTCCTTATTATCAAAACGTCGACGTCTGATCTTAATTTCCTTCTATGTAGCTTGATCTTCGGCATATCTGATCTTACCTTGATACTTGGTAGTCTGTTAATCTGATACTTATTGCTTGGTTGGCTGGCTCTAGGTGGGATCAGGGTACATGGGCGTCCTTCCTCCCACTAGATCATAGCATAAGAGTATCGGGGTATCGGGATACCGGGTTGGTGTGGTAGTGGGGTACTAGGATTTCGCAGTAATGGAGTACTTAGGAACTTGGCTTCTGTATTTCCTGGTACCTGGGAGTCTAGGAGCCTTTGATCCTGATTTGGACTGGTAGGAGGTGGTACCCGGTCAATTTTAATGGCGGGGTACCGGGATGCTCTTCTATGGTGTCTTTCTATCTCAATTATTCTCCAATGCAGACGGAAAATTATTCTTTGAACCCCTGCCATTTTTGGCAGTTAACAGCTATTATTACTGGGAAATAGTTCCTGTGAACAAGACATGAACCGACTCGATAGCCTTCCAGTTCTGTTAGGAGGACATGTCTTTTAAATCATGAATGTGCAGTGCCTTGTGTTAGAGATTTGCAAATGAATTGAAAGGGTCATGGACATATTGGTTATGTTCAAATATGTTTGCTATCTAGATATTTTTCTGCAGCAACTGTTTTTTATTTAAAATTTCATAGTTTAAGTTCTCAGCACGAGAGGCTAGCAAGAATCCCAGTGTTTGCAGGGTGCACTTGGCATTTAGAAAGGAGGAGCAAGCTAACTTGTATCTTTCACTTGCTTTTAAAATCTTTCCAATCTTTGACTCATCAAAGAAAAGATTTTCTAGGTGACACATTAAATTTTTTCCATCTGCATTTACAGGCATCAAGAAAACTTGGTTTTCCAACTCTCTATGGGGATGGATCACGTCCAGAAGTACTGCAATCTGCCGGTATCTCTTCTCCGAAAGCTGTCATGATCATGTACACAGGGAAGAAGAAAACAATTGAGGCTGTTCAAAGGCTCCGGCTTGCTTTCCCCACGGTAGGGCTTTCTATTTCTCTCATTCTCTGTGTTTGCATGGGTTCGTGGGGTGTAATGCTGTGAGTAAAAATTAATGTGCAAATAATTGGTTCTTACTTCCATGGTTTTCCAAGTCTACTTGGAGGTGATTCTGAAGTTTTAACATTTTTTTTTTTTAACCTGATTAGTACACTTTTGCCTTCACCTGAACTTCCAGTTCCCAGTCCATCTGAATTGGGCAAGAATGCCACCTCATAGTTTATTTTGTCATTGTATTATGCCAAGCACTATGAAGTTTATAGTTGTGATATGCTGATTGGATACATGTCAACTGAAATTTATTTATTTATTCTTAAATAATTGTCCGAAGCTCATCTTGCATTTCCTGGTTGGAATCAATAACGCTAATGGTGAACATAATACTCAGCAGATCCCAATCTATGCGAGAGCTCAGGACCTCATGCATCTTTTAGATCTAAAGAAAGCAGGGGCAACAGATGCTATTCTGGAAAACGCAGAGGTATCAATAAATCATCCTTTTTGTCTCTTCGGTATACTTTTTATGGCTAAAAGAGTCTCACATCATCACCCTGACTAATGCACTATTTGTACACGCAGACAAGTTTACAGCTTGGCTCTAAGCTCTTGAAAGGGTTTGGTGTCATGTCTGATGATGTAACCTTTCTGAGTCAGCTTGTTCGCGATTCCATGGAACTCCAAGCTCAAGATGCACTCGGCAAAACTGATGATCGAGAATTTGAAATTATGATGCCATTGCAGGTACATAGTTGTGGATATTAGAATATCTAATAATTTAGTTCATTTTCTTATTGCCCAATGCACAGCACAAAGAAATTTCCAATGCATGCAAAAATCTGTATTGAAATAGCACACCAAGAATCTGTTTCTTGTCTCCATCTTTTGATAACAGAGAGGCTTTTTAAAAAAAAAAAAAAAAGTTCTCTGTTTTTTATTTTCTACCAAAAATACTAAACACATTATTTCCTACTTCAACACTCCTCAAGCTGGATCATCTTATCTTTCATGCCGAGCTTGGGACAGAAATGAAGAAACAACCTTTTATGAACAACTTTAGTAAAAAGGACACCAATTAGATCTTCTGATAATGGAGTGAACTTTTCCTTTCATAACAACTTCTCTAATGAAGTGACAATCAACCTGCTTCGTTCTTTCATAAATTATTGGATTACTAGCACTATCTATGGCAGCCTGGTTGTCACAGTACATCACCATATGACTTTTAATGTCATTTCCAATCTCTTTCCGTAAGTTCTTTAAGAACAAGTTCATTGGCAGCATGAGCTATTGCACAGTACTCTGCCTCTGCGACAGATCTGGCAACTACATTCAACTTTTTACTTCTCCAAATAACTAAGCCCTACCAATATATGTGCAATAACCATTAGTAGATATTCTATTAAAAATATGAAATGCAATATTTTCTATTTAAACATCTCTAATACTTGCAGTCTTATCACCTTAAAATTAGGGTCTTTTTTTTGGATAACCTGATAATTTCTTCTTGTTGTGTGAAAGATCTAGTGTAATTGGATTGGAGCATTCATTAATCAGATTTTGCACAAGAGATATCAATATTTTTGAGCAGTTTTATGATAATCTTTTTCCTCTCACATCCATTATTTCCCCATAATTTCATGCAGCATTTTCCTGTATTACTATATTTTTGAGTAATCAAAGGAATTGTACTCCTTAAACTACTGAAATTATGGTGCAGTCTACAGAATTGTTTTTGTTATTTGTTTTATGGTTTACTTGATTATCTGAATAAAGTACTTGGTTTGCTTGATAAGGTGAGTGTATCTAACTTAATCGGGGATCAAGAAGCCAGCACATTGTCAAATGATGAAAAGTTATCCCTAATGAACGACACTGATTTAACTAGTACCCTGAGATTTCAGGAGAAGATTGATCAAGCTACATTCAATGGCGATCTTCAACTGTCAGAAGATTTAGATGGTAATGGGGTATTATATTGTGAATTAGAACAAACTGAAGATACTGCTGTGAAAAAGACTTAAAATTCATCGGTACTTGTACAACCACTACAGAGAAATCTTTAAAGTAGAGGTGCAAGTAAGTTTGGAATTCTTCTTCTCTGTTGTCCTTCGCTTGTGTAGCCAAATCAAGGTTAGTAGAAATTGTAAATTTTGTTGATTTGAGTCTTAACAAAAGAATGGAATGTAATTATACAGGGTATTGATTTGTTCTGAACCACAGTGAACTTCTTTTGTATCTCTCCACTTGAAAGAAAAAAAAAAGTTATGGTCGAATTAGGACCCAAAACCACTGTGCCATGATGGGATCATGTGGCACCGGCTTGTGATCCTTTCACTGCCAGGAGTGGGGAGGTGATCGCTGGCCACTGCCTTGATGCTCCGACTTGGATAACAAGCTTGCTTTATAAAGTTCGGCTACGCAAACATTGTTTTGTTCTACTTATAACCTCTAGAAAATGCTTACTTTTTGGCGATGTGGGATTTTGTGTTCAATTTTTAGGGAAAACTGCATCAGACGTACACTAAGTTTAGACAATATTGCATGTGGGGGTGCAATGGTCGGTCACGACCTGGTGACATGACGGTCAACACTATATTTATGAATTTGAGTTGGATGTTATTGGGTTCGAGTCACCCATTAAGTAAACTGTAAATGGGTCGAGTCGTGTTTAGATTGACCCTATCTTAATATGTTAACTCATTTAACATGATTATAAAAATAAATAAATAAACATGTAACTTATAAATATGACTTATAGAGATAAATAACTATTTTGACATTTAAATGGTTCATTAATTTGTTTAGATAAAACAAATAAAGTTTTTAGACAATATGAGGTTAGTCTAGTGATAAAGCCTTTCACACCCATATCATAAGGTTGTGAGTTCGAATTTCTTCCTCCTCACCCATAAAACCGTGAATTATTGTAATATTTCAACAAATTTTTATTTTTTTTATTTTTTAAAGTTTGAGCAGATAAAATTAAATTGTTTTCATCAAAATTCTAAATTTCAAACATTAATATGTTTTTACTTCAAAGAAAAAAACATTAATAAGTTATAACAGTTTAATTATAATTTTGAATTTTAAATATTTAATTGTTTTGAATTAGAGACTTGAGAAACCCTAACCATTGAAAATTGCTTTAACATATATAAATACTTTAGATTTGCCCTTTTCACTTTTCTAGCCTATTAATTAATAGAATTTTGCAAATCTATTCATTCAAAAGTTAATTATTTCTTAAAGAATTTAAGTCTTCCTAATCAAGTGAGCAAAGAAAAGGTACTCTCTATTATTTTAATTTGTTATTTATTTGTTGAGTGGATTAAATTAAAAAGTTACTTTAAATAGACAAATGAGTTCTTTCAAAACAAAAAGTAAATGAATTAAAAAAAGTTGTAATTTATCATATATGATAATTGACATGATCTATGAATAAACAAGTCTTATCGGATAATCTGTTAATTTGATAGATCGTGTTTGGGTTTTAATTTAGGACACAATAAGCTTTACAAATAGGAGTAATTGTGGCTTTCGTAATTTTGAAGGTCAGTCTAATGTTAATTTTGACGGAAGTAAATGAGAGTATGTAATTAATTCTCTTGTGACAAGCATGAAAAAGAAGGATGCAGTAGACAACTTTGACATATGTAAACTTTTTCAGGCCGCGTAAGAGTTGATGTGGTGAATGAAGCGAAGAAAATCTGACAAAGATCGATAGAGATCGTTTCCTATCTCTCATGGAGTTGGTTACTCATTAGAAGAGACATAAATCCCCTCTGCTTTTTTTAACACATTGACATTATTAATTTAGAGTATTAATTTTCACCAATATCTTATGGTAATAATAATAATAATAATTTTCTTTAAAATTGGACTGACCTAATAAATAAATAATAGAAGTGTATGAATTAAGTAGTAAACTGGAGACAATATCTCTATCAAATTCATTCATATAGACATATAGTAGAATCCACTAGTATTTTATGTTTGTAACTCATGTAATGTAACAGTTGGAATTGCCGAAGAATCATGTTATTTACTCATAATATTAGTCACATAATTTACGTGGGCCACAATCATTGAATGGATCAATTTCTAACATAAATTATGCTAGTTATAAACTAATTATTTGTGTTAAAGTCAACACTAATGGATTATTTAAAAATTAAGTTATAAATTTAAGTTGGTTTAGTCTAACATTTTTTTTTTATATACCAATTACCACATATGAGTCGAACCTGAAATATTACCATATTGAATGAGTGTCACTTGTAGAGATACTAACAAAGACAATTTTTCTCTAATAAGTACACACTATAGGTATATTTATAGCATACTAATACACATTATCATACTTTTACCAAAATGCCATATCTCTTTAATTCATCACGGTGGTCTATGCGCTTCATAAAAAAAAAATATCAAAGACGTGGTCCAAAGATAAGTTTAATCAAGGCAATTACAAAATAAATTCAATCGGGCAAATTACAGAGATAGTCACTCTTATTAACTTTCGTTGTATTTTTCTTCAAATTCATTACAAAACTAACACATTTACAATGTTTGACATGTAAAAAAATAAAAATACTTGATGGAGATAGTCTGGCCTTTTTTATTTAATATATAAAAGTATTTAAATCATTTTTTATATTATTTTAATATTTTCTATTAAAATTTTGGATAAATTTATTATTAACATAAATTTATATTTACGGTAACTTTAATTTTTTTTTTTCAAAATATTAATATTATTTTATCCTTTACTTTAATTATGTTTTTAATATTTATTTTAATGGGTTTTATTTAAATAAGATAAATAAAGAGTATTAACGTACTCTCATAAAATATGCTAATAAAATTGTTAGATTTGATCGTGAGAGGAAAAAATTTGGTCACTTCTAAAAAGTATGGACTTATTTCATTTTTATGAAAAAACATGGGGACCAATTTAATTTAAAAATGAAAAATCGAAAACTACGTGTAAATTAGGAGAAAAGTCTTAAACTTATTTTGTAATTGCCTTTTCCATTAAAATATTGTACATAAATATCTTAATTAACTATTAAGATTGTTCATTAATATCCTAAAAAAAAGAATGCTCATTAATTAGTAATCTAAGCTAAAAATAAAAAAAAATCAGTTTTAAATTAACTTATCCTTTTAAAGGGATTCACAATTTATAAGAAGTTTGGAAGAGTTTCTCTACCGGCTAAAAAAACATTTTTAATTTTTATTTATTTTTTTATTTATTTATTTTTTTATATATATCGTTTGGTTGTCACCTAGTAGAGTTTTTGAATGATTAAAAAAGCTATTTTACGTCTATTGGAGAAACTCAAATTTAAGCCTTTTCAAGTTTACCTTTTAAAACTCTTTTTTAATAACACTAAAATATCTAATATAACCATATTATTTTATTAATTTATTTTTAAAGTATTATAGTAATCTTATCGTTAACAAGAGCGGACTCTTAGTCTATACTAAATGAGAAAACACCATTTTTTTTTTTTTTTTTTTTACTTATCTTTACATTATGAATAATATTAAATATCACAACTAAAATCACAATTATTCTAACACAACACATGTGGCACATAAGATGTCAATTGGTAAGTGGAAACGCATTAATAATGATTTATCTCATCTATTTATGTATCCACTCATCAATTGACACCTCATATGCCACATGTGTTGTGTTGGAATAGTTGTGATTGTAGTTGTGGTATCTAGCATTACTCTTACATTATTCATCAAATCAGTCATTAAATTTAGAAAAAAAAACGAATCATTTAGGTCTCTCTAACTCATTATTTGGCGGTCAACCCTCACAAAATCATCAAAAAGTCTATTTTAACCTTAGAATTTAATTGTTCAATAAAAGATTAACATTAAAAAAAAATATATATATATATATCAAATAAGAAAAAAAAAAAGATTTAAAAACAAATTGAAAAAAAAAAAAAAAAGATGAATATTCACCATCTATCTCAAAGATGGACAATATAGGTTAAAAGATATTTAAACAAAATAAAAAAACCGATAAAAAGAAAGAATAAATAAAAACACCAATGGATGGATCTCCACACTATCTATCTTAAAGATGGATGATGGATATTAAATTAAAAAATAAGAATAGTATTTAAAAAATAAAAAAAGAACCAATCTCTCTCATGCGATGGAGATCTCTTTCAAGCGATGGAGAACCCATCAATTGGGATTTCCACCGGTGATGAAAATCCCAAGTGATGGGATCTCCACTGCAATGGAGATCCTCTAGATATACATTGCATTGGATATCCCACTAGGTCTCCATTTAGGTCTCCATCATGTCTTCATCATCGGTGATAAAGACTCAGCATGGGTCTCCATCGATTGCTGCCGATGATAGAGATTGTGTTTCCATCACTCTATTGATCCAATCTTGTAATGTTTCTCCATCACTCCATCAATAAGCAAACACAACCAATAAACACACAACTATCTCATGTCTCCTCCCTTTGAAGATTCACCGATAGGGGTGGAGATAGTGGTGACACGGTTCCGGTCCGGTTCCATTGGAACCGGCGGTTTTGAACCTTTTTTTTTTTTTTTTTTTTCATTTTTTTTTCGTTTTTACAAAAAAAAAAAAAAAAATCTCTTCTCTAATAAAATAAAATATATAAATGACAAATTACAAAATTAAATTAAATTATAAAATAAAATTACAAATGACAATTTATGGGTTCTTATGGATGCTTGAACCATGGTTGCAAAATAAAAACACAAACTAAACTAGCCACTAAAGCCACATTCAATACTTGTATAATATTTCAAACAAAAACTATAAGTAGTATAAAGGATTTTTTAAAAACGTGTCCATTTACACAAGGCCTGATGTTAAAGTAATTCTCCGGACCAAGACGGGCACAGATGTGGTGTGGGATCGGGAGGAAAATGTTTCTTACTAGGTTTAAACGAGGTTCGAAATAGACACAACACTTAAAAACACTTTTTTTTGATGAAAAAGGGGTTTTTAGGGCTCGAAAAGTGGCCACAAGCCCTCTGCACTTGCTCCCATTGCATTCCTTGCATCGTTCTATGTGATTTCAAAAAAAAAATTACCTGATTCGGACATCCGAGCACAAAGTTATGGCCTTTCAAAGTTTAAGGCATATATAAAAACATTTTACCGCAATTTTTTTTTTTAAGGCAAATTTTTTCTATTCTCTCATTGGAGAGAAATTAGAATTAGAGAATTCAGAAGAAATTGGTGTGAGGAAAAATGAAAGGGGGTGGTATTTATAGAAAAAAAAAAAAAAAAAAAATTATTGTGCGAACCGGCGGTTCGAACCGGAACCGGAACCGCCGGTTCCAATCCGGTTCGAACCGCCGGTTCGACCAAACTCTTGAACCGGAACCGGAACCGGTCTCTGCCGGTTCAGGTTCCGGTTCAAGAACCGGAACCGGAAAACCGGTTCCGGTTCCGGTTTTGGTTTTTCCGGTTCCGGTTCCGGCCGGTTCCGGCGGTTCCAACCGGAACCGTGCCAGGTCTAGGTGGAGATCCAATCTATCACCTTTGTTTTTTTTAATATATTTTTTTTCATTTCTATTTTTAAAAAGATGTTTAGAATCGTGTAAGAAAATGTGGTTTTCTCATTTGTCACTTTGTCCATGACTAAATTGTAAATACGCCTTTAAAAAAAATTAAAATTAACTAACAATCCATGGATTGCATTCAATTGCAAAATATGATCCTTTAAAAATTTATATTAAGTTTTCATTTTGATTTTAAGCTGGATTGTCTTTATTGCCCCTCTTCTATTACGTTTTTATTTTGTGGCCGTGTGGGTGAAAATAATTAATTTGTCGGAAGGGGTGTATGTGAGAAAGTTTGAGATATGTAGTACCTTCGTGTCTTTATGTAAACATAGAGGGACAAAAGTGATAACATAATTTTCTTATAGCGTTTTCTTCCTTGTCGAACAAGGAAACCAACCAACAGTCTATTATATATAGACAGACATAGCGCCAAAAATAAGCTTCACTCACTCTCTTTGGCCGACTCACTCAAACGGTAACTTTTCTTTTGAAATTGTTTTTATTATTTGGGCACATCACAATTGTTTTCTTTTTAGGGTTTACATTGTTCAATTTCAATTGATTCTTTTATACATGATTCCAGTCGCTGCTTCTTTGTTAAGCTTCAATCTCTGTTTCGCCGACTCACTTGATCTCATTCAAACTGTAAGTTTTCTTTTGAACTCGTTTTAGTATTTGGGTACATCACATTGTTTTCTTTTTAGGGTTTACATTGTTCCATTTCAATTGATTCCGGTTATTATTGCTTCGCTTTTAAGCTACTTGTCCAGGGCTTTTACAGTTTTCTTCTTCTTCTTTTTTCCCTTGGATTTTCATCTGTTTTGATGAACATGAGATTTTTTAGGAAATTATTGATGATCAAGATTTGAACAGACATATCTTTATAGATGGAATATTACAATGCATTTATGATTTATTAGACTATATAACACTTGGTAAAAATGTTCAATTGCTTACCAGAGTTCAAATTGAAATTATAAACTGTTAGATGGATTTATAACTGATGATAAGTTTTTGTCCACTACTGTTGTTTTGTGGGTAACAAGTAACAACCATGTCGGGATTTTGAAAAATTAGGATGGTTCGTATATGAGAATATCTATAACAAGTTGTATTTTGAAAACGATAATTATAACGATGCAAATGAGTTGGGTATCATGTTTGTTAGATCATACTTCAATTACTCACTCAGAAAAATTTGCTTACATTTTTTGGTGTTATTGAATGTGCAGATGCCTGGTCAATGTACTAGTGATCCAAATCTAAATTTTACGAAGAAGGAAATGGAGTTCCTCGAATTGAGGCAGCGGCTGAAGGGCTATAATAGAGACGAATTGAAGAAGGAATATGCAGCATCAGTTTGTGACAATTCCCAGGAAAATAAGAAACTGCCTTCTAATAAGTGAGTGATTAATGTGATATATATATCTGTTTTTGCGTCTCAAGTCTTATATGTTTATGTGGCTTTTCTAATTTGTTCATTATCTGATTTTAGCTTCCATTTTAGTTTTATCCAATTAATATTCAGTTTTTTAGGCTCAGTTTTCCATCCTGTGGAATGGTCTTACATATAAATTATGTTTAGTATCAGTGTATGATGTCATATCTGACATGTACAGTGTTTTTTCTTGCAGCTACGGGTCTTTCTTCGGCCACTCTCAACCGTCTATTGCACGAAGATTTCTCCAAGAAAGCAAGACAATGGCAGAGGTTCAGCAATTGGCAGCAAAGCTTATGAATTCCCATCACAGTGTATGTGTCATCTATCTTGTCGTCTTGAAAGAATATGTTCCCAGTATCCTTATCTTGTGATAGATGATTTTTGCTTTTTAATGGTGATGTATTCTTAGTCTTCAGGTATAGATTGTAACTAAATGATCTTAATTTTCTCTGCAGAACAAGAAGAGCCATGTTTCAACTGCTTCAAAAGGAAACTCTGGTTTGCAAGTGTGCAAAATAACAGCTCAGGTGTTGAAGGCCTCTCGAGATTACTCTTCTATATTTTCTGATCAGGCAGAAAATCTCTCCTCTACCGAACCAGCTGCTACCGTATTAAAGGCTAATTGGAAACATCCTAGCTTTCACGTTCAGAGAGTTTCTTTCTCAAACCCTATTAAAACGGAGCACATTACTCAAAGAAAGATGAATTATGATCGGTCTAAAAAGGCCAAGCTGAATCCAAAACCAACTGCAGTTTCCAAAAGAAAAGGCACCAAAGGAGCACTCAATATCCATGCCAAAGTTGCAAGCAATTACAAAGGAAGGCTTGGAACTGAACAGAAAATTCACTTAAGCTTCTCGCAATGCAAAAGTGATGCAAAAGCAGATTAAGACTGCTACAAGAAATCAGCATACTCCTGGTAAGCACAAAGCTTCCTTTCCAAGATCTTCAATTGGAGAAAAGCAGAAATCTGAGGAGGAAGTTGAGTTTGTCAAAACTAATTAAGAAGGTAAAAGTGATGCAAAACCATCCACAATCTTCTGTGAAAGATATGCTTAAGCCTAGCAAGGAAAAGGTGGTTTCAGCCCAGATAAAGTCTCTTTCAAAACATCAGGTGCTGCATCTCTCTTTCAAAACATAGCCATATCAATATGATCATATATGCATTTTTTGTTTTGTTTTTCAATTTGATCTTATAGGGTTCTGAATATTCTCTGTGACCATCAACTTCTGCAGATCAAACGCCCTATGCAAGAGCTTTGTCATGACGATGAAGTTGACGATTCATATATTTCCTCTCTATGCCAAAGCTTATTTCGGTGAGATTCATTCCCCTTTGGTTTGATTTCTCTGTCATTGTGCTTTGTTATATAGTATTTGAAAATTGGGTGAAAATGGAAACTAACCAAAAATTAAGGAGGTTTATTGTTTTTGGCCTGAATTAGTATTTTGATTGTTTTTGTCAAAAAATCCACTTTTCGGACAAAAATACCCTTCATTCAAAAATTTTGCCTGGTGTGTTTAATTCTTTTTTGCCTGGTGTGTTTAGTCGTTTTGGCTTGATGTGTTTAGTCATTTTGGCCTAGTGTGTTTAGTCGTTTTTGCCTGGTGTGTTTAGTAGTTTTTGCCTGGTGTGTTTAGTCGTTTTTGCCTGGTGTGTTTAATCCTTTTTGCTTGGTGTGTTTAGTCGTTTTTGCCTGGTGTGTTTAATTGAACAAAATCTAGAAAAAAAAAAAATTCAAACATGATTTGAAATTTTCAACTTCAACACGAAAATCTGAAAAAAAAAAAAAAAAAAAAAAAAACTCCCATCGTTCACAAAAACAACCACCACACTTATAAATTTTGAAGAAAAAAAAAACGAAATATAGTGTGTTTAGTCGGGCTAGGGTGTTTAATTGGTTTGCACTGATGTGTTTAGTTAGTTCGGTGTGTTTAGTTAGTCCGGTGTGTTTAGTTGATTACAACTGGTGTGTTTAGTTAGTCCGGTGTGTTTAGTTAGTCCAGTGTGTTTAGTTGATTACAACTAGTGTGTTTAGTTAGTCCGGTGTGTTTAGTTGATTACAACTGGTGTATTTAGTTGATTACAACTGGTGTGTTTAGTCTGGAAAAAAAAAAAAAAAAACAAATCTGGAAACCCAAACTCAACCACAACCACAACCCATGCTTTAAATCCGAAAAATATACCACAACCACAACCCAAACTCAAATCAACCACAACCTAAACTCAAAAAAAAAAAACTGAAATTAAAAAAAGTATATATGGAAAAAACGAGAAATATCTGAAAATTTTCAACAAAAAAAAACTGATTTTTTTTTTCAAATATGGGTTTGGGTCGCTCGATCTGGACCAAATCATGGTCAAATCGGAAAACCCCATCGAAAATTTTCTTTGAAAAAAAAACAAGATCTGAAAATTTTTGTTTCTAAAAAATTCTGGTTTTTAAAAAAAAAACTGGAGAAACAGAAAAAGAAGAAGGAGAGAAGAAGAAGAAGAAGAAGAAGAAGAAGGAGAGAAGAGGAAGACGGAGGAGAAGAAGAAGTAGATGGAGGAGAAGAAGAAGAAAGGAAGAAGAAGAAGAACTCGTGAGAAATGTGAGAGAGAGAGATAAAAAAAAAGAGTGTGCTGAAATAATGAGAGAGATAAGGAGAGAGAAGTGGTTTTGAAAAATAATGAGGGGTGTTTTTGTCCAAAAGGTGGATTATTTGACAAATACAATCAGTTTACTAATTTGGGCTAAAAACAATCAACACCCTTAATTTTTGGTTAAAAAATGCTATTTCCTCTTGAAAATTTCTTCAATGTATTTAAATTAAGTATACAGGAGAGTTCTACTAGTTGTTCATTAGTGATTGGAACTTCATATCAACTGTGCCAAGTCTTATTCTCTAGACTAATTATCTTACTCATCGATTGATCATTAGGATTTAATTTCAACAGGGCTCAGACATTGGAAATTCTTGTTTTAGTCTTATTTCCTTCCAATCTTAATAGGGAATCTGAAGAATTGAGTGTTTGTTATATTATTTCTTCTCCATATAAGAGGTAATTTATAAGAGAATTACAATTAGGAAATAGAGATACAATAGGAAACAAATACCTACAAAGAAGCTAATTGATTCTATGCTAAACAAATCAAAAAGGTCAACTATACAATCTTCCTAATTAATCATACTATTCTAACACTCCCCCTCAAGTTGGTGCATAGATGTCACTCATGCCCAACTTGCTAATTGAGTCATGAAAGTTCCTCCCATTAATGGCCTTTGTAAGGATATCTGCAAGTTGATCCTTACTTGGTACATGCGGAAGCTCAATTATTTTTTCTTCTAATTTCTCTTTGATAAAGAATCGATCAATCTCCACATGTTTGGTACGATCATGTTGGATAGGATTATTGGCAATCTGTACAGAAGCTTTATTATCACAATATAGCTTCATGCTATCCTTTGGGTGAAATCCCAAATCACCTAATAAGTTTTTCAACCACAGTAATTCAGTGATTCCTTGGGCAATCCCTCGGAATTCTGCTTCAGCACTAGATCGTGACACCACAATCTGTTTCTTACTCCTCCAAGTGACAAGGTTACCTCATACAAAGGTGAAATACCCGAACGTAGATCTTCGGTCACTGGCATTCCCAGCCCAATCAGCATCCGTGTATCCCTCGATGCCCAAGTGTTCATGTCGAGAGAACATTAATCCTCTGCCAGGAGCCCTTTTCAAATACCTTAGAATTCGAAGAACCGCATTCATGTGGCTCTCAGTGGGAGCATGCATAAACTGGCTCACCACGCTCACTGCATAAGCAATATCAGGACGTGTATGTGAAAGGTAGATAAGCTTACCTACAAGTCTCTGATATCTTTCCTTGTTTGTTGGGGTTTGATCAAGGTGACCTGGACACTCACATAACTTGTGATTCTGATCCATAGGGGTATCTGCTGGTTTGCTAGCAAGCATCCCAGTTTCTGTAAGCAGATCAAGAACATACTTTCGTTGACTGAGGAAAATCCCATGTTTTGATCGGGCCACCTCAATTCCCAGAAAGTACCTTAGCAATCCCAGATCTTTCATTTCAAACTCCGTAGCTAAGTAACTTTGAAGAGCAGTCATCTCTAGATCATCATTTCCTGTGACAATCATATCATCAACATAAACAATCAGAACAGTGATCTTATCACCTTTTCTTTTGAAGAATAAGGTGTGATCCGAGTTACTTTGTTGGTACCCGAACCTCCTCATGGACGTACTGAATCGCCCAAACCAAGCTCTAGGTGATTGTTTCAGTCCGTAAAGGGCCCTTTTTAGCTTACATACTTTGCCAGTTTGAGACTCTGAACCGGGAGGGAGCTCCATATAGACTTCTTCACTGAGTTCCCCATGTAGGAAAGCATTTTTCACATCGAACTGTTTTAATGGCCAATCCAAGTTCACTGCCAGTGATAGAAGTACCCTAACAGTGTTTAACTTGGCTACTGGAGCAAACGTCTCCTGGTAGTCAACCCCGTAAGTCTGAGTATACCCTTTGGCAACCAACTTAGCCTTGTACCTTTTAATTGTGCCATCTGCTTTGTGCTTAATGGTATAGACCCATCGACACCCAACGACCTTTTTTCCTTTAGGTAGATCCACTATCTCCCAAGTACAATTTTTCTGTAAAGCTTTCATCTCCTCATCCATGGCTCGGACCCAATTCTGATCTGTCAGTGCATCCTGCAATTTACTAGGAATAGATACAGAGGATAATTGATGTGCAAAAGCTTTAAAGGTTTCAGATAGTCTGTGAGTTGAGGTGTAATCAGTAATAGAGTAAAGGGCCTTACTATCTGCTGTAGGTCGCTCAGGGGAAAAACCAAACCGTAAAGGTGGTCTATGTTCTCGACTAGGATACCGTCTAGTAGATAGACTGGGGTCAGAATCTGTGTGATTTTCACTAGACAAGTCATTAGATAAAGTAGAGTGTTTAGGAATTACCTCAGGAGCATTTTCCACCTCAGAGTCCGATTGATGAACTAGTGTTGGAGAAGGGGAAGTAAGGGGTTGTGCCACTTGTGTGGGAACTGACTCCCCCTGTTTCTCTTTCCCTTTATTTCGCCTTTCATACACCTTTAGAGTTGATTCTATCTTTTCTATGAGACTACTAGGTACCTCACTTTCTAATTCAGAAGACAGATTTGTAGGCACAATAGGTATATCACTCTCAGGAGACAGACTTATAGGCACATTTAGACTAATAGGTACATCACTCTCTACCTTAGGAGACTTCTCTTCATAGTTCGGATTCCCCCCCTGAAGAGGAGTCTCCGAGGAAAAGTACGCCTGATTTTCCCAAAACGTAACATCCTGTGAAACGAACACCTTACGAGATGGAGGATGATAACATTTGTACCTCTTTTGGGAGCTAGAGTAGCCTATAAAGACACATTTAAGGGCACGCGGGTCTAATTTTCCCCGATGAGGAGAATGAACATGTGTATATACCACACACCCAAAGACCCGAGGGAGAACATGTAAGGCAGAGGTAATATCACAGTAATGAGACAGAGACTGTAGTGGGGTCTGGAAAGACAGAACACTAGATGGCATGCGATTAATAAGATATGCAGCAGATAAGACAGCATCACCCCAAAAAGATTTAGGCATATGCATTTTGAGCAGTAAAGATCGTGTAACCTCTAAGAGATGACGATTTTTACGCTCGGCTGTGCCATTTTGTTGTGGGGTATGTGCATAAGATGTTTGGTGGAGAATACCGTTTTGTAAACAAAAGGTTTTGAAATTATGATTGAGATATTCCCCACCATTATCAGAGCGTAAAACTTGAATTTTCTTATGAAACTGTGTGTAGACCATGTGATAAATTTTTTGAAAAACATCACATACATCACATTTATTTTTTAAAAGGAAAATCCAAGTCATACGTGTGCAATCATCAATAAATGTAACAAACCAACGCATACCAGATAGAGACACAACATTAGACGGACCCCATACATCAGAATGGACAAGAGAAAATGGCATAGAGCTCCTATTATTATTGCTAGAAGGAAAAACAGTGCGATGATGTTTTGACAAAACACATGTTTCACATTGAAAATTATTTTGACCAGTAAACAATGATGGAAATAAAAACTTAAGGTACCCAAAAGAACAATGTCCTAAGCGTCTATGCCAGAGATAGATATTACTTTCCTTATCAGAGTTGACTTGTACTACTCTATGAGGTTGACTAGATGAGCGTGAAGAGCTCAAAGTACTATCTGTTGTAAAGTAGTACAACCCCCTTTTTCCCTACTAGTTCCAATCGTCTCCTTGGTGTGAATGTCCTGAAACACACAATGAGTAGGCCAGAAGGTGACAGTGCAGTTAAGAGATTTAGTGATCTGACTGATAGAGAGTAAGTTATTAGATAAAGTAGGCACATGTAAAACAGATGACAAGTGTAAAGATGGAGTTAATGATAGAGATCCAGCCCCATTAACTGGGGTGGGTGTACCATCAGCATATGACACACTACATGTTTCGGTTGAACTATAATGACTAAATTTTCGAGAATCAAAAGTCATGTGATCTGTTGCACCAGAATCAATTATCCAAGTATTATTACTAGAAATTGTAGAAGTACTAAAAGCAGAATGAAATGTACCTGAACCAAACATAGTAGCAGCGGAAGCAAAAGAACAGAAAATACCCGGAGTTTGGCAACGAAACAGTAAATCCAGCAGTTGGAATAATAAATCCGGAGTTTAGTAGTGGAGTAGTAAATTTGGTAAAGTACTGTAGTAAGTACAGTAGATGAAGTACAGTAGATGAAGTACTGTAGCAGGTACGATAGATGAAACACTGTAGCAGATACGAATACTGTCGATGAACACTGTAGCAGGTATGGTAGATGAAGTACTGTAGTAGCACTGTAGGGAAGGTACTGTAGCAGTTTTTTTTTTTTTTTTTTTTTTTTTTAAAACCGGTTCAAAGTTAAATGTAAACTGAAACAACTGAGTTCAAAGAAGAAAACCTAGATCAATTTAAGAGACCAACAGATCTAGTCTGACTGAGGCATGAGAAGGTTGGCAGCATATGTGGGTTGCTGATTGAAGAAGAATCGACCGGGTCGGGTCGGGTCACGAAGTAAACACAGAGGCGACGTGGGTCACCAGATCTGGTAGAATGATCGGCGGCGACGTACGACGTCGGCGTGGGTTGTTGTCGAAAAGATCGGCGACGCGGGTCGCTGTTGGAGAAAGAGGAAACTGACACGATCGGGTCGGGTCACGAGGAAGTCTCGCAAGTTGAAGTAACGTGGGTCACTAGTTAGGTTTAGGATGACCGACGACGTGATAGACTGTTAGGAAATCCGACGAGATGCCGGTGGTAGGTATTCCGGTGGTAAGGCTCACCGAAAAAGAGAGCAATAGGTACTGAAATTTTATTTTTTATTTTTTATTTATTTATTTTTTTTGTGTCAAACAGTGCCGGTAGAAAAAAGAAAAAATTGTAGAAAAAATTGTAGAAAAAAAAAAAAAAGTAGTAGATCAAGAACCCTAAACAATTTGTTTTGGCTTTGATACCATGAAGAATTGAGTGTTTGTTATATTATTTCTTCTCCATATAAGAGGTAATTTATAAGAGAATTACAATTAGGAAATAGAGATACAATAGGAAACAAATACCTACAAAGAAGCTAATTGATTCTATGCTAAACAAATCAAAAAGGTCAACTATACAATCTTCCTAATTAATCATACTATTCTAACAGAATCACTTTTGCATTTGTCTGTTTTCAACTTTTTCCTTTTTCTCATCTTAAGATCTAATTTGAAGATTGTTAGATCATTCTAATTGTTATATCTATATCATACATAAAATTACATGCATGTATCTGTAAATTAAAGCATTTGCTTCCTTTTATTATCATATTGGTTGTGCTTCCTTCTAATTGTTGATTCCTGAATTATGGTTATGCTGCAGGCGTAACCACATGAAGAACGTAGAGAATTATGATTATTATGATGATGAGTGTATGGTGTCCAATTTCAATGACATCCAGAAAGATGAGAGAAAAAGGTAAATAGAGCTTTCACATATTTTACTTACTAATTTACTCCCAGAATACAAAACCATTGTGAAAAATTTGAGAAACATTAGAATCATTATTGATTTTTTTTTAATTCCTTGACATTAGGATCAATAAACATGTCCTGGTCGAAAGCCAGGCTTGATTAGTTACCGAGACCTCGAAATCAGACTTGGACATGGTTTTATACTCTTACAGCCAAGTTCAAGCTTGGTTATTGGTTAACTTAGTTGCAATGTCATCTTTTTCTTGTTTTGCTATTATGGTGTACATGTTTATCATTCTCATTCAATGTTTACTCACTTGACAGCGCCAAAATTGCAAGGGAGGAAGACCGTATAGAGCAGTTACGCCTTGAACAAGAAGAGAAAAAGGAGAGTCTAAGAATAATAGCAAAGAAACAGAAACAACACCATAATTGATTCTATCTTGAATTGTGTTTGTAATGTATATATATTTGAGTAGTTTAAGTGTTTATATTATTGTGGAAATTACTCAAAATGACCACATACAACATACAATTTTTGTTTGTAACCACAAACGAAAATTTAATTGTAAATAACCATGTTTTTGTGAAATTACTTGAATGCCCTTGTATAAAACCCATCCCCAAACACACACTCTCTTTCTCTCTCTCTCTCTCTCTCTCTCTCTCTCTCTCTCTCTCTCTCTCTCTCTCTCTCTCTCTCTCTCTCCCCGATCCTCTCTCCCGTCAAAACCCATCCTCTGCAAAAATCGTCGCCTGGGCGTGCACCACTGACGAAGGTATCGACGAGCTGCTGGGGCTGTCCTTCACTCCGTCCTTCATGCCCAGTCGACAACGCCCAATCGTCGAGCCCAATCACGCCATCCTTCACGCCCAATCGTTGCGAACCAAGCGAGGCGACGTCATCCTTCACACCCAATCGTCACGAACCAAGCAAGGCGATGCCGTCCTTCACGCCCAGTCTACAGCGCCGTTGTGCGTTGTGCGTCGTGCCGTCGTGCTTCTCCGTGAAACAGCGTCATCGGAGCTTCCCCTTTGCCGGTGCATGGATCTGCAGAAAAAAGACAAAGAAAAAACCTATCAAACAAACCTAATTTCAGGAAGAAGAAGGGAAACATTTCAAACATTTCAATTTAGTCAAGATTTCAAGTTTTAACATTTCAATTTAGTCAAGATTTCAAGTTTCAACATTTCAATTTAGTTAAGATTTCAAGTTTCAATTTTTAGTCATGATTTCAAGTTTGGTTCCAGATTTTAGTTGTGATTTCAAGTTTTGTTCCGGATTTTATTCATGATTTCAAGTTTGCTTCCAAGTTTTTAAAAAATAAACTAAGTTCAGGGGTACTTTTGTAATTTATGAACATACATTGATTTTTTTTTTTTAAAAAGGTAGTTATTAACAACTAAAATTTCAAAAGTGGTTACTAACGAAAGTTTAATGTTTCCGATGGCTATTTTTGGTTTTCTCTCTATATTATTAGAGTTAATATTAAACAAAATAAAATTTTAAGTGTAATGTATATATATTTGAGTAGTTTAAGTGTATATATAAATTTTTATGATTAATTAAAATTATTTAACAAAATAAAAAGTAACACAAATCTAAATAAATATATAATGTATGATCTCGTCTTCCTTTCTTTAACATTTCATAATCCGTAAATACTATAATTCTTATGTCTCTCCCTTTTGTATATCTTTAAAGATTTATTTGATTCAAAAGTGACGAATAATGTTATTATGCAATCTAGTTTTGTCAATTTAAAACTTGCAATTTTTATTTTTATTGGAAAGAACAAAACTTTTATAATTGATTTTAATTTTCTTAAAATGAAATGTCTTTAGAAAAGAAGAGTGGAAATATTATGTATATATATTTATAATATCACGAGTCTTGACAATAACCTCCTTGAAATCTTAAAAAACAAACTGAATGCAAAAACAAGGGTTTTTCAACATTTTTACAAATTTATTTATTTATTTATTTTAATGAAATGTTTTAAGAAAAGGAGTATAAAAATATAAAAAGGTATTTTTCAGTAAACTGAAGTGTTTTTAAAAAAAATTAATTTTTAAAAATGAAGTATGAAAATAACATAAAATGTGTCTAAACAACCTAGAGAGGGTGAATGAGTTGTTAATCGATTACGTTACCAAATTTTCGATTAGTCAAAATTAAACACAACCAACAATAAAATCAAGTAATAAGTGTGGAAAATAAATAACACTTGATTTTTATGTGGGAGACCCTCAATTTGGAAAAAACCCACAAGACTAGCCTCCCTACTCACTTAGCCACAAAAATCCATCATATGATAGTTTAATTAAATCCTAAGTTGACAATGTAGTCACTCTTTTCTAGGATCGTAACTTAACCTATCTACCTATATGCCACTACAAGAAATTTAGTCTTTCCAGACAAACCAATTTCGTGGGGAAAGGTCGAAATATGTCTAGAAAGGTCTTACGCGACGAAAAAATTTCGTCGGCAATTTCGTGTGGACATCATGGTCGGGTAGGGTATTAGGCAAAATTTTGAGTTTCATCGGCTAAAACCTATTTTAGCCAACGAAATCAAGTTTTAGCCGACGAAACAATTCGTCGTCTAAAACCTTAGCAGACGAATAATAAATTCGTCGGTTAAGAGTATACATTTGTCTGCAAAGATTTTAGAACTTTAATAACATCTATAGTTTATATATAAATATTATGCAAATATTAGCAAATTCGAATGAGTAGTAGAATTGGTTAAGGCTTTACTTGAACACCTTGTGGTCTCAGGTTCGACGACTGATGTGAATGAATTATTAAAAGCTGTGAAATAAGAGGTGGGGCCGTGGGGGTGGGTGTATGGGATGAGGTGATTTAAATATAATATTAATATATTTTCAAATGACAATAACGACATGCATGTGCATGCCGTGATTGAGTCTACACACGTATCAATACATGACATTTCTTGTGGGTCGTAAAAGTTCATAACATGACCCACAAATTGGGTCGTAAATATAATTACGGCATTTTTTAAAACATATTGATGACGCGTTTGGTACGTCGTATTTGAGGATTGAAACAAATAATGCACGGTGTGTTCTAAATATCGAGGAGGGGGGGGGGGGGGGGGGGGGTGAATAGATTTTAATCGTTATTACCCAATTTTCGCATATATGTCAATTTTACGAAAATGCCCAAAAATATAACAAGTGTAATATGGTGCAGAATGTAAATAACACTTGATATTTATGTGGAAACCCTCACGGGAAAAAACCACGGGCTGTTATGTGCGCCACACACGAACCTCGAATCCACTAATTGAAATGATTACAACCTAATCCCGGTTTAATGATATAATCCCGATCAATAATCATCACAACTACCTAATCCCGGTATAAGTGGACCTAGTCCAATTGCTTGCGAATTAAGTAACCTAATCCCGGTCACAACACAAGACTTAATTCTCTAAGAAGAGATAATACAACCTAAGTGAATATATGAAACATCCAAAAATGCAATTAGAGCTAGGTAACCCTATATGCTTATCTAGGACGATGATTTTTCAATTAATTCAATCCTAGATATTAAAAGCTAGATGACATGTCAAATAGCTTAGCTAAACATAGATTATGAAAACCTAGATATAGCTATCAAAATACAATACTCAATCATGTCAACACAACAATTTCTATTTTGTATCTAGAATATATTCTAAGAATATACAAATAATATAAGAGATGTCAATGATAAATAAAACACTAATTATATATGATAATAGTGAAGAACTTACCAAAGAATGTGTGTTGACCAAAACCCATGCAAGCAAGCATCCTAACTATGCTAGAAAATGCTAGATGATATTTTGATGCATATGAGAATAGTTTTTGAGTGTTATAAAAGTGTTCTTAATTTGATTTTCTCTCAAATGTCTCTATTTGAAGTTTAGGGTTCTTAGAGTTAAAGAATATCATTCAGAGAATGAGAAAGTGTGATATTTATAGACATCAAGAATAGAGCATGTGAACAGACAAGTTTGCCCTTGAAAACGCATGATTGGCAGTTTCAATCGGCGACCAGGCCGCCGTTCACAACCGCCGAATGACTCCTGAGAAAGGCAGGGGAACAACAGCGGTTTCAATCGGCAGTTTCAAAACCGCCGAACCAACCGCAAAATCAAACCCGAGATAAAAATCAATCAGGTATGAAACGGCGGTTTCGGTCGGCGGCCAGGCCGCCGATCAAACTGCCGATTCACCAAAAATGGTGAAACCAAAGAAGAAGCCAAGGGCATTCTCCGTAGGCGGTCTTCGCACTAAACTAAGCACACATTTGTGCAAGCACGGACGTTTTCCAACATATTTGGGAAACGAATTACAAGACACAAAAACACACAACAAGATATATCAATCAAAGTGCTAGTGTGTAAAGTGACATGTGAAGAGTATGCACACAGATGCAAGTATGCTAAGTGTGTGTGTGCAATCTAAATCTCTTCAGAGAGAACTAAGCACTAGAGATTATACATTTGGCGTGCTTGTCCCTTGAGGTCTTGAAAAGGCCTATGAGCTTGATTTTCAATTACCTAAACTACCCTTACAAACAAACCTCAACATGTGGTTTGTCCACGAAATAAGCCAATCAATAAAATGGGAATCCTTACAATCTCCCCCTTTGGCTATTTCGTGACAAAACCACCACTCACATTGATCCTCACAACATAATTGAATCTACGGGATAACAAAGATATTCTACATTACAAAGAGATATAAAAATATAAAAAACTTCAAGTCTTCAATCTTTTGTCGAACTATCAACCCTTTAAAATAAAAGATTATACTTTCCAAAGCAAGAGTATATGAGATGATCAAGTGAGAATAAAACAAGCATTTGCATTTAAGAATTTAAGCACAATATCATGCAATGTTTGTGTATGCAATGCTCCCCCTCAACGGGTTACTCCCCCTCAATGTATATTCTCCTCAACATGCACAATTGCTACTACAATTTGTAACTCCCCTTACCACATACTATTCCCCATTTTTGTCATGATATAGGCAAAGGAGTAGTCCCCAAATGGGTCATTTCTAGCAAAAAGAGATAGTAGCATACAAGAAATTTACATAATTATATAAGTCACTTTATGCATCTCAATTAATTGGAGAGAAACAAATGAGATTTATTTGAAGAAAATGTGCGAATCAAAAATTCTTTGCAAACAAGACATGTAGCATTCAAGTCCAAAATACAATGGTATTTGGCAAAGCAAATGATAAAGGTTTCTAATAAAAATTCAAACCAGTTTCACCATTGTCATGAGAGAAGCAAGGATATAGAGATTTCATTGATTTCAATTTAAGAGCAACTATATCCAACTTTATAAGCGAAACATGGCATGAGCGACTTTGCACCCTATTTGATTTTTCCGGGTGAGAAACCTGTATGATAGTAGCCATGTTCAACTAATAAAGAAAGAGAGAAATTTGGAATTTAAATTCCCTTGAATGGATACAAGTTCCTTTATTCATTTTGAGTCTCATAAGCTTTTTCACACAAGTTTTGCATTTTAAGAATATGCAATCATCAATTCATGCTTTTTCATTTGACATTAGCATGTTATAAAAGAATCATCATGTCATGGAGATAACTATAGGTCATTCAAATCATACTTCCTATGTAGATCTCCTAGTCCAAAAATGCATGTTTGAACATAAATATGACATGGATTGTAAACAAGCATGGTTCACACTTATTGAATTGAAAACATATATACATATGTGCAACCAAGCTTACTCAAGCAATTAAAAAAGAAACTGAAGATATTTCAAATTTTTGCAAGTGACAAGAATGCAAAATAGCTCTCTTTGCTTGAGTTCCCCATATGGGGTCATCACCATCCTTCATCATTGAAGGTCATGAGGTCCTATGGACCTACTAAGTCCATTGGACTTAGTTGAACCTATTAGAGACAAGTTTGTCTCATAGCAAGTGGGTTCATCTTTTTTAATCCACTTTAAACAATTTTCTTCCTAGTGGTCAAAGGTTCTAGAGATCTAGATGTCATAGGATAATGTAAATGAATTTCTTCCTTCCTATGAGCATGCATTCTAACTCTAGCCTTTTTCTTCTCAATCATCCTTTTAGCTCTACACAATTTAATGTAACGAAAGCACTTTGGTCTAATATGACCATCAATACCATAAAAATGACATGTAGGGATAAAGTTAGGAATCATACCATGTCCTTGAGCATGCATATGAGCCTTCCCATGTCTTTGTGGTTGTCTTGGTAATTGGATATGATTGATCGCGCTTCAAATGTTTACATTTAGCGCCTCTTTTACCTTGTTTTTGTAATCGTTTTCTAAGCATTCTATGTGTTTAATGTTGTAAATAAGTCTTTTAAGGTAAAATAGGCAATTCAAGGGCATTTTTGTCCAAGGTGAAGAAAAGAGGGCAATTTAGGCAGAAAATAGAAGAAAAGCAAGGCCGGCGAGTTCATGCACTCAGACTGGCGGGACATGTCCTGCCGCACGAAGCCGCCGGAAGGAACATCTTGTCATTTGGCGAGTTCGAACACTCTAGCCGGCGGGCACAAAGCCGCCGTCAACTTTGGCGGGTTCATGCATGAGCCACGGCAAGACAAGTCCCGCAGAACAAGTCCGCGGTGAAGGAAAAACAAGTCCGGTGGGTTCATCTGGCGGGCACAAAGCCGCCGCACAAAGCCGTCGGAAACTCTGACGAGCTGCAAATGGTCAAAGCTCGCCCCAAAGTCAATGAAAGCTGCCCTTTTTTCCACCTATTGTCCTTGGAAGGCATTCTCTCTCATGCATACACACTTGCATTCAACAAGCTAATGAAGGAATGCTCTCAACTTAGAATATAGTTAGTTTTTACTTTTTAGATATAGTAAGTTAGAGAGAAGATAGAGAGAAGTAGATATTGAGTAGATATTTTGTTCTTAGCAATCAAGAGAGATAGTTATTTTCTTGTCCACTTTTTAGGTAGCCAAACACCATATGTTGGTTACTTAGAGTGATCACTTCAAGTTGCCATAGGAGAATTAGTTACTTGGATTGCAAGGAGGATCATTTCCACTTCACAAGCTTGTCAATTGGTGATGTTTCCTTTGTTTGTATATCTTTGTAATTGTGATACTATGTGTAACTAATTCTTCTTGTTAGGGGATTAGATGTAGTTCTTGTATTTCCTTTGTTATTTAATCAATCATATTGAAATAATCCTCTCAAGTTATGCATATGTACTTTAATGTTTGCATGAGTGGTGGTTGCAACCACCTATCTTCTTTATGGTGCAATAACTTGATGAAATTGTATGCATGTGACCAATTATTGCATATTACTAGTGTAGCATCTATGTGTAGAGATTACTAACTTGTAATTCTCTACTAACATTTGACTAATTTTCCTTTAATCACTCTCTAATCTTAGATTTCATTGTGATTAAGTTGAAAATTTAGTGCTTAATAATTCACATGAATAGATGCATGTTAGTAATTGAGGATTAAGCTTAATGAATGATTGATTAGAAACTAGGATTATACTTGAATGAATCTATTCCCTTAACAACTTCTAATCTAGAATTTGAATCAAGTAGTTGTAATTGTTATTTGGCCATTCAATCCTAGCATAGTTAATTTGTTAATCATTAGTTAATTCAATCAACCTTGTTTTAGCGTAATTAGAGAATTGTAGAATTAAGTGAAGTTAAGCGTCTTTATATTGCCTTCCTCGTAGGAACGATACCCTTACTTGCTCACTACACTAGTTTAACGACTTGTGCATTTGCAATAGGGTCACCAGACTCGCGCGTCCCTTTAATATAACCGAGGTAGAATAGTTTAATTTATAGTGACATTTGTAGAACCAGTTCGGGCGTGTCAATGATCTCTCATTCTTTTTTGTTGACCAAGACTTGATTGCTTCCTTGGTTTAGCTTGCATGATTGGTCTCTTCCCTTGATGGATTTGAGGTTGAGGGAAGTTAGTATGAGGAACTTTTTGAGCTTGGGGTTGTCTTCTTGAAGCTACCTTCACTTGTGTACTATGAGAGCATTGACCTAGATCAATTTTCTTCCTAGGAGTTTGCACTGGTGAAGTCTCTTTCTTGCCTAAGCTCTTGACAAACATGGTCTTGATAGGAGTGGAGGTCTTCTTACTATCTTCAAAGCCAAGACCTCTCTTGTCATAGGGGCTTTTTCCAATACTCAACAAGTGGTTGAGTTTTTCTGTACTAGAGTCCATCTTAGCCATCAACTCTCTAGCATCTTTAAGCTCCCTTTTCAACCCTTCTTCATTCCTCTTAGACAAAACTAGCTCATCTTTTAGCTTATCTTCAATCTTCTTGGATTTTTCCACTTGTTCACTTAAGTGGTCAATATGAGCCAAAAGGTCTAGATTCTCTTCTCTCAATCTTCGCATCTTTTCCTTGGTCTTCATTTCTAAGTTTTTAAACTCAGCGAGGAATTCATCTAGAACCTTTTTCTCCACATATCCATGTGTGGAGTTAGATGAAGAGTCATCTTCACTAGAGTCAAATTCTTCTTGACTCTCATTATCTTCTTAATTGTAGGAGATCGGAAAGGCAAAATAATTATTCTCACAATCATTCAAGCTCGAGGGACTTTCTTCAACAATTTTCACTTTGTTGTCCCACTTGTGAGAGCTAGCAAGCGCCAAAAATTTGGCCACAACCTCTTCATCACTTGAAGAGTCATTTGACGTGGCGGCCATTTCCTTTCCTATTCTACCATTCTCCAAGTTTGCACATTCCTTGGAGATATGCCCGAATCCTCCACATTTGTAGCATTGAATCTTCTCTCTTGAAGACATCTTATTGTTTGGCTTGACATTCTTGATGGTGGTTTTCTTCTTCTTAAAGTCATCCCCCTTTGAGCCATAACCACTCTTTTGTAGATTCAAGAACTTCTTGAATCCCTTGGCAATGAGTGCCATGTCTTCATTTGAGTCATCTTCCTCCTCTTCCACCTTCGAAGTTTTCAAGGCTAGATTCTTTTTCTTTTTAGGAGGTGAGGTGGTAGCCTTTCTTGATTCATAAGCTAGAAGTCTTCCAATGACTTCACTCGGCTTCATATCCTTATAGGTGTCATTTTCTTCTAAAGCCGTCACTTTGGGTTCGAACCTCTCGGGAAGTGATCACATGATCTTTTGCTTTATTCTTTTATCCGAGTAAAGATCACCTAGTTGGTGACTTTGGTTCACAATATCCATTAGTCTCACTTGGAAGTCATTGAATTGCTCGTGCTCTTCCATCCTAATGGTCTCAAACCGAGTTTGAAGGACTTGAAGCTTTGAGTCCTTGACAACCTCGGTGCCTTCATGTGCAACTTCTAGGATGTCCCATGCCTCTTTAGCAATCCTAGTAATTTGAATCAGTTTGTACTGATTTTCACTCACTGCACATCAGATGGCATGTATGGCCTTGTTGTTCCACATGGAGTCAATAAACTCTTGAGGACTCCACTGTGCCTTAGGCTTGAGAACTTCTTCTTCTCCATCCCTAGGAGTCATCATAGGTGGAGCATATCCATCTTCAACCGCCATCCATGCCCTATCATGGATTTGGCATAAGTATGCTTCCATCTTCCCCTTCCATGAAGAGTAATTATCGTCGGTGAGCAACGGTGGCCTCACGCTCGACGCTCCCTCTTTGCTCATCCCGAAATCACTCATAGTGTTTGGATGAATGCAAATGAGATGAATGCAAAATGTATGAAGAAATCAAACAAACACACACAATGCAAGACACACCAAAAATGAGTTTGGATCTCCTAAGTATATCTAGGAACCCGCTCTGATACCAATGGAAACAAATAATGCACGGTGTGTTCTAAATATCTAGAGTGGGGGGGGGGGGGGGGGGGGGGGGGGGGGGGGGGGGGGGGGTGAATATATTTTAATCGTTATTACCCAATTTTCGTATGTATGTCAATTTTACAAAAATACCCTTAACTAGTCATAAAAATATAACAAGTGTAATATAGTGCGGAATGTAAATAACACTTGATATTTACGTGGAAACCCTCACAGGAAAAAACTACGGGCTGTTATGTGCGCCACACACGAACCTCGAATCCACTAATTGAAATGATTACAACCTAATCCCGGTTTAATGATCTAATCCCGATCAATAATCATCACAACTACCTAATCCCGGTATAAGTGGACCTAGTCCAATTGCTTGCGAATTAAGTAACATAATCCCGGTCACAACACAAGACTTAATTCTCTAAGAAGAGATAATACAACCTAAGTGAATATATAAAATATCCAAAAATGCAATTAGAGCTAGGTAACCCTATATGCTTATCTAGGATGATGATTTTTCAATTAATTCAATCCTAGATATTAAAAGCTAGATGACATGTCAAATAGCTTAGCTAAACATAGATTATGAAAACCTAGATATAGCTATCAAAATACAACACTTAATCATGTCAACACAACAATCTCTATTTTGTATCTAGAATATATTCTAAGAACATACAAATAATATAAGAGATGTCAATGATAAATAAAACGCTAATTATATATGATAATAGTGAAGAACTTACCAAAGAATGTGTGTTGACCAAAACTCATGCAAGCAAGCATCCTAACTATGCTAGAAAATGCTAGATGATATTTTGATGCATATGAGAATGGTTTTTGAGTGTTAAAAAAATGTTCTTGATTTGATTTTCTCTCAAATGTCTCTCTTTGAAGTTTAAGGTTCTTAGAGTTAAAGAACATCATTCAGAGAATAAGAAAGTGTGATATTTATAGACATCAAGAACAGAGCATGTGAAAAGACAAGTTTGCCATTGAAAACGCATGATCGATGGTTTCAATTGGCGGCCAGGCCGCCGTTCACAACCGTCGAATGACTCCCGAGAAAGGCAGGGGAACAACAGCGGTTTTGAAACCGCTGAACCAACTGCAGAATCAAACCCGAGATAAAAATCAATCAGGTATGAAACGGCGGTTTCGGTCAGCGGCCAGGCCGCCGATCAAACCGCCGATTCACCAAAAATGGTGAAACCAAAGGAGAAGCCAAGGGCATTCTCCGTAGGCGGTCTTCGTGCTAAACCAAGCACACATTTGTGCAAGCGCGGACGTTTCCCAACATATTCGGGAAACGAATTACAAGACACAAATACACACAACAAGATATATCAATCAAAGTGCTAGTGTGTAAAGTGACATGTGAAGAGTATGCACATAAATGCATGTATGCTAAGTGTGTGTGTGCAATCTAAATCTTTTCAGAGAGAACTAAGCACTAGAGATTATACCTTTGGCGTGCTTATCCCTTGAGGTCTTGAAAGGGCCTATGAGCTTGATCCTCAATTACCTAAACTACCCTTACAAACAAACCTCAACATGTGGTTTGTCCACGAAATAAGCTAATCAATAAAATAGAAATCCTTACAAGGATATCATTCACAGCATTTTTTAAAACATATTAACGACGTGTTTGGTATGCCGTATTTGAGGATATCATTCACGACATCATCTAATGTGGCTTGCGGCTGAACGCCGTAAATAGTCATATACGGCGTTCTTTGCGTGCAGTAAAAGGATGATTCTGTTGTAGTGTATCTTGATTGTCTCGAATTGAGTTTGAAAAATTTGGAGCAAGGAAATGAGTTCTTGGAACTCATGCAATGAAACATGCACGAATACAAAGGAATCGTGATACACGTGTGTGTATGTGTAGTGAGTACAACAAATGCAATGACACATGTAATCAAGTTGTATGTGTGTGCAATGAATGATGCACTACGATGTAGGGATACAAGTATGAAAATTGTTTGTTTGTGCGCCTAATCTCTTCAAGAGAAACAAGTCAAATGATATACCTTTCACTTTTTCTCTTGAAGACATGGAGATGCTTGGAAGCTGAGAACCTAAGTTACTCATTACGAAATCATCCATAATGTAGTTTGTCATTAAATAAGCCAATCATAAAATATAGGTCCTTGCATGTGTCTAAACAACCTGGGTTGAAGAGGGGGGGCGGTGGCGTGAATGGGTTGTTAATCGATTACATTACCAAATTTTCGTTTAGTCAAAATTAAACACAACCAATAATAAAATCAAGTAATAAGTGCGGAAAATAAATGACACTTGATTTTTGTGTGGGAAACCCTCCAATTGGGAAAAACCCACGAGACTAGTCTCACTAGCCACTTAGCCACAGAAATCCCCTATATGATAGTTTAATTACATCCTAAGTTGACAACTTAGTCACTCTTCTCAAGGATCGTAACTTAAATCTATCTACCCACGGGCCTTTTATAGTGACTCTTGACGCTGGCTTGCCAACCAACACCTTTGGTTGCAAGACTTCCCTTTGCTTGTACAACTACCACATGTAGCAGCAAGACTTGAACTCAATGAAGAGAATTAATGTCTAAGTGAACATGTATGAATGCTAAACGCAAATATGTGCTAGACTAACACAAAATGCTTAACTAAATGTGAATATGAATACCCAACAAATCTAGTTATTAGCTAACCCCATACAATCACCATAACTTTAAGGACTATGCAATAAAGATGGAGTCTTGACAATAAAAGAAGAACAATAAATGAGATAGGATGTTTGTTCTTACCTACCAAGTGAAGATACAATAAAGACCCATGCTTGATGATGCCTTAAATACACATGGATGGGGAATGGAGAGTCAAAAATGATTTCTTAAGCGCTCATCTCTTTAAGAACTCAAGCCTCTATCTAAATCTCAGAAAATTCGGAGTTCTCATTAAACAAGATGGTTTCTTGGACTATTTATAGGATTCTCACAAAACTAAGTTGTTTTTGTGAAGAATTGTTTTTCGCGATCAACCAAGACGAAAAACAACTGCAAAAACGGCATACCTAACGTCGCCTATATTTCGCGGTCTACTTTCACGTTCCAGCAGGACGAGAGCACAACCGTGAAAACCACTGGAGAAAACTTCATGCATACATTTTACGGTTCACCAAGACGAGACCAAGACAGCGAAAACCTTTGGAAAGTTTTTCACGGTGTCATTTTTACGGTTGACTAAGATGACACTAAGACCGTAAAATCCACCGGAAGGATTTTTGCGGTTCACCACGATGCACCTGGACCACGAAATCCATTGGAAGGATTTTCACGGGGATTTCGAGGTGACTCTTCGCGGTGCACCAAGGCGACACTTGTACCATAAAAATCACTGGAATTATTTTCGTGGTTCACCATGACGACACCAAGACCGCGAATCAGAGAAGAAGAGGTCTTCTAAAGCGATCTAACACACCAATCTATATGCATAATGTGCAAGTGTAAAATCGGTGTGATGAACACTAAAATGATAAGAAAAAAAAAACACAAATAAATGAATTTTGTAAGAAGAAAATATCTAAATAAATTTGTTAACTTTTTCCCTTAGTTGACAAAAATGTCCCTGTAAATTATGTGTGTCGACTTAACTACACATTAACTTTAATTGCCTTCTTTTTCCCTTTAGGTTTTCTCTCTCACCATTTTTATTAACTTGAATATAACGATGAAGCTTTCTCTCTCTTCATGGGTTGATACTTCTTTCTTCAACAGAAAAAAAAATCTTGTCTCTCTGTGTGTTCAATTTTCTTCCCTTTCTCTATTAGTATTGTTGTATGTATAAATTCGCCAAGCAGACACATCATCAATAGAATCAATAAATGCTGAAGAAAAGGTGGCCACGTCACACATTGACCAGGTCAAGGGAGAAAAACATGGCTAGTCAGTGTGCCATCTTAAATCAATAAGTCAAGAGTGTGGTCGCCAGAGTTAAACATTTACTCGCCAAAGATAGAAACGTGGTCGCCGAAAGGTAATACCCAGAAGTGGAGGTGTTCACTGCATCAACGTACTGGGTCCAAACCGACTCGGCAGGAACACAGAAATAAACCCTAATTTCTAGAAGACCCATGGCAACAAGGAATCATAAAAAGGAAAAGAGATAAAGCATATCCGAATCCGTGACAACATGGGAATCCTAGTACAAATCAAAGGGGAAACCCTAATTAACATGTATAAATAGAACCATTTATCCCATGAGGAGGGGGTTCAAAATTTGAGAGAAGAGAGCAATTGTATGAGAGATCTAAGTTTGTAAACAAAGCAATAAGCATAGTATTATCTTTCTGCCCTCTGGGGCACCGTGGTTTTTTCCCATTCAAAGGTTTTCCACGTAAAATCTGTCTCTGGCATGCATTCTTTATTTTCTCGTTTTACATTGAATTAATATAATTGTTGAGTGCGTGACAATCCAAATTTCACCGTCAACAATTGGCGCTAGAAGGAGGGGGTCCCTCTCACAAAAACTTCGAGGAACCCTTGCGAATTGTGTTTAGTTGTCGAATTGAGTAGTACGATGCGCAGTACGATGCGCCGAACAATGATGTGGACAATAAGGCAAATAATGAACAGGTTGATGATCTGCAAAATGTGGATGAAGAGCCTGCACAAATGCAAACACGTGGTAGACGTGTACAAGGAGTTAGTGGCACTGCACCAGATATGCCAGGGACGTCCGAGGTCCGTTATAATGTGACAACATCTGATTCTGTTAATGCTACAACTTGGGTTATTCCGGGAGCAGATTCATACTCATTTGGTACCGGTAGAAGCAACACCTTGGCAGCGCCAGAACCGACAACCATGATTTATAAAGGTCAATTTTTTCCGAGTAAAAAGGATTTGAAGAGGCTAGTTGGCGATTTTGCGATGCGGCAGAACTTTGAATGGAAGGTGAAAAGGTCCAATAAGACAACTTTACATTTGGTTTGCATAAATTAAGAGCAGTGATGAGAGATGAAGGGACTTACTTTCAAGTCAGAAGTTTTATCAATAGTTGTCCCATGGAGGAGGTTCACAGTCTCCACAGACAAGCCAGTGCAGTCACAATCGGAGAACTCATTGCACCTAGACTTCAACAACATGATGGTCGTCTCATGCGTCCGAAGGACGTAATCGCCGATATAAAAATAATGTATGGCATCCAAATCATGTACAGTAAGGCACATGATGCCCTGCAATACGCATTGTCATTGACCTATGGAACACATGAAGAAAGTTTCCAAATGCTGCCATCTTTTGCATACGTTCTGGAACAGTAAAATCCTGGCACAATCACAGACTTACAGTGCGCAGACGATGGTAAATTCCTCTACTTTTTCATGTCGTTAGGGTCCTCAATTAGAGGTTTTCAGAGGTGTATGCGTCATGTGATTGCAGTTGATGGTACCTATTTGAAGGGAAGATTCGGTGGTACAATGTTTGTGGCAACTGCACAAGATGGAAACGAACAGGTGTATCCAATTGCTTTTGGGTACGGTGACTCAGAAAACAACCTTTCATGGGAGTGGTTTTTGGAATGCTTGAGAGGTGCCCTTGGTCATATAGATGATCTGGTTTTCATTTCCGATCGTCATGCAAGCATTGAAGCAGGGATTTCTAAAGTGTTCCCTTATGCAACCCATACCATATGTTGCTGGCATTTTGGTGAAAATATGAAGAAGTGATTCCACAGAAAGGATGTTGCCGACATAATGGATAACGCTGCTAGGTCGTACAGGCAAATCCAGTATGATCGCCACATGGAGGAGTTACGTAAGCTGCACAAGGGTGCATACGATTATGCCATTGATGCCAGTCCACACAAGTGGTCCCGCATTCACTGTCCCTAAAGAAGGTACAGGTTGATGACCACAAACGTTGTAGAGTGTATAAACTCATGCCTAAGATTCGCACGCCAACTGCCACTGATGACACTGGCAGAGTTCATTCGGAATATGCTACAAAAGTGGTTCCACGATCAACATGCAAATGCACGGTCCATGCGGCATCGATTGACCGACGTAGCACATCTTGTGATACTAAAACGTGTTGACAAGTGCGGTTATATGACCGTAAATCCAGTTGAATGGAACATATTCTCCGTCAGACACAAGGGAAAATAGTGGATGGTTGACTTAGCCCGGAAGACATGCACATGCAACAAATTCCAAATGAACTTTTTACCATGTTCACACGCATTCGCAGCGTCAAGGTACATGAGGACTCTGTCCAGTTAACACTTTATATTACCCAAATGTGAATCTAACTGTTTTCATTATTGCAGGGAGCGGAACGTGGATTTCACATCTCTATGTGCGAACTACTACAAGAGGGAGACACTTATTGATGCATACTCAGTTCCTATTATGCCTGTTGGTCATCCTTCTTCATGGGTAGTGCCATCCGACATCGCAGCGCGGGTGGTTTTAAATCCAAAGACGAAGAGACAATCCGGTCGCCCGATGGAGGGTCGACATGTCTCGTCTTCGGAGAGGACAACCACACAGTCGTGTAGAAGATATGGACAAGCAGGACATAACAGTAGGAGGTGTTCCAACCCGCCTATGGTTAATGAAGGTCCCAGTAGAATTGTTCCCGAAGAATACCGTCGCAAGTGCAGCATCTGTCATTCAACTGGACACAACAAATAAATGTGACATCAGAAGGACTCTACCGTGGAATGAATGGAGCCTTACAAGAGGAGACTTGACCCCACGTCATAAATGTTGTCATGGAAGCGATTGAAGGGATGAGAGTTGCATTGGGTGCTGCTGTTGTGCTAAACTACTGTCTGTAGGGGCTTTTCCATCCTGCTCGGAAGGTTAGGGAAGTGTACTGGAAGATTTACAACTCCCTATATATTGGCGCTGAAGATGCTCTCGTGGCTGCTTATCCGACACTAGACGACGAGCATAATAACATATACAGTAGGCCAGAGTTAGTGATGTTTATTTGAGTGCAATGAGTTTCAGCTAGAGAGGGCGAAAAGAGGAACGATGCAATCATCTTAGGACTTATGTTTTAGACATGTGTTTTGGATTTTAGCTGCTGTAGTTTGTTTATTTCCACAAGTCACCATACCAGTTGATATACTCATATATGGTACTTTTTAACTTTGTGTATGCTTTGATATATGTCAATATTTTAGAAATGAAAACCACATGGTGTAGTTTCTTGCAATTTGCAGTCTTACCTACACCGTAATGCTTTTATGTAGAACTATTCTGATTAATTTTGTGTTCCAAAATTGATTTGTATTTAGTTCTTAAAATTAATCGTGTTGTTTAAATCGTGTTGGAGTGAAATGACTTATTCACTTAAATAGGCAAAATCGTGCGTGCTGGAATTGAATGAATTTAATTGAATAATTTAAACAAAAAATACATATGTTATGTACATCAACTGTATAACAGAGAACAACCCATATATACATCAGCTACACAACACTGTTGTGTAGCGAGTTGCAAAAAACCTCCACAGCCATCTTCTCCCTGATGGTGCCCATATCATCTTCCGTTCAGTCGAACTCCTTCCTGTTTGCTAGCAAGTACTTTGCCAATCTCAAAGTATGGGCACCACAGTTACCGTTGCAAAATCACCAATTAAATAACCATTAGACTGTAATTTTATTAAAACCTAATGGGATAGAATAAACTCTTAAAAATAACATACCCCTGTTGTTGTTGGGGCACCCCATGTCTTCCGTACAGGATGCTCATCCGAAAGGCACTCTTCAATAATTTGTACGTCTCATCATCCGCCGTTCTGCTATCGTGAAACCGGATATGATGCAACATCGACGGAATAAACCAACGTAGGCATGCGACCTGCTTAAGCCTGTGCTCCCATGGAACCTGCTGTCTGAACGGGTCTAATAGGTAGATCTTCCCCTCCCTGAGATTTATGCTCGCCAGTACCCAATGCACCCGTCCAAGGTTGCAAGGAATCAGAACCTGTACGTGTTTTAACATAGTCTTATTTGTCGGAATTTAAAACATAATATATTACATTATGGAAACAAAAATAATTGGAACCCTTACATAATCAACCTCGTGCCATGGCCGGGTTCCGTATGGGATAATTCCTCGGACCATCTTCAGGTCGTCATTGGGCCACCTGTGTTCCAGCATCTTCCATCCAGGTGGGGGTTTGCCCACAACCCCAGGACCGAAAATTTGCTGCCACTGAATCTCTAAGTATGACTGTACATAGAAAAATAGGCAAGCTTCACCGCATTGTACTGATGTTCAAAACTACCAATCTGCAGCACCGCTCTCAACTTTTCAATCTCGACTTCTTCTTGACCCCGAAAGTACCGCTCGTGTATGCCATTCTCTACCACTTCATACCTCGTCGTGTCGGGATCGACTCCAAACTTCAAACCGGTGATTAGACATAACTCAACCTTCAAGAACCGAACAATATGCTTACCTAACAAAAATCTCATCTCTTCAGCCGGCCCATCATGATGCAACTCGCGCAAAAGTAACCAATGGACAATCCCACCCGAAAAATGATTCTCACGATGCATCTGAAGGAAATGACCAAAACACGACTCAGTATACCGACGTAGGTCTTCGATCTTCAGATCTTCAGGTACACTGTTAAGTGCGGTGTCAACATATTCCAGGTCATCGAAATGGTCATGGCGATTAATTTTTCCCTTGAACCAATCTGCCTCTAGAGTTTTCAAAAAATCCTTTGGGTCATTCCTCATCTGCATATTCACAGAAAAAAAGCATATAAGTTCATGAAAAGGCTCCAACAACAAGATTGGACCACTGAATTAAAAGTCATAGGAAGTGTATTAAAAGTCACGGGACACTATACAAAAGTCACGGGAAATGCATTAAAAGTCACGGGACACTATACAAAAGTCACGGGACACTATACAATAGTCACGAGACACTTATCAAAACTCAAAAGTCACGGGACACTATACTACTATCACGTGACACTTATCAAAAGCCAAAAGTCACGGGACACAATACAAAAGTCACGGGACACTATACAAAAGTCACGACACGCTATAGAAAAGTCACGGGACACTATACAAAAGTCACGACACACTATACAAAAGTCACGGAACACTATACAAAAGTCACGACTCACTATACAAAAGTCACGGAAACCCAGAAATTCATCGTCCTCAAAACAACTCTTTTCTGAAACTAAAACCCTAACCTAACCTCATCGTACAAACATAATCAACCACAATCACAAATCCAACCTAATCTACATCATGAGTATGGCATCAAACATCAAAACACATGAAATTATCAACATGAAAAACACGTCAGAAAGAAGAACTTACCCGTGTCTTTTGAGATCGCCGGTGACTTCTCGTCGATGCCATTTATGTTGTGTTTACTGTAGCGCCGTCGCCGGTGGTTCACCTTCCACTTTCCATCAACTTTAGGGCTGTTGGACCGTCGATTCTGCTCACCCGTTACTTTTTCTCTCACCGGTCTGCTCAACCGTGACTTTTTCTCTCACCGTTTCAAAATTGCACAAACAGACAAATGAGGGTATTTTTGTCTGGTCACTCAAATAAGTGCCTTTTAAACTTATATTAGTAAAGTGGTGATAGTTACCAAAAAACCGCCCCAAATAGTGACATTTAATTTTTTAACCCATAAATAAAATTTGAGAATTTTTCAAGCATTAGAACTATTTTAGTTTATTTATAAGTAGATTTCAATGAACTTATCATCCACAAAAAATTTCATATCAAAATTCATACAAATCAATATGATTTCATTAAGGTGTGGACCGAAATAAAAGTAAGGGATCTCTCACTTGAAAGTTACTATATATATATATATATATATATATATATATATATATAGAGAGAGAGAGAGAGAGAGAGAGAGAGAGAGAGAGAGAGAGAGAGAGAGAGAGAGAGAGAGATTTTCAAGTCCGTGCGTACTGATATAACTTATATCAGTGCGTTGAATGTGGACCACTACATGCTTTGACTTAACTATGTATGCACTTGTCAGTGCTTCTCATTCAATACACTGATGAAGTTATATCAATGTGCACTGACTAGAACGGGACTGTATGTATATATATATTGTATGTGGGTTAAAAATAAATTTTCATTGTTTTTTTTGGTTAGTTTAATTTAATTTATAAATTCCATATATAACTGTTGTGGGTGTATGACATTAATTATATTAATAAAAATCAATTCATACATTGAATATAATTTACTGAAATTCTGTAAGTTATGTCCTTCTAATGGAGAGTAGAGCTTTTCCTTATTAATTCCTTATTATTAGACATTAGATAAGTATTTTATTGGAAAAAATAATAACAAATAAGCCTCTTGAAAATATTAATCGTAGCTGAAATCGTTACCAATTAAACACATAAATAAAAGCTGAATACATAGTTTATCCTCAAGATATCCTTTCCTTCCTTTGCAAATTAAATCAGCCGGGATGCTAGCAACTAGATCTAATGGACACAAAATTATATCAAAATGTGTGTTAAAAATTATTGGCACGATCTATTAATATGATAGTTTTGGTAGTTTCTTGTATAGAAATTAATTCTTCTTACTTTTCTTATGATTTTTGTGTAACATATAAATACAGGAAGTGTTTTGAAGTAGTAGTAAACTACATACCCTGAGTGTAAGGAAAATTCAAAAGACTAAAATGATAACCTATGATATCTCTAACTATTAGCTGATAATAACAAAGTCAGATAAATACAAAATTCAAAATCATCAAACTGGATTATCTGGATTATCCTTAATATGCCCCCGTAAGATGGTGGGCATGTTAGAGACACCAATATTGGACCATAGCAAAGAGAACCGCGTTCTAGACAATGGTTTGGTAAGAGAATCAGCTAGCTGATCTAAGGAAGACACATGAGACACCCAAATTTGTCCTCGCTGAACTCTTTCACGAACAAAATGAAAGTCAATGACGATATGCTTCATTTGTGAGTGGAAAAATGGATTGGAACAAAGGTAAGTGGCACCAACATTGTCACAGTAGATTGTTGTGGAGACACTGGTTGAATTAACAGCTCACGTAGAAGAAAAGAGAAGAGAACCAAAGGACTTCATATGCAGCAAGAGCAACAACCTTGTATTCCGCCTCAGTGGATGATTGAGCGACTGATCGTTGCTTGCGAGAGCACCAGGAGATAGCATTTGAGCCAAGAAAGACAACATAAGCACTCGTCAAAGTGCTGTTGAAATTTTGAATAGAATTCAAGAGTCATGTCTTTTCACTAGAAAATTGTGTCCCTTGATCAAAAGATGCAACTCCTCCAATAGATGTGTCTTAACCAAGAGACACATTTGAGTCTATAAATTGGAATGAAATTCCTTCCAAAAATACAGAAGTTTAAGAAGAGTTTGGAAGATGTTTTTGTGAGTTAATTTTCTGCACAAATTATACATTCACTACATTGAGAGGAAATATATAAAGTTAGCTAGGGTTTTTATTTATAGTGCTAGAAATTGAAATACAGATAGTTGTATCCTGAGAAACAGTCACTTACAGAACTTCAAGCACAAGAGAATGGGTGAAATACTATTTTAGGACATTGAAAGTTTGCAAGCCTCTATCTTCTTTCAATCATTGCAGATACAAGTCAGTATTTTAGTTTTACTGCATTGTTTCTTCTATTTATTATTGTTATTATTTTGTTGCAGTAATATTTCTACATTGAAATATCAATATATAGAAAGTTGATGTATACATTTTGTTGTATAAACTTTCTATTCTTTTTCTATTTTCTATCACTGATTGTTGTGTCCCCAACAATCTAAAACAGTATTTTTTTATTTGGGCTCATAATCAGTGACCATGAACAGAATTGTAGAGGGGCATGAAAATACATTGAGTGTATTTTAAAAGGCACAAAAAGTTGGCAAATGTAAAGTTTGTTTGTTACAAGTAGCAAAATATTTTTTTTAAAACAATCATCCATGGTGATGAAATCGGTCAACATATAACTTTAGCCTTCTTGAAGCATGTGTGTGAGGCAAATCATTTGAACTATAAAATTTGATTTTGCCTCATGTAAGTGATAGTCGAATTGTGTACACTATTAAACACTCAAGTGTATGTTGATCAAACCGGCGTGAGTTTGAGCATGTCTGTTAAAGATTAAACGGTGTCTTCTATAGTGTGATTCAATAGTCAAGAATTGCACACTATATTGCTCTAGTGTGATTCGTAAAAAGTTGTGAAGATAAAATATGATATTGGTAAAATTTCCTAATTATAATTGGAAATTTAAGGCCAATTATTGTACTCTACTCATTTTCAAAATCATTGAAAATGGTAGGAGACATTGGTTCAATGAATGTGTAATTCATGTGTTGTACACTTTTAAAAATTCACATGGACAATGTTGTGTAACCATTATCAAATAGATTTTGATAAATTGTGTGGTATCCAAAATATTTCATGGAGCAAAATGCTTTGATCAAATTAAAAACAGAATTTGAAAAGCAGAATAGTGAGTTTTGAGATTTCCGTTCAAAAATTGTAAGTAAATTTATTTATTTATTTTATTTGGCATTGATAGATACCTGCAAATTTTATTTGTTGATTTTGCACTAGTTTTACATATATGATTAGTAGCAAATTGGTGTATAAAATTATATGAAATGCATGTCATTTTAAGTTTATAATCTTAGAAGTAAAAATGAAATAGAATGCATATTGTAGGATCTGCTGAACACAGTAATTTTAAGGGTTCTTAGTAACTGAACCAAATATATTTATTGAGATTAATATTTTTTAAGGAATCTAGAGATGTTATTTTATGAAACTAGATTCATTGCAATGCATAAATTACATTTATGATATATACATTTGTGTGAAACCTGTAGTGTATTGCAAGTACCAAACAAACGGTCATCATAGATGATCGAGTCAACAATGGTCAAACTTGTTTGGAACCATTTTTCAATTGGAATTAATAAGCCAATTAAAAGAGTGGAGATGAGTGTAGTATACCTGATACATGCACTGAGAATTCTCCTGCCTTTTATGAATTGTGTGAGTTTGACACAATATACGAACAATATTACTTGTTCTAGGAAGCATGTAGATATATCATATAAGTGCTGAACATTGACATACTTGTAAGTGAAGGTTTAATTCGAAACATACCTTCATGTATGCATGAAAGTAATAGTATGATTGTATTTCTATAATTTTATAATCTAGTGGAGATTGTTAAATATATATATATATATATATATATATTGTATGATAAAGAAAGAATTATAAAGAGATGCAATGTCTCAATAAAAGACATCTTGTACCATTAATTGGATACAAATTGTTTTGTTGGTTTGGAGAATAAATAGGTGTTTGATTCAAAGAGTCATGTCTCTTAGAATTTATCATTTAAATTTACAGAGTAATGTCTTTTAGTTAAAAGACATGTTGATAATTATAAGACAATAACTAAAGGTTGTGTCTTTTAATTACAATAGGGGGTTCGAAATTTAAATAGCACTTTATGGGGTGCCTTTTGGGGAAAAGTCACTAACTTATTAACTTAAGTTTAAAAGGCACCATTTATGGTGACCAGACAAAAATACCCCTTCATTTGTCGGTTTGTGAGTTTTTTCAAACGTTGAAAGAAAAACCTTTGACAGAGGAACGGACGGACAACAGAACCAAAATCCGACGGTGAGCCACCGGAACAGTAGCGATGTCGACGAGAGTTGAACGGCGAAGCAGAAGGAGTGAGGTAAGCATTTTGATTCTCGTTTTCGAATAAGATTGTGTGTTTGTTGATCAGGTTAGGTTAGGGTTTTATTTTAGGAAAAAAAATTCTTTGAAAACGATGAAGATCTGGGTTTGATTAGTTGAATCGTGCCTTTTTGTAGTTGAATCGTGCCTTTTTGTAGTTAAATCGTGCCTTTTTGTCGTTGAATCGAGCCTTTTTGAACTTCAGTCGAGCTTTTTTGTAGTTGAATCGAGCCTTTTTGAACTTCAATCGAGCCTTTTTGAACTGTGTATTGTAATCGAGCATTTTGGTGTTGTAATCGAGCCTTTTTTGTGATGTAATCGTGCCTTTTTGAACTGTGTTTTGAAATCGAGCCTTTTGGTATAGTAATCGAGCCTTTTTGTGTTGTAATCGTGCCTTTATAAACTGTGTATTGTAATCGAGCGTTTGTGTATTGAGATCGTGCCTTTTTGTGTTGTAATCGAGCCTTTGTGTATTGAGATCGTGCCTTTTTGTGTTGTAATCGAGCCTTTTTGTATTGTAATCGTGCCTTTTTGTGCTGTGATCGAGTCTTTTTGTATTGTAATCGTGTCTTTTTGTGCTGTGATCGAGTCTTTTTGTATTGTAATCGTGCCTTTTTGAACTGATCGAGCCTTTTTGTACATTTATGTCTAGCGTTTTTTTTAGTGTATTCGAGCCTTTTTGAACTGTTTTCGAGCCTTTTTGTACTGTATTCGAGCCTTTTTGAACTTTGTATTGTGATCGAGCCTTTTTGTATAGTAATCGAGCCTTTTTGTACTGTGATCGTGCCTTTTTTCACTGTGATCGTGCCTTTTGACACTGTGATCGTGCCTTTTTGTATAGTGATCGTGCCTTTTTGTATAGTGATTGTGCCTTTTTGCACTGTGATCGTGCCTTTTGACACTGTGATCGTGCCTTTTTGTATAGTGATCGTGCCTTTTTGTACTGTGATCGTGCCTTTTTGTACTATATTCGAGCCTTTCTGAACTGCATTCGAGCCTTTTTTGAACCTTGATTTTTTAGGAGTTTTCATGAACTGATATGGTTTTTTTTTTATGTGAATATGCAGAGGGTGAATCTGAAGGATTTCCTGAAAATCCCTGTGGGAGAATGGTTCCACGGAAAAATTATTCGGCATGACCATGTGAATGACATTACAGATGTCCACAACGCACTTGAAAGTGTACATGAACTTCTTCGGATGGAAGACCATCGTCGGTTTACTGAGTCCTGCTTCGGTCATTTACTTCACATGCATCAGGAGATGAATTTTTCGGCTGGAATTGTCCATCGGATGCTTTTGCGTGAGTTGCATCACGACGGGCCAGAAGATGAGATGAGATTTTTGTTGGGTAAGCATACGGTCCGGTTCTCCAGGGTTGAGTTCTGTGTAATCACCGGATTGAAGTTCGGAATCATTCCCGACCCAGCAAGTTATGAGATGGTACAAAATGGCATACACGACCGATACTTTCGAGGTCGAGTCGTAGAGAATGAAGACCTGAAAGCGGTGCTGCGGAGTGGTCTTTTTGAGCAGCAGTACGATGCGGTGAAGCTGTCATTATTGTTTTTGCTGAACTGGATACTGATGGGGGTGGACGAGAGATATAAAATTCCATTATGGCAGTTTCAGCTAGTTGAGGACTTGGACGCTTTTGATGCATTCTCGTGGGGTGCATACGTGTATAGGCGGACTATATCTGGTTTGAAGCATGCTTTGGATGGTCAACAGCAGCGGTCCGAACAACGACAGCAACAACAGGCCACGGCTAACACCACTGAGACGTATAACATATACGGTCTAGTGCACGCATTATTGGTGAGAATTTATAATTTACAACCGTACTTTAATAGAAAATATTTTATATCAGTAATGTGTTATCTATTATGCAGATATTTGCTTTTGAGGTTATCCCGGACCTTAGCAGCAATAAGCACAAATGTGGGGAACGCAGGGTAATCGAGCTACCCCCTCCACGTATTCTGAAATGGGAGTTGACTGCGCGACCACGGGGGAAAACGCTGGATAAGATTTTCACTGAAAGGGTAAGTATTGATGTTGTTAATGTTTATTATTTTCAGTATGTTTGCAATTACAATGATGTCACTCCGATTGCAGATGTTTGCGCGGGCTGAATTGGTGCCTACGGAGGCTGAGAGGCGTCAACAGTACTATGAAGGCATAAACCTGGGAGGCAGTTTATATGATGACGATGCCGCAGATTTACCTCGTGACCACCCGGATCCCGATCGACATAGGACTGCCGGACCCAGTGATACAGAGGAATCATATTACGGACCTAGTGATATGGATCCTCAGTATTCTGCACCTTATGATCTTGAGGGCTCAGAGCCGGAGGTTGACATTGGTACTGAGAGTCCCACGAGGTCTAGGCGGATACCTTTCAGTCAAGCCAGACAACCACGACCTAGACCTAGTGATTCAGACCCGGAGGGTCGCAGTCCTATTCCCGTGAGGCGTAGGCGGGTACGATTCACGTTGCCCAGACGGCCTGCACCTGAAGGTCAGCAACCTGAAGGCGTTGAAGACCATCCGGAGGTACATAAGCATTTTTTTAACCGCATGCTTTACTTTCCATTGACTTAATAGTTTTAGTACTGACAGAGTCTGCAATCCTTTCAGGGCTGGGAGCAGAAATTAGCAGAAGTGATGGATGCTGTTCGAACATTACGGACGGATGTCATGGATGCTATCCAAAAGAATGAAGAGAAAAGAAATTCACAGCATCTGGAGTTGGTGGCTATGATTCGGACGCTACAGGGTCCGACGTCGCAGGGTCCGCCGTCGCAGGGGCGTATGGAGGAGGATCCACCGTTCGATGACCAACCATTTCATGACTATGATGGTGCATTCAGTACAGGCAGGACAGGTACTGATCATGATGAGACAGGCTCAGGGGCCAGACATGGGGAGGCCTATACTACAGACACAGTACCCGAGCAGCAGGCTCCTGATGCGTTAGGACAACCGGCGGTCCCCGCTGATACAGAGACAGCATTATTGGAACGTATACCATCGCAGGCAGTCACCGCAGACCGCTCATCACAGCTGCTGCATGATCCTGTTGAAATCCATGAGCTGTCCACTGACCGCACGTCGCAGCCTCCGATCGACCAAAGCATAGCCGACCCCTCCAGGCGATCCTCGAGGAGAGATTTGGTTCTTCGGATTCCACGGGGACCGAGTTCCTCCTTAGACCACACCGATCGCCATGGTCCGGAACAGACTCCCCCACCCCTAAGGCGTGGAGACCGGATTCGACGTCGAGGTTGGATGGAACGGAGCCCATACACAGACCCCTGTCTACCAAAGAGGGCACGGGTGATGCCGCCGCCGACACATGAATGGAATCCACATGGACTGTTAGATCCTGAACAGCTTGCGGCGTACAAAGACTACAAGAGGAGCATGTCGGGGGAATTGTAAGTATTACATTCTGTTTATAGTTTTTTTTTGACAAATATGTAAGTCAGTATTATGTAACTTTTTCCCTACTTATGCAGACGTGATGTGGATCTGCACGACCCAGTTGGTGTTCCTGTCACTTGGTTCCACCGGTTGCAAACCAACTTCATGGAGTTGGAGGATACTGTATGTTCCTTCCTTGAACTGTCTTTATAAAACTCAGTCATAAATGGTTGCATCCTAACAATACAAACTGTTCAAATTTTTAGCACATTGACGCATACTTGAAGATTGTCCGGAGGCGTCAGCGATTGCACCCCACTGTCTACGGTTCGAGGATCAACATACTGGATTCACAATTCTTTGTAAGTGTTAATATTATATGGTTTTCGCTTCGACATTGATGTGTTCATACATCTTCTGCCTAACGTTTCAGTTAATTTTCTTTCAGACATTGTTAGATCACCAATGGGACAGAATCGGCACTGGTGAGGAGAGGAAACCCCCATCAGGTTGGTCTGTGTTTAAGCAGCAGTGGTCCCGTGATGAGCTTATGGTGGTCCGTGGGGAGCTCCCGTTAGGGAATCGGCCTTGGCACGATGTTGACATTGTAAGTGTTTATTCGAGTTTTGCATCTATGTTTATTCGAGTTTTGCGTCTATGTTTATTCGAGTTTTGATAACACCTTGGAGAAACACCTGCAGGTTCTGATTCCTTGCAACGTTGGAGGTATGCATTGGGTCATGGCCAGCATCGATCTGCAGTATGGGCACATTCTTGTGTTTGACCCGTTCAGACGGGATGTCCCATTTAGGCACAGGAATGCCCAGTTTGCATGTCTGCGCTATTTGCTACCCTCTCAGCTCTATACGGTGCACTTTCACAGGAATAGACAACCGGGTGACAAGACTTACAAAAAGAGGGATGGGCCGTTTCGGATGTTATTTGTGTCAGCCGACCGGGTGCCCCAACAGGAATCAGGGTATGACTATTTCAAGTTGTTATTCTATCCCAATCGGTGAAGAAATGTATCAATGCTAATGGTTGTTCATGTGGTTAATTGCAGGGGAAACTGTGGTGCCCATACGTTGAGAATGATTGAGTACCTGACGGCGAACAGGGATACATTCGATTGGACGGAAGCCGATATGGCCATCATCCGGCAAAAGATGGCCGTGGAGGTTTATTGTAACTCCAGGACGTTGTAGTTGTTGTACATAACAGAGCTGTTGTTAATGAAATTATTAATTTTTTATTTCAAGTTGTTTGCAGTTCAAAGTTCAACTAAATTCAAAAATATTTTCGAACATAAAATATTTCTAAAATATTAACATATATCAAAGCATACACAAAGTTAAAAAGTACCATATATTGACATTTATCAAAGCATACAAAAAGTTAAAAAATACCATATATGAGTATATCAACTGGTATGGTGACTTGTGGAAATAAACAAACTACAGCAGTTAAAATCCAAAACACATGTCTAAAACATAAGCCCTAAGATGATTGCATCGTTCATCTTTTCGTCCTCTCTAGCTGAAACTCGTTGCACTCAAATAAACATCACTAACTCTGGCCTACTGTATATGTTATTATGCTCGTCGTCTAGTGTTGGATAAGCAGCCACAAGAGCATCTTCAGTGCCAATATATAGGGAGTTGTAAATCTTCCAGTACACTTCTCTAACCTTCCGAGCAGGATGGAAAAGCCCCTATAGCAGCACCCAATGCAACTCTCATCCCTTCAATCGCTTCCATGACAACATTTATGATGTGGGGTCAAGTCTCCTCTTCTAAGACTCCATTCATTCCACGATAGAGTCCTTCTGAGGGCACGTTTGTTTGTTGTGTCCAGTTGAATGACAGATGCTGCACTTGCGACGGTATTGTTCGGGTACAATAGTACTAGGACCTTCATTAACCATAGGCGGGTTGGAACACTTCCTGCTGTTATGTCCTGGTTGTCCACATCTTCTACACGACTGTGTGGCTGTCCTCTCTGAAGACGAGACATGTCGACCCTCCATCGGGCGACCGGATTGTCTCTTTGTCCTTGGATTTAAAACCACCCGCGCTGCGATGTCGGATGGCACTACCCATGAAGAAGGATGACCAATAGGCATTATAGGAACCGAGTATGCATCAATAAGTGTCTCCCTCTTGTAGTAGTCCGCACAAAGAGATGTGAAATCCAAGTTTCGCTCCCTGCAACAATGAAAACAGTGAGATTCACGTTTAGGTACTATAAAGCAATAAATGGACAGAGTCATGTACCTTGCCGCTGCGAGTGCGTGTGAACATGGTAAAAAGTCCATTTGGAATTTGTTACATGTGCATGTCTTCCGGGCTAAGTCAACCGTCCACTGTTTTGCCTTGTGTCTGACGGAAAATATGTTCCAGTCAACTGCATTTACGGTCATATAACCGCATTTCTCGACACGTTTGAGGATCACAAGATGTGCTGCGTCGGTCAATCGATGACGCATTGACCGTGCATTTGTATGACGATCGTGGAACCACTTTTGTAGCATATTCCGAATGAACTCTGCCAGTGTCATCAATGGCAGTTGCCGTGCAAATTTTAGGCATGAGTTTATGCACTCTGCAACATTTGTTGTCATCAACCTGTACCTTCTTTGGGGGCAATGAACACGGGACCACTTGTGTGGACCGGCATCAATGGCATAATCGTATGCACCCTTGTGCAGCCTACGTAACTCCTCCATGTGGCGATCGTAGTGGATTTGGCTGTACGACCTAGCAGCGTTATCCATTATGTCGGTAACATCTTTTCTGTGGAATCGCTTCTTCATATTTTCACCAAAATGCCAGTAACATATGGTATGGGTTGCATAAGGGAACACTTTAGAAATCCCTGCTTCAATGCTTGCATGACGATCGGAAATGAAAACCAGATCATCTATATGACCAATGGCACCTCTCAAGCACTCCAAAAACCACTCCCATGAAAGGTTGTTTTCTGAGTCACCGTACCCAAAAGCAATTGGATACACCTGTTCGTTTCCATCTTGTGCAGTTGCCACAAACATTGTACCCCCGAATCTTCCCTTCAAATGGGTACCATCAACTGCAATCACAGGACGCATACACCTCCGAAAACCTCTAATTGAGGACCCTAACGACATAAAAAAGTAAAGGAATTTACCATCATCTGCGCACTGTAAGTCTGTGATTGTGCCTGGATTTTGCTGTTCCAGAACGTATGCAAAAGATGGCAGCAGTTGGAAACTTTCTTCATGCGTTCCATATGTCAATGACAATGCATATTGCAGGGCATCATGTGCCTTACTGTACATGATTTGGATGCCATACATTGTTTTCATATCGGCGATTATGTCCTTCGGACGCATGAGACGACCATCGGCTTGTTGAAGTCTAGGTGCAACGACTTCTGCGATTGTGGTTGCACTAGCTTGTCGATGGCAACGGTGAATCTCCTCCAAGGGACAGGTGTGTTCGTTGACAAAACTTCTGACTTGAAAGTAAGTCCCTTCTTCTCTCCTCACCGCTCTTAATTTCCACGTACAGTCGTCAATGATGCAAATCAGATGTAAAGTTGTCTTATTGGACCTTTTCACCTTCCATTCAAAGTTCTGACGCATCGCAAAATCGCCAACTAGCCTCTTCAAATCCTTTTTACTCGGGAAAAATTGACCCTTATAAATCATGGTTCTCGGTTCTTGCGCTTCCAAGGTGCTGCTTCTACCAGTACCAAACGAGTATGAATTTGCTCCCGGAATAACCCAAGTTGTCCCATTAACAGAATCAGATGTTGTCACATTATAACGGACCTCGGAAGTCCCAGGCATATCTAGTGTAGTGCCACTAATTCCTTCTACACGTCTACCATGTGTTTGCATATATGCATGCTCTTCATCCGCATTTTGCAAATCATCAACATGTTCATTATTTGCCTCATTATCCACCTCATGGTTCGGGTAATTGTCATTGTTCTGCTCATTGTACTGCGCATCAAACTGCTCAATTCGACAACCAAACACATCACCAAATTGAGTCTCAGCGGCATCTGCATGGTCAACCACAACTTGTGGGACACCAAACATGTTTCTCCCACCTTCGCTGCCACTCCTTTGGGTGAACACTTGGTTGCTACCACTAAAGGATCCAAATTGTAGGGTATTTTCAGGAGGAGGAATATCATTCCCTAACACATCTCCAGCTGTCCGCTCAATAAGACTGACACATACTTGAGGGATCACTCGATCTTCCCCTAGCATAAACTGGACATCGTCGTCATTGCTTATAAATGTGCGACACGTACTGCCAGAAACTATTGATATTGATGACAAATCAACGTTGTATTTGTTTACATCATAGTTCACAATAGTATGCACGATCGCCACCAATTCATCGTAAGTCAAATTCTTTGACACATACATTCCTCGGTTATCAGATCCAACGAACCTCTGACATCCGTCGAGTAACTGCTCCCATCGACCGTTGTAAGATATTACTATTCTAATCCGATTCATGAGGCTGTCAAATTAATAATCACAAACCATTAAAAATGACACGATTTCAGTTCAAAAAGGCACGATTTGAAAATGCCACAATTTCAGTTCAAAAAGTTACGATTTCAATTCTAAAAGGCACGATTTTAGTTCTAAAAGGCATGAATTTGTAGCAAAAAGGCTCGATTCATGACCAAAAATGCACGACATTTTTTTTTTTAAAAGGCACGAATGAGGACCAAAAAGGCACGATTTTGTAGCAAAAAGGAACGATTTTGTAGCAAAAAGGCTCGATTCATGACCAAAAAGGCAAGAAATGTTTTTTTCAAAAAGGCACGATTCATGAGCAAAAATGCACGATTTTGTTTCAAAAAGGCTCGATTCATGAGCAAAAAGGCACGATTTTGTAGCAAAAAGACAGGAAATGTTTTTCACAAAGGCACGATTCATGACCAAAAAGGCACGATTTTGTTTCAAAAAGGCTCGATCCATGACCAAAAAGGCACGAATTTGTAGCAAAAAGGCTCGATTTTGTTTCAAAAAGGCACGAAAGGTTTTTCAAAAAGGCACGATTCATGACCAAAAAGGCACGATTTTGTAGCAAAAAGGCTCGATTTTGTTTCAAAAAGGCACGAAAAGTTTTTTTAAAAGGCACGATTCATGACCAAAAAGGCACGATTGTGTTTCAAAAAGGCACGAAAAGTTTTTTAAAAAGGCACGATTCATGACCAAAAAGGCACGATTCATGACCAAAAAGGCACGATTTTGTAGGCAAAAGGCTCGATTTTGTAGCAAAAATGCTCGATTTTGTTTCAAACAGGCACGAAAGGTTTTTCAAAAAGGCACGATTCATGACCAAAAATGCACGATTGTGTTTCAAAAAGGCTCGATTCATGAGCAAAAAGGCACGAATTGTTTCAAAAAGGCTCGAAAATAAAAACAAAAGTTCTTAAATTATAACAATGGCTTCAGTTTAACAAAATACTAAAATGCTCGAAATATTCAAACAAGCAGGATGAAGAAATATTACCTTATTTTACTGAAGAAGAAAGTCGGGGCAACACCTTGAACTTTTATTTGTAGAGAGACAGAGTAACTGAGTTAAATCCTACTGACGTTTTTGTTGCAAGTGTGGACAGAGAAAAGACCAAACTGAATAACATAAATCATTAACTAAGGGCAATTTTGGTAGTTCACCATAATAGGTGCCTTTTAAACTTAACTTATTAACCCACTGACATTCTCACCAACTCAGTTTAAAATGGTGACAGTTTCCACCATTTCCACTTACAATAGGATATGTCTCTTAAAATTAAAACATTTTTATGCACGGTTGTGATTAAGAGTTGTAACCTAAATGAATGGTTACATGGTTCACTATAAATAAAACATGTGATCAACGTTAATTAATCCTTTTTTATTCTCCTGCATTATCCAATTCTTCTCTTATTTTCTTACAAACGTACAATATTACCATTTCCAAAATAATCAAGGCTAGAAAGGTGCCTATCAAACCCCATACACTAAAGGGCAAGGATTTCAAGAAAATCAAAGGCCGTTGTTGGGTTTGTGTGAAGTCAGGACACAGGGCACAAGATTGTCATGATTTTCCTTTTCATTTACTTGAAAAGACCTTTAAAGTGTGGAGTTGCCTTGAAAAAGGTAAAGTTCTTTTACCAAAAAGAACTAAACTAGGACCTAAAATAGTTGATCGTGTAATCATAGAATTTACAAACACAAGTGCAACATATAGGTTCTTAATTATTATTATAAATTTATTAAGTAGTTGCTCTAAAATAGAGTTAGATCCATTGAATATGTAAAGTCAAAAGGAAAAATTGTAGATCCTTTGACAAAAGGCTTACATAGAGCAAATTAAATTTATATTGAGGGGAATGAATTTAAAGCCACTAAATGAGTTGAACTAGACGGAAACCTAACCTAGCTAATTGGAGATCCCATGGTCTAGGTTCAATAGGCAAACTGGTTTGGTAAGACTTAAATTGTAGAACACACAATTTAATTCATTCCTATGATAGTTGGTGTGTTGTATACGGATGTGAAGGATATGCTTTGCATTTAATGACACTATTATCTTGTTATCAAGAGTAGTTAGCATAAAACTTTAAATTAGTGTCACCTATATGATAGTAAATGTGGGGTCACATTTATGAGAATGAAAAAAGCTAAATTCTCTAGAGCTATCATGAAAACCGGGATCTGTTCAAGACCAAAATGAACAAAAACGTATGAACTAACGTATATTAAGCTGTGTTATGTGTGAGACATATTGTCTTGATTTACTACAATGGTGAACAGTTCAAGATCATCTATATCCATTGTGTCATCAAGTAAATCCAATGTGTCTTCAGTAGGGTAAGTTCAAGTCCAAAAGACACTTCTCCCGATGCATAACATTTCTGTTCCTCTCAAATGCATTCACTTAGTAGTCTATGGTCGTATCATAGATATAGGATCTTGAATTTCGATTCAAATGTGGGGTATTGTTGAAATTTTGAATAGAATTCAAGAGTCATGTCTTTTCACTAGAAAATTGTGTCTCTTGATCAAAAGATGCAACTCCTCCAATAGATGTGTCTTAACCAAGAGACACATTTGAGTCTATAAATTGGAATGAAATTCCTTCCAAAAATACAGGAGTTTAAGAAGAGTTTGAAAGATGTTTTTATGAGTTAATTTTCTGCACAAATTATACATTCACTGCATTGAGAGGAAATATATAAAGTTAGCTAGGGTTTTGATTTCTAGTGCTAGAAATTGGAATACAGATAGTTGTATTCTGAGAAACAGTCACCTACAGAACTTCAAGCACAAGAGAATGGGTGAAATACTGTTTTAGAACATTGCAAGTTTGCAAGCCTCTATCTTCTTTCAATCATTGCATATACAAGTCAGTATTTTAGTTTTACTACATTGTTTCTTTTATTTATTATTGTTATTATTTTGTTGCAGTAATATTTCTACATTGAAATATCAATATATAGAAAGTTGATGTATACATTTTGTCGTATAAACTTTCTATTCTTTTTCTATTTTCTATCACTGATTGTTGTGTCCTCAACAAGTGCTATAGTCCTAATTACCTGCCTAATTCGCATCGGAAAAGGCATGCAAGGAGACTGGTGAGTCACGACGTAACAGTAGACCGTGGCCAAGCATTCCACACAAGTTCCGACGAAGACGCTTAGGACGATGCATAAATTGAGCAAGTTTGTTTACGGCAAACACAATGTCTGGTCTGGTGAACAACAGATATTGTAGAGCTCCAATCACCTGACGAAATCAGTAGCATCAGTAAAAGAGGTGCCATCAAGAAGCTTGAGAGATTGATCAGTAGGCAGCAGGGTTTGGACTGGTTTAGCATCAAACATCTTGGTGCGGACAAAGAGATTGGTCACATACTTCTATTGAGAGAGAAACAGACCATAAGGAGAATCAAGAACCTCAAACCCAAGAAAATAGGACAAACGGCCAAGATCTTTGATCGAGAATCTTTAAGTAAGAGCAATTACAAACTTGTCAATTAGCACCCCATCACTTCTAGTAACAATTATGTTGTCAACGTACACCAACAGAAAAAGAACATAGCCATTAGCATTAGAGATGAATAAAGAAGAATCAGATTGAGAGTTGACAAACTCGGTTTAGAGAAGGTATTGTCGAAGTTCATTGTACCATATTCGAGGAGCTTGTTTGAGACTGTAAATAGCTTTCTTAAGGTGACACATATGTGAGGGATAGGCAGGGTCATTTTTTTTTTAACGGAAAAGTTTATTAATAAGTGGCGAAGCCGAAGAGCAACAAACAAGCCACATGCCCATAACCCAACAAAAAAAACGCAACCACACTATCCCCTAAACAAGCTAAAGCACACAACCAACCTACAAAACATAATACAAAAACAGCTCGAACCTACATCCTAAGAAGCGGTAAGGATTGTGGAAACAGACAGAAAAACCACAAACAAGGCCTAAGAAACCACAATGAACCCCCAACCGCAGGCACTAACCAAGCCATAAAAAGGTCTTCAGACAGGTGCCCATGAAGAAAGGCATTGTTAACGTTAAGTTGACGAAGAGACCATCCACGTGAAACAACGATACTCAACAGAACTCAAATTATGGTAGTCCTAACCACTAGACTGAACGTCTCAGTTTAGTAAAGGCCTAGTCGTTGGTGAAAGCCTTTGGCTACCAAGCAAGCCTTGTATCGAGAAACAGAGCCATCTGGAGAGCGTTTTATACGAAACACCCACTTGCACCTGATAATGTTATGAGACGGATGTGAGGGAACCAAGTCCTAAGTACCATTACGATTGAATGCATCAAACTCATCTGACATTGCCCTCCTCCATTCAGGAACCTTTAGAGCTTGGGATACACAAGTCGGTTCAACCTGCAAAGATGATGTTAGCATACTGGTAAGAGACAGCTTTGTGAGAGGTTTATGTATATTTTTTTTCGACTTGGTAACCATGGGATTATTGCTTTGGACTGCAGGGCTTGGAATGAGGTCTGAGGAGGGGGGTGATTTATGGCTGGTTTAGTCAATGCAGCAATCAGAATGGATTCCAATGAGAGCTGATTTATGACGGGTTCAAACAGTGCAATAGGCAACGGAGAAGAAACGGAGGCAATAGCTCATGCTCTAGTGTTGGACATTTCACCGAATTAGATGACTCATGCAAAGCCAAACCTGAAGATGAGTGTGTGTGAGTGACAGGGACGAGGTCCATTGGTGAGGATTGAGATAGCTAAGAAGTATTAGTCTCAATAGTAGAACGAGGAAGTTGACAGTGAAGTTATGTATATGGAAAGACAAACTCAACAAATGTAATGTGACGGGAGACAAAAATACGATCATTTTCCAGGTCTAGACAATGATAGGCACTTTGAGACAAAGAGTATCCGATGAAGAGACACACTCTAGATCGTGGCTCCAGCTTGTGATGATTATATGGCTTAATCCATAGGTAACATAGGCATCTAAAGAAACGCAATTTATCATACGAAGGACGCACAAAATATTTTTTTCAAAAGGTGATCGCATATTTAACAGTGGAGTGGGCATCCTATTAATCAGATATACAGCTGTGGTGAACGCATAAAACCAAAATGGAAGTGGCATGGATGCATGAGTGAGAAGTGAGAGACCTGTCTCGACAATGTGACGGTGGTGTCGCTCGAAAACACCATTGTGTTCCAGTGTATATGGTGGTGTAGTGTAGTGTGATATGCCATGACTGGAAAGTGTTTGTTTTAACGCTACATATTCACCGCTATTGTCACTATAGAAGGAAACAATGGGATGATTAAAAAAAAATTCAACTAGTGATTTAAAACGTTTAAAGATGCCATGAACATCAGATTTATTTTTCAAAGGATACAACCACATATATTTTGTAAAGTGATCAACAAGGAGCACATAGTATTTAAAACCATCTTTAGAAATAACTGGAGAACTCCAGACATCAGAGTAAATAACCTCAAGCGGCTTTGAACTTGAAACAGTTGAAACCAAAAAAGGTAATTTATGAGTCTTATTACATTTACATGCATTACATGGGACACTAGACTTAGTAGATGACGAAATAGATAACGCCTGATAAGACAATAATTGACTTATTATTTTTGACGATGGATGACCTAGACGATGATGCCAATCGGGAATTGAAGCTTTAATACTTGAAAATGCAATAATCGAGAGGGGGGTGGGGATCGAGGCTGAGCATGAGTCGGTCATTCGTAAACACTATTCCTTGTCCGTCCTCGCAGAAGTTGTACCCCCGTACAAAGATTCTTCATAGAAAAAGAACAAGGTAAAAATTCAATGGAAACTTGGTTAGAGATACAAAAATTAAATTTCGTTTCATATCCGAAACACACAGAACATTAGATAATAAAAAAGTTAAAGAAGTTAGTCATTCGTAGACACCGTTCCTTGTCCGTCCTTGCAGAAGTTGTGCCCCCGTACGAAGATCCTTCACAGAAAAAGAACAAGGTAAAAATTCAATGGAAACTTGGTTAAAGATACAGAACTGAGATACATAAATTAAATTTTGTTTCATATTTGGAACACACAGAACATCATATAAGAAAAAAGTTGAAGAGGTGAAAGGTAAGCAAAGGGAACCAGTGTGTGTGATGTGCAGACCTGAACCATCACCAATCATAATGTCATCAGAACCACCATATGGAAAGTGAAGTGACAGGTTATTGAGGTTGGTGGTGACATGATGTGAAGCACCAGAATCAAGGAGCCACTTAGGAGAAGTGGCCGGGTTCGGAGCTGCATAGTTGGCACGCGGTTGCCATTGTCTGGGAGTGTGACCTGGTTGAGATCAATTGTTCACAGGGCTCAGTGTAAACATGGAACAGTGCTTCGCTGTGTGACCTTGTTCACCACAAAGTTGGCAAAAGCCACGATATGATCGAGGTTTGTTTGATTGATTATGTTGTGACCGAAAATTGTGATTCGGAGAGTGAGGTTCGGCTTGTTTGTTGTGACTATTGTTCTGATTGGAGGATCGGTTGGATCGAGTGGAGTTGTTGTAGTGATTACCAGAAGATGGCTTGGCAACATAGTTAGAAATAATGGGAATTCTTTGATTTTTGGCAACATCTTGTTTCAGGACTGCCTTAAAGTTGATCAATTTCTCATAAAGTTCCTCAAAGGATATTGCAGTTTCACTGGCATAAACAGTGGAGGAGATATCTTTGAATTCATCTTGTAGACCATTCAAAATCTTTACAGTTAGGTCTTTAGAGTTTTCTAGGGCGTCTAACATGGCTAACTCATCGACAACACTTTTGATGTGTTGCATGTACTCAGTAATGGTTTGTGTTCCTTTCATGACATTAGTGAGAACACCCTTGAGATGCATAATATGGCCTCTGGAAGGCTTCTCATAAGTATTGGTGAATGCGGTCCATGCATCACGAGCAGTTTGAGCGGAAACAATGAATGGAATGATGGATGGGGATATAGATCCAAGAATTGCATTTATGAGCAATTGATCTTGTCTGGTCCAGATGTAGTCAACCGGATTCGGTGTAGTGACATCATCTGTTGTGACAGTTGCTGGTGGACATGGATTCCGGTCATCAACGAAACCCATGAGATCAAACCCAACAAGAAGGGTATGAAATTGAAGTTTCCATGAACGATAGTTTGTTGCTGTGAGTTTCAAGGGAGCTTGGGCAGCAATATTGATAGAGACAATAGTTTTTGAGGAGGAGTTAATTTCATGGGATAAGGAGGAAGAAGAAATAACGGTTATAGAGTGGGAGGAAGAAGAAGAAGAGGTGGTATTGGTAGTCATGGTTGATCGAGGAACTCGTTTGAGTTTGAGAATGCTCTGATACCATATAGAAAGTAATTCTTCTTACTCGTGAGTTTTGTGTAACATATAAATACAGTAAGTGTTTTGAAGTAGCAGTAAACTACATACCCTGAGTGTAGGGAAAATTCAAAAGACTAAAATTATAACCTATGATATCTCTAACTATTAGCTTATGATAACAAAGTCAGATAAATACAAAATTCAAAATCATCAAAGTATCAAACTAGATTATCTGGATTATCCTTAATATCTTGTTTAGTGTACCCGTCATTTCTTAATTAAATCAATTTACGTTATTAATTTCCACCGATATCTTAACTTAAGTACCAATTAATTGGAAATATCCTAATATAAGTAGCAATTAATTGGGGAATATTTGAATGGGATTCAAATTTAGAAAGAATTTAGTTTTTGAAAGCCAATTGCATTTAAAGTAATAAAATGTGGGGATGACAAAATTACCCACAGGACCCCCACTTATTGGGTGGGGATGGGTTTCGATTTGGTGGAGATGAGACGGGGATGGAGATAGATAGTACAACCCGCAATGGGTATAGGGCGGAGATAGGTTTTATACTCTCCACCCTGCCCCGTCCCGTTTAAAATAAAACTCAGTTAAACTACGTAGTTTCAAAGAAAAGAAATATATATAAAAATATATTAACCCTAACTTTACATCTCTTCACCGTTATTTAACATAAAATGACAAGTTCTTGTTTTTCATGGTATACTTTTCATTAAAAAAAAATTAAAAAAAAAAAAAAAAAATTCTCTATTCTCTATACAACAGACAAACACATGATGAGTTCTTCAAAAATGACATTAATTGCATGGAGCCCGGAGCTCCCCCTGCCTTCTACCTGCCCCTGCCTTCTACCTGCTTAACCTTTTCGACTAGCTCGCTAATGGTATTGTAGGCTTCCTAAATCATATATTAGAAAATATTCAAATTATTAGAAAAAAGGCGGTAATGGGAGAAAAGAAACAATTTCAATAGATGATGATACAAAAGGAAAATAAAAATCTATCCTCACCCTCCGTGTTTCCCTCAATCCCTCTTCCACCTCATCTCGATGCTTCCTTTCTTCTACAAGAATATCAATCAGAGCAGCCTGCTCCTGTATCTGCAGATAGGTATGATAATTAACATGATATAATTAATTCACACTTCGAGAATAACATGACTACCTATTAGATACAAGATAGATTTATATATGCAGTAATCAACTACGAAGACGTACCATTGAAAGCGAGGTCCTGATCCTCTTAGGGATTCTTCCATGTGGCAGAATATCTTGTTGAGGTTCTTTATATTCAAAGGATTCCTGACCATGACTAATTTCATCTTGGTTTGCATCATCTGCTGCTGCTGGTTTAACAAAATTGGCCTCCAACACACCTGCTGCATAACAACAAGGTATATTACAAAAGTCCAATATTCCAAGTCTGCTCTAACTTTCAGGAATTTGCAAACAGAAAGACATACCTATAATCCCACGATCGAATGGTTGCAATTGGGCTGCTTCCGTGATGGCTGTTTGTGTGGTAGCTGATGGTGTAGGAAGTGAAGGTGTGGGGGCTGTTTGCATAGGTGGATGTGGTTGCAATTGGGCTGCTGCCGTGGTGGCTGGTGGTGTAGGCAGTGAAGGTGTGGGGTCTGTTTGCATTGCTGAATGTGGTTGCAATTGGGATGGTGGTGTAGGAAATGATTTTGTGGGGGCTGTTTGCACTGAGTCTGAGGTCGAAGCTTCCATAGCCATGTGGTTGGTACCATCACCGTCTCTCTGTGATTAAATAGACAATGAAATTCATAAACTATCTTAAAAAAGTAAGTAAATCGACAATGAAAGGTAATTATTACATGTTGGAAACATACTTGAACGCGGAGAAATTCATACAGTTCTGTCCGTAACTTTACAAACTCCTCCACTACGATGCCACGGACAAGTTCTTGCAGATCAGATGTAGAAGCAGACGGTGTGGCCTAGCAAAAGTAAAAATATATTTTACTTAACAATGACTGATATGTTTGAAAAAGATAATGAGATTATAAGGACTATCGTGATTACGTCAAATCTTTTCGAGTGACGATGTGTTGGAGATCGATCAGCAGGAGGAGACGAATATGGAGATGGTGGAGGTGGAGTCGACTGTATCTCTTGCATGAGGCCTCTAAGCACACCCGAAAGCTGCGAGACCTCTCGTTTCACAACGCCTTCCAACAAATCTGGAAGTGCTTTCACTGCCTCTAACAAATCGTTTATCCTATCACCACCCTAAAGTTTACATTTATAGTATACGGGCACGCACGTTAGTAAATTAAAAAATAATTAAACGAAAACATAAAATAAATAAATAAAAAATACAGCATTCGACTCTACTTACCCTAGATCGAGGATCCTGTCGGGATGATATAGGTGAGGGTGGTTGCATAAAGGATGACCAAGGTGGATGCGGTGGGGGAGGTGGGTCTACCATGCCTTCGGGAAGGGTGTATGTATATCCTAGTGTAAAGCCTATAGAAAGTGGATTGTCAGGTTGAGTATGTGTATATCCGAGTGAATATAGAGAGGGAAGTGGATCTTCTTCAGCAAGGCTGGTGATTGGAACTTTTTTCCTCTGCTGCTTCTTGGCCGATGCCTTTTTCTTCTGCTTTGGTGCCTTCCGCTTCAATGGAATCTTACTTATTGGTGCTCCATCATCACCATCACCTCTATCACTACCATCACCTACATCACCACCATCGTCACCATCATCCCCATCATCCTCAGTGTCCAACAACTCATTCTTTTCTTTCATTTCCACTAGAGGTATAAATTGTGGACCCACGGATATATCGAAGTCTACTCCGACCCAGTAATCTGCTCCAGCCTCATCATCAGTTGCCTTCAATTCCTCCAAGACATGAACCTGTAATAATGTCATAATATTAAACGGTGTACAATGTTGTAAACAATGTAATAAATTGATATATCTATGCGAATAACCCACCTTCCCAGCACGAATATTAGCTTCGAGATCTGAAATTTTTTTCACGCAATTTCGCGGCCTCTTATACATTGTCCAACGCCTCATCCTAGGCAGTGTATGTTGTAATCTGTTGCCAAACCCATCTATCAGAGTGTCTACAACCTCCATCGCCCATACCTGAAAATGACAAGTTATGACAACTATAAAAGTTAATAACTTCTAATTTATAAGCCAATATTAAGTAAAGAAATATAGTAAGCGGAGCTAACCTCAACAGCCCATGGGAAACCATATAACCGGTACCTGACCTTGCCATGCCCTTTATTGGAGTTTCTCGATCGAAATCCGTGCCTCAAGTAGTGCATCGTCATCTTGAATACGTAATGACCCCATGCAAAAGAATTGAATGCATCCAGATCATCAACCAAATTAAAAAGCCAATTGGTGACTTTTTTATCTAATGGTTGACCAAACAGAACATTGTTTGCTATCAAAAAAAGTCCCATCTTCAACGAATCATCAGGGTGCTTGAAGTTGCGCGCTAAAAACCGTTCATACACAGTTGACAATTTCAATTTATCACCTTCTTCTCCAGGCCAATACCTTTTCTGGATACCGTCAGCAATTGCCACGTACGGCGTGCTTATAATGTCTGAGAGTTCGCCGAACCGAAGACCGGTAACCAAACAAAATTCCCTTTGTCCAAATCTTGCCTTCTTACCACCTAACGAAATAAACAATTCATTCTCAGTTGCACCATCTATTGTAATTTCCCTCAACAGTACACCGTGCACAATCATAGCTGAGAACAACGAGTTTTGCGGGAAGTTGGTGAATTGCTTGAAACAACTGGACATGAATTCCTTGTGCTTCCCTTCCTTGCGTAAGATATTCTCTATAGTAGCTATGTTCTTCAACCGACAACCCAAGTTGATTAATGCTTCTTCGTTCCATTTATTCCTTTTTACCTTCAGATACTGTTCATAATCGATATTTTCCATCTGCACAATTCAAATAAGTTGGGTTCAATAAATTAAACACACAATGTTTCAACAATTAAACACATCAGGGCAAAAACCATTAAACACACCAAGGCACATCGATAAATTAAACACACCACACTGCTATTCAACAATTAAACACACCAGGCTAAAAAGAATTAAACACACCATGTAAACAAATTAAACACATCAGGCAAAAACAAATTAAACACATCAGGCTAAAAAGAATTAAACACATCAGGTAAAAAGGAATTAAACACACTAGGCAAACAAATTAAACACACCAGGGTAAAAACAAATTAAACACACCGGGCAAAAACAAATTAAATACACCAGGCAAAACAAATTAAACACACCATGGCAAACCCACTTAAACACACAATGGCAAAACCAATTAAACACACACCTATTTCAAAACCCATTTAAACACACCTATTTCTAAATATGCAAAGATTAAACACAACGCTAAAAACAGGGCACCAACGAAGGCGCACAGAACAAAGAACGAGCAAGAAACAAACACAAAAACAAACAACGCACCTGACCAGAAAGCAAAGAAAGAAAAAACAACAGAAGATGAGCCCAACAACAACCACAATTGTTTTGATTGTTTTGTTTTAACAGGACATTGAACATCATAACTTCTTCTCCACCCTAAGCTACTAAAATTCAAAATTGAAGTTGAATATTATAACAACAGAATATATGCTCATTTCTCAGAAAAAAAATAAAATAAAATAAAATAAAAATTATAAACCCATTTCAAAATTAATAATCCAAATTTATTAAGAGTTAAGCTAAAACAACTTAAGTTTGTGATTTAAAATTTTGACTTCACAAATTTAAGTTGTTAGTGTTTATCAAATTTTTTTTTTTTTTTGAACCATTATAATATTTTGGGATTAGGAGAAATGAACATGATTTGAACCCACGGGTGTGAGGAGTTTACTACTTAGTCAATCTTATCTTGTTACTATATATTTAATTTATAGTTTATTACCTTTATACTATCATATTTGGCTCAATAGTTTTCCAACCATATATGTTTTGTGAATTATATAAATTTAGATATTGTACTTTATTTTCTTTTGTTAATATATTTATTTAAAATATATATTTTACATGCAAGACTCACTATGTCTCCTTAGCCCTTACTAGGTTTTTATTTTCCAATTTATCAAAAGTTCTTTGTACCGTCAAAATTTACATAAATATATATATATAGTTTTTCTACTGTCAATTCGTCTTGATATAAAATATATCGGGACGAAGAATATAGATCATAGATTATAGAGAAATTTTGACAAATGCATACACTCTGAGTCAAAGTATGTAAATTTAATGGTCCACATTTTTTGTCATGATATATTTTATATCTAGACGAACTGACAATAAAAAAATTGTATTTATATATATTCACCCTAGTGTGAGAGTCACATAAACCTTTATTTTTGTTAAAGTCATAAATTTAGGTATTTTAGTTGAATGTATCTGTTATTTTAGTTGTAATTAACCACCGCCGAGGAATCAGAATCGGAATGTGACATGTTTCGATCTCTGATTCTCTATTGATCGATGAATTCCAAGAATGAGGAGCTTAAGAGAAACAGAAAGAGAGAAATAAAAATGGATTTTGCTTTGTTTAATTGGCAGTCAGTTATGGAAATTATAATGTGGCTGTGAAAATTCTAAAAAGAAGAATTAGAAGAAGATGGTTCTAGATTATAGATTATTTGAGATTTTGAGTATGGAATGATCGATGAAAAAAAAAAAAAAAAAGTCTGTTGCGGATGATAAAGAACAAAGAAGAGGGGTTTAGGCTTGTTGGGTATAAAAGTAATTTTAATCAAAAAGATAAAATATACATTCAAATCTCGACTATTGGACTAAAAGCACGTAGTGACAAATTTACATCACAAATAACCAATTTAAATCACAAATTTAAGTTTAAAAAAAAAAACAAGTCACAAATCAAATTCAAACTTATTGAAATCTTCTGGAAAAGCCAAGTACATACCTTTATCTCAACAAAACAAAGCACAAACTTGATAACGAGTCAACGATTCGTCTTCCACGAACGGTTGTCGTCAACCTTCTTCGTCTCTCTCTTCAAACCGCTTTCTCACTCAAGAAACCACCTTCTCACTAGAAAATCACTCTCACACTCACCGGTTTCTCTCTCTAGAAACCACTTTCACGTTTTTATAGCTTTACACGCAAAAAGATTTTTGACTTTCTATGTACTTTTGACGGTCCATTTATTATTTTCATTTTTAATTAGAGTAATTGGCACTACACCCCCCTACTATGCCCGTATTCGCATGTTGCCCTATAAATATTTTTTTAGACACTAAACCCTCTAAATTATCAAAAATTGACAATTTGTGACGGAATAGTAATGCCATCCATTTTTTTGTCATGGCAAATTGCACTAAGTTCCCCTTATTATATATATAATTGCATTGAACCGGAAAAAATATAGTAATATGACCTAAATACCCCTTAAATAGAAATAAAAAAAAAATTAAGAAACAAAATTCAACAAATTCCTAAAAAATCTATTCAAAATTCCAGAAAAATCTATTTTAAAAATTCAAAAATCTATTCAAAAAAGAAAAAGAACAAATAAATAACAAACAAAATTCAACAAATTACTTCAAATAAAAAATCATATTAACAAAATAGAAATTGTTAACCGCCAAAAATGGCGGGGGTCAAAAAAGAATTTTCCATCAGCATTGAAAGATAAATCGAGATAGAAAGAAATCATATAAGGGCATCCCGGTACCCGCTACTTTACAAATTGGCCGGGTACAACCTCTTACCAGTCCAGATCAAGATCAAGGGTTCCTAGACTCAAAAGGTATCAGGACACATAGAAGACAAGGTTCCAGAGACTCCACTGCTGCAGGATCCTAGTATCTCTCTGCCATCTAGAATCCCGATACTCCGATACACTTATAAAAAGTTAAATGAATGGGAAGAAGGCAAGATACCCGAGTACCCTCGATCCCACCTAAAGCTAGCCAACCAAGTAGAAAGTGTCAGGCTAGCGGACTACCAAGTATCAAGACAGCATTAGGCACGCCGAATATCAAGCTACATAGAAAGGACAAGCATAACGACAGCGTTTTAATAACAAGGAAGTGGATTCTCTCCCACCATTCAAAGAGTTCTATTTGAAATACAAGTCAACTCCATCAGAAGTCCGCCAAATATAGGATCTCTAGATTCCTAGAAAGAAATAAACGATCTTCTCGCCAATCACCACTGAGTGCTCCAAAAAACTCTAGGTCACAAGACCGAATTTAGAGGAGTGCTGTGCATGAAACAAAGACCTATATATACATCGTATTATCACAGAGAAAAGGGGACTTGACCGCAACTTGAGTGACCTAACCCTACTTGATACTTTTCCACTTATCGACATGCACGAGAGCTCCATCGCCATTTCCAACTGAGTTTTTTTATCCCATCACCATAGCTATCAAAAATCTCCATTGTAATCCTATCATGTATTCGTAATCAATAAAAAAGAGTTATGCGTGTGATCCCTTATTTATGTAAATTTTTCCTACTACTATTATCCCTTTTTTATTGAATTTTTAGGAAGCTAAGGATATCGAACTACTTGATATCCCGCCGACTGAAATCTACATTGATTCCATTCCCTTGAATTGTTAATTGGAAAAATCACCACATTGATAATTTTCGGTTAACAGAAATAACAAGAAAAAATCAAAACAAAAACATATTAAAAAAATCAAAACAATTAAGAAAAAATAAATAAAAAATAAAAAATCCTCCATTTTGGAGGAGTACTGGTGCAGTGGTTTTCTTATCTATCAAAAAAAAAAAAAAAACCGGTGCAGTGGTGCGCACCAAATATCCAATGGAGTAGATCTCCATTCTTCTTCATTGGAGATCCCTTCACCCTACCAAACTTCTCACGCCGCCGCCACTGCACCGCCCGCTCATGTGAGACCATCTCAGAGCCTCTCCCTCCATGCACCTCCGTCGGCGCCGTTCTCCCAATCTCCCTCCCTAATCGCCATCGAAACTTTTTCCACCCAAACCAAGATACCAGAAAACTTCTTCCAAACTTCATCTTCCTTCCACCAAAAGTTCATGCTACAACAAACAAATTTCATCAAGAAATCGAACCGATTTGTCCACCGATTGGCATTCGATCTCGAACAAATTCAAAACAGAAGCAGCGACGACGATGACAAGAAGCCGACGGGTTCGATCGTGTTCCTTGCTCTCTCTCTCTCTCTCTCTCTCTCTCTCATCACCCTCCTCATTTGGTGTGGATTCAATTCATGTTTTGGATTCTGATTTGGGTTTAGGATTCCTCGGGCTTCGAAACCAGCATGTGTTGTGGTCCAAATGAGTTTGAGCGTTGGTCTGGGAAGAAAGATCTGCTATTTTTGTGTTTTGGAATTTGAATTTGAGTTTGTGTTTTGTGTTTGTGTGTTGTAGTGGAGATTTGATGAAGGGTTTGATGAATTTGACTGGTAGTCAAAGGCCTTGAGCAGAAGGAAGGTATTTACTACACTATATTTTTTCTCCTGTTGTTAAACTAACTACGATTCGGTTAGTGTTGAGTATTATCACAGCAAAAGGATTATATCTCGAGCAGTTAAATGTCAAGACTGCCTTTTTTTCATGGAAATTTGAAAGAGGGGATATACATGCAGCAACCAGAGGGATTTGTAGAAAAAGGAAAAAAGTAGTTGGTTTGCATATTGACGAAGAGCTTGTATGATTTAAAACAAGCTCCCCGATAGTGATACGGTTCAAACAAGGGAATAGATACTTTGCTGCTACTTTAAGAAGGTTAAGTCGAGTTTTATTATTTTGTTGCTTTATGTTGATGACAAGTTAGTAGCCAGTGCATATTTTGAAGAAATGAACAACTTGAAGAAGTAGCTTTTGAGCGAATTCAATATGAAGGATTTAGGTGCAGCAAAACAGATACTTAGAATGAGGAATAGCAAAGACGAATAAAGAGTTATTTTACTGTTGTCTCAAGCATAGTACATTCACAAGGTGTTGCATAGATTCAACATGGGCGATGCAAAGCTAGTAAGAACACCGTTAGCTAATCACTTCATGTTGTCCAATGAGCAATGCCCATAGACAAATGAAGAAAATGACCTCATGGCTAGAGTTCCTTATGCCTTAGCCATTGGAAATCTCATGTACGCTATGATTTGCACGAGACATGATATTTCCCATGTAGTGGGAGTTGTGAGTAGATATATGTCCAATCCAAGCAAGCAACACTGTGAAGCAGTGAAGTGGATCCTAAGGTACCTGCGGTGTATGACAGAGAAATGTTTAACTTTCAAAAAAGATGAACTCAAACTGGAAGGTTATGTGAATTCTGATTTTGCTGAAGAGTTGAATCATAAAAGGAGCACTATAGGATATGTGTTCACAATGGGGAGTACCGCTATAAGTTGGGTGTCCTAGTCACAGAAAATAGTGACGATCTCTACAACTGAAACGGAGTATGTGGTATGTGGTTGTGAAGTAGCTGATATAGTTACAGGGGTTGTTAGCTGAGTTAGGATTCGAGCAAATGATGAATGTCTTACACAGTAATAGTTAGAGTGTAATACACTTGGCCAAGAATTTAGCATTCCATTACAGGACCAAACATATAGACCTGCGCTACCACTTTATTCAATTGTTAATCGAGGATGAGGTGTTGAAGCTTATGAAGATCGTAGGCAGCAAGAATCCAGTTGACATGTTAACCAAGCCAATCATTACGAAGAAACTAGAGCTATGCGTAGCTTTAATGGGCCTTCAAAAATGCAGACATAGGGGATGAGCACACTGTAAACTATCCATTAGTCATCCATGAAGGATGGAGAACGTCTATTCGAGTTTCAGTCTTCAAGTGGAATGTTAGGATATGTGAAGGTAGAAATAGCCAAAGAATCGAAGTCCTTCGGATACTGCGGTGCAAACCGCTGTCGATTCCAGAGAATTTATTACGACGTGGAGTGTGGTGCACATTCCATGGTATAGACCGCTAAAGAGTTAAGCGCGGCGTAGACTACAACTAAGGCGAATAAGCACACACTGCGGTTTTCTGAGTGATGAAATCTAGTGACGTTCCGTGGTCCAGGTAGCTGGCTGCAAACCGCTGCCCAAACTACGGTCGACGAAGAATCAGTGTGCGAACAAGAAATCTTGCGTGAAAAGAAACCTATTCCTTTAGGATTTTAGCTTACGCTAGTGCTCCTATATAAATACTAATGTTTCCCTATGCTTATGGGTGTGTTAGAAATTGCTAGAGAGAGAGAGAGAGCAACTTGTAGGGATACTGAAAGAGAGAAACAAAGAGATTGTAATCAAACTCTGAACATCCATGCCTTTATATGCATGTAAACTGCTCTGACAGTTTTCTATAGATAACATGCAGTTATCATATTCAAAATGTGTGTGTGGGCTTGGGTTGGGTCAATGTTGGATGTCCATTGACTTGGGCTTGGACCCATCTTAGGTGTACCCAATATATAACAAAAGATTATATATTGAAGGTAATATATTATTAATCACAAGTGTAAAAATTTAAATTTCGTTATAGTAACCCATATTTAGTTACTGATCCGGTAAACTAGTTAAACCCTTTTCTTGGATTTATCTACAATATATAGGTTTATAGTTGTTAGAGTGAAAACTAGACGTTGGTAGAAATTAAATTTTAATTCAAGGGTTCATAAAATTCAAAGGTTTGAAAAATAAAAATAAATAAATAAAACTAAAGAAAATATATATGGTATCCAATTTCAATTACATCCTAATTTTTTACGCAAGATTTGACACAAATCCATGATTGCTAGATTTGTAGGATTTGAACGGTTAGGATTCAAGGATTAGAGAATGATTTATTTTCTTCTCTTCTTAATTAATTATCTACATTTCTCTTTCCTCTATCATATGCCTTTAATTTAGTAATTTAATAAATTTTATCTCTCCAATTTAACTATCATTAATCTATGTCTTCTCATTGAATCTTCTGCCATTGAAACTCAATAACTAAAAAAAAACAAAAAAAACAAATTATCTAAATTTTTTGTTTACTTAGCGTTATCGACATGAATGATGTTCATCTTTTTCTCAAAGTCAACAATCGATTGTAAAATAAAATACGGATGTAATGTAATTGTTCAACCTGTATTATAAAAATAAATGGGGTAAAAACTGTGCATCTAGATTCTAGACCATCTTCATTCAACTCTTTTGTCATGCGCCAAAGGAAGCAAGCTAAAATGCTTTACACCAAAGCAATCTAATAAATAAATTGAAATGTTGAACCGTGTAAGAATCTTACAAAATAGTATCATTTTGTTTTTGTTTTTGTTATTCAGTTTCAACAGCCGATGATATTGAGAAGGGATATCCATTACTGCTAGATTAACCGGAGAGATAAAATATATTAAAATTTTTTAAATTAAAGACATACGAGAGAGGAAAGAGTAATGTAAGTAATTAATTAGGGAAAGAAGATAATAAATCCTAACTATCCAAATCCTAAAAATCTTGATGGCCATGGATTTATGTCAAATCTCATGTAAAAAATTGGAGTCATAGATCTTGCCCCTAAGAATTCTTTAATTTTATTTATAGGTAAACTTTATTGAATTTATCATCCACAACAAAATTCAGATTAAAATTCATAAAAATCAATATGATTTCATTGAGTTCCTTATCGAAATTAAAATAAGAGGTCCTTTAAGGGAGAACCAATATATATATATATATCAGTTCGAACTGACAAAAGTTATATCAGTTCGAACTGACAAAAGTTATATCAGTTCCTTACATGTGGGCCACTGGATTTAAATACTTTGACCTGGCTGTATGCACTTGTCAGTCAAAGTATTTAAATCTAGTGGCTCACATATAAGGAATTGATATAACTTTTATCAATTCGAACTGATAATAGAAAGACTATATATATACAGAAATTTTATTATCAGTTCGAACTGATATATATACAAGGAACTGATATAACTTTTGTCAGTTCGAACTGATAATAGAAAGACTATATATATGACAAAAGTTATATCAGTTCCTTGTATATATATCAGTTCGAACTGATAATATAATTTCTGTATATATATACACAACTAGGGTTGGATCTTGGTTAGATTAGACTCTATAAGTATAACCCATTGACCCAGAATACTATTCCCACTATCGGGGAGAGATTACATTTGAATTACAACTCTCACAACCGAAGGGAGGGCTATTGCAATAAAGTATCCTGACATTTGATGAAAGTGTAACAACTAGCAAGGCCTTCATGGTTTGATAAGTTGGTGTTTTTTTTTATCAATTTTTTAAATTTATTTCCACTTACATGTCAACATCTCCACTCTCTATCGTTCATTTAGAATATAAAATCACATGAGCAACACAATGAGACCCAGAGTCAAGTTCTTGTTTTTCATGATATACTTTTCATTAAAAAAAAATTAAAAATTAAAAAATTAAAAATTAAAAAACCAATTCTATTATCTATAACCATTTCTATACAACTGATAAGCACATCACGAGTTCTTCAAAAATGACATTAATTTCCTGGAGCCTGGAGCTCCCCATGCCTTCTACCTGCCCCTGCCTTCTGGCTGCTTAACCTTTTCGACTAGCTCGCTAATGGTATCGTAGACTTCTTATATCATTTATCAGAAAATATTCAAATCATTAGAAAAACAAAGGCGGTAATAAGAGAAGAGAAACAATCTCAATAGATGATGATGCAAAAGGTTAATGAAAATCTATCCTCACCCTCAGTCTTTCCCTCAATCCTGCCTCTGCCTCATCTCGCTGCTTCCTTTCTTCTACAAGAATATCAATCGGAGCAATTAAGTATGATAATTCGGAATAACATGATATAAATCATTCACACGTAGAGAATAACATGACTGCCTATTAGCTAGATATAGATAGATTTATATATGCAGTAATCGACTACAAAGACATACCATTGAAAGCGAGGTCCTGATACTCTTAGAGATTCTTCCATGTGGCAAAAGATTTTGTTGAGCTTCATCATATTCAAATGATTCCTGATCATGACTAATTTCATCTTGGTCTGCATCATCTGCTGCTGCTGATGGGGAACCAGATTTCCTTTTTGAACTAGATGTCTTCTTTGAATGTTGACTTGCCCTTGGAGCATAACCAATTTCTTGGCAGTTGTTGGCCCTAATCAAAATAAAACAAAGTCAAGTCAAGTCAAGTCATCAGTTATCCAAAATCTCTAAAATCTTCCAAAGGCACACATTAGAGTGCATATAAATGTGAAGAAAGCCACAAACCAGTATTCCTTCTGAATTTTGATTAAGCGGTTTTTTAGTCTATCTAGCGCAGCGCTACTCTCAAATCTCTGCTTGTCGTGAGCTGGTTTAACAAAATTGGCCTCCAACACACCTGTTGCATAACAGCAAGGCATATTTAAAAAGCCCAATATTCCAAGCCTAATCAAAATTTAAGGAAATTTGCAAACAGAAAGACATACCTCTAATCCCACGACCGTCACTTCCTGCTGGATTCCAGAGTCTCCAGAATGGCTGCCAAACATGAGTTTACAAGCCCTCAATATATATTCATACCATGAAAATGAAATAAAATTTAATTGTATTTTTTGAAAAAATAAAATAAAAAATTGGGCATCAGAGGCATGGCCCCTTTAGGCCCCAATGTGGCTTCGCCTTTACACTGCCTTCTCCTTTGTAAAGGAGACGATTGTGTTGCCTTTTTCTGGAAGGCTGCTGCCCTCTGTAACTCTGTTTAACTTACTATAATTTGAACCATATAATGACCCTCACACCGTATAACTTAATATAGTGTATCAATCTTATCAAATACCATATGTTCAATACTAATTCATACTATACATTCTCCTAATCTTGCGGTATGGTGCAATACAAGCACCCTGAATTCTTTAACATCATATAATAAATAATTTCACAGGCCTGTTTAATTCGTTTTTTCATGGGCTTTTCATGACAGCTTACAAGATTTGAAAATGTTATATGAGAACACAAAACAAATGAAAGTGGTACAAGAACATTCAAAATGCACAATCCAGATTCTTTGCAAGTTGAAATTCAGATAATCTCTTGCAACTAATTAGAATAGTTAACAGGTATAAATCACAATGCTACTTGCAGAAAATATCCAATCATGCATAAAATGCTTAGAGAAACATGAAAACTAACCTGGATAAGCCTATTCTTATGATAAATGTTGAAGCCTTGAATATCAATATGATGTCTAGCATCCTTCACAAACCCGATTGTCATAGTTGTAACCATCTGATACAACAAAAGGACAATATATATATATACAACATCATTAGAGCCGGGAGGTAAAGAAAAAGCAAATTCTAAAATACGGATTCGAATTCTTTTCAACATTACGTTAGAATTCACCTCTCCATTAGAAAGATATTGAGGTTTGTATGTCAACTCCTTAGTGAGCATCAGGTCATTGACAATGTTGTGATGTTCAACTTCTTTGCCATGCAGAATAATTCTGAAGCTTGGTGGTAGTCTTATAGAGAAGGGAATAATGAAAGTAGAAACATAGGTAATTATCTTATAACTAGGTTTTTGCAACTCAACTTCAACTATGTTCTTCTCATGTCATACATATCCTCAAAGAATATCGATAAGAGAAGAAGTGCCTACAGTTGGTGTATTTTTGTGCCATCTCTAGCATAATCATGTTGTAGTAGGATCCCGCGCGTCCTCAGTATCGGTATCACTATTGTAACACCCAAGATGATCCTCATTGAAAAATGATGGTGATATTCCCTCTTCATTAATCCCTGAATAAACAGTCGACTTCACAGGAACAAATACAGATATTTGGTTACTACCAATAGTAGATGTGCAATTTGTACCAACCGGAGGACAATAAGTATTATGCAACAGTGTATGCATCCACCGAGGAGGTTGGTGTAACTGTTCATCTCCACTTCCATCCACTCTTTTGAACTCATCCACATATATCTCCTTAATCGGTGAATCATCGACCGACATAAACACAACATTTTTGTCACGTTTCAAACAATATTTTGTCCTACCGTGATTAAGTGAAGCACTACATGAATAAGGATGACACACATTTCTCAAACTTAGTGAATGTGTACAGAGAGTTGAGAGGTTGACTATATAGAGAAAATGAAAAATAAGGTAGTCAAGTGGAGGAATATTCAAGGTTATCAAACCGTCATTAATGGAAAGAAAGAATATAAAATCAAAGGAGCAACACAATGAGACGCAGAGTCAAGTTCTTGTTTTTCATGGTATACTTTTCATTAAAAAAAAAAAAAAAAAAAAAAAAAAAAAAAAAAGACATCTATATTCTCTATACAACAGACAAGCACATGATGAGCTCTTCAAAAATGAAATTAATTGCCTGGAGCATGGAGCTCCCCCACCTTCTACCTGCCCCTGCCTTCTAGCTGCTTAACCTTTTCGACTAGCTCCTTAACCTTTTTGACTAGCTCACTAATGGTATTGTAGGCTTCCTAAATCATATATCAGAAAATATTCAAATTATTAGAAAAAGGCAGTAATGGGAGAAGAGAAACAATTTAAATAGATGATACAAAAGGAAAATAAAAATCTATCCTCACCCTCCGTGTTTCCCTTAATCCTGCCTCCACCTCATCTCGTCGCTTCCTTTCTTCTACAAGAATATCAATCAGAGCAGCCTGCTCCTGTATCTGCAAATAGGTATGATAATTCAGAATAATATGATATAATTAATTCACACTTAGAGAATAACATGACTGCCTATTAGATATAGATAGATTTATATATGCAGTAATCAACTACGAAGACGTACCATTGAAAGCGAGGTCCTGATCCTCTTAGGGATTCTTCCATGTGGCAGAAGATCTTGTTGAGGTTCATTGTATTCAAAGGATACCTGATCATGACTAACTTCATCTTGGTTTGCATCATCTAATGCTGCTGGTTTAACAAAATTGGCCTCCAAAACATCTGTTGCATACCAACAAGGCATATTACAAAAGTCCAATATTCCAAGTTTGCTCTAAATTTCAGGAATTTGCAAACAGAAAGACATACCTATAATCCCACAATTACCACTTCCTGCTGCATTCCACGATGTCAAGAACGGTTGCAATTGGGCTGCTTCCGTGGTGGCTGTTTGTGTGGTGGATGATGGTGTAGGAAGTGATGGTATGAGGGCTGTTTGCATAGGTGGATGTGGTTGCAATTGGGCTGCTGCCGCGGTGGCTGTTTGTGTGGTGGCTGGTGGTGTAGGAAGTGAAGGTGTGGGGTCTGTTTGCATGGGTAGATGTGGTTCCAATTGGGATGGTGGTTTAGGAAGTGATTGTGTGGGGGCTGTTTGCACTGAGTCTGAGATCGAAGCTTCCATAGCCATGTGGTTGGTACCATCACCGTCTCGCCTACTGTCGTACTCCATCCCTTTGTCCGTTGTACGACTGTCCGAATTGGGGTACACATCACCGTCTCGATGATCACTGTCCTCACGATCATCAACGCTCGTACGATGGGGGCCTCTCTGTGAAATTAAATAGATAATGAAATTCATAAACTATCTTTAAAAAGGAATTAAATAGACAATGAAAGGTAATTATTACACGTTGGAAACATACTTGAACGCGGAGAAATTCAAACAGTTCTGTCCGTAACTTTACAAAATCCTCCGCTTCGATGCCACAGATGGGCCCCTGGAAGCAATCTACAGCAGCCTTCAGTTTTTGTAAATCAGATGTAGAAGCAGACAGCGTGGGTGCCAAACAGTCTCTAGCATACGCGGAGTCGTAACTCCACGTCGTAACGGACCCGTCTGGGTTCCGTTGTAGTTGTGTCTGTGTTGTAGTATTTACTTGTCCATGTTTAGGCATACATTTTCTCATATGCCTTTTCAAATGTCCCGTTCCCGACCCAGAACCAGTATATAATTTTTGACAAAATTTACAACGAGCCATTCTTTTTTCCTTACCGTCCAGGCTGGGAACGGTTTCCCGCACAAAACATTGCCATACCTTAGATGTCGTCTTTCTAGCACATGATGTGCTCGACTCTGGTGTGGAGGAGGAAGGACTTGCTCCCACTGCCGTATTGTTAACACTTTTGGGTTGTCCTCCTTGACTATCTTGTCCATGTCCGTGTTTAGGCATGCATTTTCTCATATGCCTTTCCAAATGTCCCGTTCCCGACCCAGAACCGGTATATAATTTTTTACAAAATTTACATCGAGCCATTCTTTTTTCCTTACCGTTCGGGCCAGGAACGGTTTCACGTACAAAACATTGCCATACCTTAGATGTCGTCTTTCTAGCACGTGATGTGCTCGACACCGGCGTGGAGGAGGAAGGACTTGCTCCCGCTGTCGTATTGTTAACACATTTGGGTTGTCCTTCTTGACTATCTTGTCCATGTCCGTGTTTAGGCATACATTTTCTCATATGCCTTTCCAAATGTCCCGTTCCCGACCTAGAACCAGTATATAATTTTTGACAAAATTTACAGCGAGCCATTCTTTTTTCTTTACCATCCGGGCCGAGTACGGTTTCCCGTACAAAACATTGCCATACCTTAGATGTCAACTTTCTGGGATGTGATGTGCTCGACCCCGGTGTGGAGGAGGAAGGACCTACTCTCGCTACCGTATTGTTAACACTTTTGGGTTGTCCTCCTTGACTTTCTAGCCCACCATCTCTCGATGTATAAATGTTAAAGTAGTCATTGTCCATGTTCAAACAGTCCATAAAAGTATGATCCATTTCCTACAATATAAATATTAACTCATTAAGTTAAAAAATATTAAATCATAAATATTAAAATTAAATATATAAATTAAGCATAAATTTAAATTAAGAATAAAAATATAAATTTAAAAATAGAGCATAAATATTAAACATAAATTGAAATTAACAATAAATATAAATATTTACCATTTTGAGCATAAAAATTAAATACATAAATGAAGCATAAATTTAAATAAAGTTCAAATTAGCATAATATTTAATTTAAATTTAAAAATTGGGCAAAAATGTTAAGCATAAATTGAAATTAACTACAAATATAAAAATTCACCATTTTAAGCATAAATATATAAATTAAAATTAAATACATAAATGAAGCATAAATTTAAATAAAGTTCAAATTAGCAAAAATATTTAATTTAAATTTAAAAATTGAGCATAAATTTAAATTAACTATAAATATTAAAATTGACTAATTGAGCATAAATATTTAACTAAAATTAAATACATAAATTAAGCATAAAAATGAAGGATAAATATTAATGCCTTTGTAGAGATTAGAGAATGTTGATTGTTGAGACTTGAGGAGTTGAGGGAGTGTAGAGAATTAGAGATTATAGAGCCTAGAGAGAGAGTAAGAGAAGAGATTAGAGAGATTGATAGAATAGAGATAGGAGAAAGTGTAAAAAAAATGGTAAATGAAATGAGTATTTATAGGAAAACTAAAATTAGAGTAAAATGGTAAATATGTGTTGAAATTTGAATTTTTTATTTTTTATTTTTAATTTGCAACAGTCATAATGACTATATTGGTGCCAGAACTGCCAACCCAGGCCCCAGCACATGTGCTGGCGTGCTGTACCGTGCCGGGATCCTTGACCCCGCATGGCACGTTCCTTATGCTGTGCTAGATGCCAGTCTGTTGGGCTTACCGTTGCACTAGGCACGCGTGCCGGGATCCCTGGCCCCGCAGCACGGTAACTGTGAAGTGCCGTGCCTAGCACACCCACACGACTTGCCAAAGGGGCCGGGCAAGCGGGCACCACTAATTGAATGACAGACGAAAAAATAAAATCTGATGAAGAACAAAGAATATGGATTTTTGCTGGTTGGGTATAAAAGTAATTTTAATGCAAAGATAAAAAAGCATTTCGGATTAAGATTGAAATGCTGAAGTAAAAAAATTAAATTACAAATTTAAATTAATTTAGCCGCCTATCAAAACAAGTCACAAATTTACATCACAAAAAACAAATTTAAATTAATTTGGCCGAAAAATAAACAAGTCACAAATCAAATCCACCGAAAAACACAATACATTGAAAAATAAAATGCAAATTTATTCAAATCTTCTGGAAAAGCCAAGTACACATACCTTTCTCTCTCCAAAACGAAGCACAAACTTGAGAACAAGTCAACGATTCGTCTTCCACGAAGGGTTGTCGTCGACTTTCTTCGTCTCTCCCTTTAAACCGCTTTCTCACTCAAGAAACCATCTTCTCCCTAGAAAACTACTCTCACACTCACCGGTTTCTCTCTCTAGAAACCACTTTCACGTTTTTCAACTTTACACGCAAAAAGATTTTTGGCTTTCCATTTACTTATCCTCTTGACAGTCCAATTACTGTTTTCATTTTTAATTTAAAAAATTGTTTAGGGTAATTAGCACAAATATCCCCTGAACTCTATGTTCGTTGCTAATTTACCCCCTATACGTTTTTTTTTAGGCAGTAAACCCCCGGAACTCACATAAATTGGCAATCATCGACGGAATGGGGACGGAACCCTTATTCCGTCTTCTGACCTAAACACGTGCACCTCACGTGTCAAATGGCTAAGGGCAATTTAGTCATTTAAAGCTAAAAATCTATTTATAAATAAGAAAAAAATTCCAAAGAAAAAAAATTAAAAAGTTTTGGTGGATCTACATTCTACACCATCCATCATGGTTGAAAATATAATGATTAAAAAAACAAAAACCTTGACCAACAAATAATTAACTTTAAAAAAAGTCCAATTGCTTTTTTCAAGGAAAAAAAAATAATGTTACCAGATAGAGATCTGGTACATCAGAGCTCTCATAGTTCTCCCATGGAGATTTCAACCTAACACCAAAAAAATTCCAATACCCAACAAAGAAAAAATTAAACAAAAAATCTCCAACCAACCCAAAAAATCGACATCAACCCTCACCACCACCGCTCATCCATCTCCGATCTTCTCCTTCCACACGCCTCCACCAACGAAGACGTCGTCCTCTCCACTCTCTTCGTGAACCCCTCCGTCGATCCCCTCCATCGCCGATCTCCGATCCATATTCTCTCTTCCTTCTTTCTCTTCTATTTCGTCGATTTCGTGTTTGGGTTTTGGTTGTGGTTGATTGGTGTAATTTCTGGGTTATGGTGTTGTGTTCTTGGTGGGTGTTCTTGGCGTTATAGGTGGTGGTTTGAAGACATAAAGACAGGCAGCATATGATTGGTATGCTTGGTGTGTTTGGGCATGGTGGTTTGTTGTGTTCTTGATGGGTGTGGAAAAAAAAAAATTCAAAACAGATTTTGAAGGGAATTTTTTTTTTTTTCAGAAACTATGTTTTGATTGTCATGAATATAAAAGAAAATCAAATATGCTTGGTGTGTTTGGGTATGGTGGTTTGTTGTGTTCTTGATGGGTATGGAAAAAAAAAAAGAATCGAAACTGATTTTGAAGGAAATTTTTTTTTTTTCAGAAACTGGGTTTGTTGTGTTCTTGATGGGTATGGAAAAAAAATTCGAAACAGACTTTGAAGGGAATTTTTTTTTTCAGAAACTGGGTTTTGATTGTAATGAGTAGAAAAGAAAATCAAAACTGATTTTGATTTAGATTTCTTTTTAATTCTGGAAAGTTTTGATTTTGATTTTGATTTCTTTTTAATTATGGAAAGTTTTGATTTTGGTTGGTTTTTGATTTGATTTTTTTTTTTTCATTTGCAACATACCCCCGAAAGATAACCTTTAAATGACTAAACTACCCTTAGTTGTTTGACACGTGAGGCGCACGTTTTTAGGTCAGATGACGGAATAAGGGTTCCGTCCCTATTCTGTCGATGATTGCCAATTTATGTAAGTTCAGGGGGTTTACTGCCTAAAAAAAAAGTATAGGGGGTAAATTAGCAACGAACATAGAGTTCATGGGGTATTTGTGCTAATTACCTAATTGTTTATTTACCTTTTCAAATTTTGAAAATCCAAAAAAACATTGACAGCTATGAAATCAACTATGGGCATTGCTGACCAAAACATTGACAGCTATGTTTGTTGTAATAGGATAGTTCTCACCGCCTTTGCAGTTTGCACAGGACAAGACAATACGGGACAGGATAAGTTATTCTATATTATATTTGAAAGGTCTGGTACAGAATTATGGACTGTACTATTATGCATTTGGTATGATTGGGATAGAACATGATAAAAGGTTCAAATGACCAGAATACCCCTCTTATATATATAACAACATATATTATAATATGGGGTGAATTCAAAAAAGGCCAAAAAATTTATGGATTTATTGTTTTTATCCACAAGTTTATTTTTTATCGTTTTCGTCACATTTTACAACTTTTTGACAAAAATACCCTTAAAATTTGAAATTTGAATAATAAAAAAAAAAAAAGCTACAGACAGGGTGGTCCCACCCATCAATAACTATTGTTAGGGTCCACCATCAGTAAAAATGTAAAATGTGACGACCAAAAGTAAAGAAAGAAGAGAGAGAATGGAAGAGAGAGAGAGAGAAGGGAGAAGAGATCCGACGCCGACATCTCGCCGTCCGTCGCCCAACCAGATCGCTGTCGCTGTCGCCCAACCAGATCGCCGTCCGTCGCCGTCACAGCCCGCATCTGAGACTCCACAACTCCTCGCCAAATCAGCGCATCTCAAGTGTATGATTAATTCATGATTTTTTTGGGAAAAAATTGGATTTAGCATTTTTGTTTGATAGCTCTATTTGTAACATTTGTTTATAACATTTCAACTTATGGGTGATGAATTATGCAATTTTTATGGTCATATAGGAGGCCTGCAAATTGTTTGTATTTTGTTTTCGTTTCATGAAAGATCTGACTCTTTCTTATTCTCTGTCTATTGTACACACACATGACAAAAAATTTATTTCAACTCTAATGCTTGGTACTTGTTATGATGGACCTTATCTCCCTTTTTTTGAGTCAAGGAAAAGGAGGAGGAAAAAGGCAAAGGCTTTGTGGAAAAGACAGGGGAGATTGAATGCAAGGTTCGGTTATTGGTCATATTCCATCTATTTTCTGTCACCGTTTTTATGTAATGGACTCTTTGTAATTTATACATGAACGATGAGTGCGCAAATTTGATTTGTGGTGATAATATGTGATTTAAAAAGCCTGGTTAATTCAAGTAGGTTTTGCAGAAGGGAAAAAATGTTTAGAGAAAAACTGTAGGCAACTCAGGGAAGGTGAACTGAAAGTAATATTATGGTCCATGGTCCATAATCCTATCCATTTGATGGGTGGTCTGATTACAAAATATATTTTTGAATGGTTCTTCGATGCAGATAAATCTTTTAATATTCTAAAAGTTGAGTTTACTGATTTCAAAGAAACTCATTGAACAAGGGAGCCTTTGTGGCTTGAGGTGCTAGAAGGGGAAGAAAATGCAAAGCAAGATAATGAGATGAATTCTTGATATATAGATATTGACTAACTGTAATGCAAACTAATACAGTCATGCTGAACTTTAAAAATTGAGACTAAATTGGAAAGGCTTTTTGGCATATTACTATCTTTGATATCCTCTAAGAAGAAGTGTGTATTATTGTGCATTCGTGCTTTGTAGTTTCTTACTCTGTTAAATACGGGAAAGAAATCATCTTAGTTGTAAATTTGCTTTTAGGAACAGTTTGTGACTTCGATAAGTTGAAGAGATTTATATTGACTTCGGCATGTAACTTCTAATTACACGGGCAACTATTTTCAAATCCAACTGGCATGTAACTTGTTCAGGTTCTAGCATGTAAAAATACTGGAATGTTTGGTTTCCAGCTGAGTCTTTCAAATAGGTACATCATAAATAACTTGTTAACATACCCTGACTTGTAAAAATAATAGAATTTGATCATTTAAGTGAGTGTCTTCCAAGTAAAGAAACAAGAATATCCTGGCATGTAACTTCTAATTACACAGGCATCTAACTTCAAATCCAACTGGCATGTAACTTTTTCAGGTTCTGGCATGTAAAAATACTGGAATGTTTGGTTTCCAGCTGAGTCTTTCAAATAGGTACATCATAAATAACTTGTTAACATTCCCTGACATGTAAAAATAATAGAATTTGATCATTTAAGTGGGTGTCTTCCAAGTAAGGAAACAAGAATATCCTGGCATGTAAAAACAAGAATTTGATCAGTTGCTGAACAAACCCGTCATACCCAGAACAAACCCGTCATACCCAGCTTGTGGAGTAGGTTGGTATGATTGTTGAAAAAAATTTGATTGTAGTAGGTTGTCATCTTTATCAACTGTAGTACTATTCTGCACACAATCTGTTGGCCCCTTCTGACAAATGGTGACATAAACCGCCGGTATGAACTTATCTTCATCCATCATACATAACACCTCATTGTCATTCTCAATTATCGGTCGAGCAACACCAATATTCGTAGAGACCAATGAGCATAATTCTATGGTGTACCTAGCAGTATCAACTTTGGCAACATCTTGTACCAACTTAACCAAGGCATCATAAGTCAAACCTCTAGGAACATGGACCCACTTTGTCAAACCACCCTCGTAAGAATTGCCCACCCAACTTCCACCGTGATAGATGACCAATCTCTTCGTATCCATATTCCTGCATGTCAAGTATTTCACTATAAATCAAAATTACAAAATCACATGTAACATGAAAACAAACTGGCATGTAACATTAAAACAAACTGGCATGTAACTTCGGTACAGAAAATAAAAAAATCTGGGTTTCACTAAAAATCGAATCCACTCTCTTAATCTTCATATCAAACAACATATAATTGTAAAAAAAACAACACGAGATTCATTTCACTATGAATCAAAATTACAAAATCACATGTAAGTTAGAAATAAACTGGCATGTAACTTTAAAAAAAACAGGCATGTAACATTAAAATAAACAGGCATGTAACATTAAACCAAACTGGCATGTAACTTTGGTCTAAAAAATAAAAATATTTGGGTTTCACAAAAAATCGAATCCACTATCTTAATCTTGATATCAAACAACATAACATTATGAATCAAAATTACAAAATCACATGTAAGTTAGAAATAAACTGGCATGTAATTTTAAAACAAACTGGTATGTAATTTTAAAACAAACTGGTATGTAATATTAAAACAAACTGGTATGTAACATTAAACCAAACTGGCATGTAACATTAAACCAAACTGGCATGTAACTTCGTTCCAGAAAATAAAAAATTTCGGGTTCCACAAAAAATCGAATCCACTATCTTAATCTTCATATCAAACAACATATAATTGTAAATAAAACAACTGGGAAGGGGATACATACATTCTAGAAGGTTGTTTGGCTCCAAATCTACTTCAAGAGAGACAAGATAGCACAAAACGAGATCGACGAAATGGGTTTCGGTTTTGGTTTCTGTGGAAGAACCGAAATGGTGTGGAAGAGACGAAATGGAGGTCGAGGAAATGGAAGAGACGAACTGTAGGTCGCAGATCTCGTTTTTAGAGAGAGAGAGAGAGAGAGAGAGAGAGAGTTATAAACAAATAGAGCTATCAAACAAAAATTGCATAATTGCATAATTCATAATTCATCACCCATAAGTTGAAATGTTATAAACAAATGTTACAAATAGAGCTATCAAACAAAAATGCTAAATCCAATTTTTTCCCAAAAAAATCATGAATTAATCATACACTTGAGATGCGCTGATTTGGCGAGGAGTTGTGGAGTCTTAGACGCAGGCTGTGACGGCGACGGACGGCGATCTGGTTGGGCGACAGACGGCGAGATGTTGGTGTCGGATCTCTTCTCCCTTCTCTCTCTCTCTCTCTCTCTCTCTCTCTCTCTCTCTCTCTCTTCCCTTCTCTCTCTTCTTTCTTTACTTTTGGTCGTATCATTTTACATTTTTACTGATGGTGGACCCTAACAATAGTTACTGATGGGTGGGACCACCCTGTCTGCAGCTTTTTTTTTTTTATTATTCAAATTTCAAATTTTAAGGGTATTTTTGTCCAAAAGTTGTAAAATGTGACGAAAACGATAAAAAATAAACTTGTGGCTAAAAACAATAAATCCGTAAATTTTTTGGCCTTTTTTGAATTCACCCCTATATATATATATTAAACATGATTGTAATTGTTTGAAAATTTAAAGGGTAAATTGGTCTTTTTGACACTTGTCCCATGTCATGGGACAAGTTATATTAAACATGATTGTAATTGTTTGAAAATTTAAAGGGTAAATTGGTCTTTTTGACACTTGTCCCATGTCATGGGACAAGTTGTCCTATATATATATAATATATTAAACATGATTGTAATTGTTTGAAAATTTAAAGGATAAATTGGTCTTTTTGACACTTGTCCCATGTCATGGGACAAGTTACCCTAGGGTCTTGGATGGGACAATGTTTTGTGATTTTTGTCCCACCTTGCCCCTTCCTGTCCCATTCTAAGGACGCGCCAAACGTGGGACAATTTATTCTTGTCCCACGTTGTCCTATCCCGTCCCACGTACCAAACGCACCCTTCTAGCTTCTTGGGTACAACAACCCACGTGGAAGCTTAGTATTCTTTTGCTTCATGATTAAGTTATAGAGGTTGGATATTACAAGAACTGTCCATCTCTTACTTTGCCTATATATATAGCTTTCAAATGTAAAGACGGTTGATTAGCTGATAATACAAAATTACTATAAGTTCTCTCTTATCTCTTCTTCAATTAATTCTTTTATTCATCCATTCTTCAATTAATTCACAACACATTATCAGCACAATCGTATATAAATAAAAAGTATCTCTAGGTGAGTGATTTACTTATGACTCGATATTCGTGTATGTAAGTAAAAAGGATCCCCTGATAGGTGATTTACTTACATCTCAATATTCTTGATCTATTTATAGTTCCGTATACAAGATGGCTTATACCGTCAACAGATCCTCTATATATAGTTATGGATTTATTTATATTCATGTATATATAATTCTTCAAACAGAGTAAAAAGGTGACCTCAATGCGAGCCTAACTAGGTCGCTTTCGTCTCGGGTTAGCAACTCTCCAAGTTGCCCTCAGGTCACTTCTTTGCCCAGAAAAAGTTTAATTTTGGAAATTTACTTCCTTGCCCCTGACCTAATTCATTCCCCTATATAACCATTTGATATTTTAGACCTAACTAACCACTCTCTACCCAAGAATATTCGCCAAAACATCATCTTGAGATATTCTTCTTACATCACCATTACCTTCCTAAAATCCTACACATCCACCACATCTTTTGACGATATCCATCATCACTTCTTATTTTTGGATAAAATGGAGCTGAAGAATCATCGAAGGAGAAGAAAGCTAAGAAGAAGAGAAAGCTCTTCATATAGTTTTCTCTACAACCTTTTTTCTTTCACTTTTTATTATAGAGCCATGTATTTATTTGCTTATATATGTTGTATGACTTATTCTTGTAACATGAGCTAAATTTCTAGTGCTAAGGCTTGATGAAACCCAACCCTTGACTTTATATATATAGACTACTGAATTTATCCAAGTGTGCTTGTGTTTTGTATAGATGTTTTTGAGTATTTAATGATTTCATTAGATTGATCTTCTTTTGAATGATTTTTTGTTGTGTGTTACGAACCGATCGGAGACATACACACCGTGTTTAATGAAATGTCATCTATGCATGTCTAGTAAGGTAGACCTACTCGAGGCTAGCGTATAAGGCTCTTTTGAGTGTGCCAAAGTTCTTAATGAATTCATACATATATTCTGGGATCATCGAGAGATAGGTTTTAGGTATGTTTGGGTGTAATTTTTGTAACTCGATCGAGAGTAGAGATTATTATCGGGTACACGAGCCTACGATTTACATATGCACAAATTGGGTATTTAGGTAAGTCTAGGGCTTAATTCGGAGAGGGCGAGGTGGAGTCTAGACTTGCATATTAACTCTTATTGTTACATCTGATTTCATTGTTTGTCATTATTTCACAATCTTAGTTTAAAGTTGTTTTAGTAGTATAATTTAATTGAATCATAGGATTTAAATATAAAATCATCTCTTATTGATTGTTTGAATAGCAATTTGGTTAATCAACTTCGGTAATCAATCACTCAGTCTTCGTGGGAACGAACTTTACTTGTTATTGTACTACACTCCCGGCCTCGTACAATTACGAGTGCCACCTTAAGGAGCATGGGGATTGAGAGAGGAAATGAAGACTGAAGAGAAGTAGGGCGATTGAGAGGATAGAAGATACAAGATACAAGATACAAGTTAAAATGTGCAGGTAGATAGAAACATAAGGCATATGCATATATATGGTATATGTTACAGCAATAACGATTGAAAATGGATAATAAATTAATAATAAAAATACACAATTTGTATTTTGCAAAGCTGGCAATTTATTTTGTCCTCTAATTAAAAATAAGAGGACCAAAAAAATAAAAGCAAAAGCTACTAATACAATCAAAGTCAAAACCAATACTTTTGGAAGTGCAAGTCTTATAAATTGAAAGAGTGGCAAACTTGATTTTGAATGAGAATGATGTATTTGCTTGGAGAGTCAAAGACAAAGATGGTGATGTAGAATTTGAGAAATTAGGGCTTGGAGAAAATCAAAGACAAAGTATTTGATTTTGTCTTGGAAATCAAAGACCAAAGCTAATAAAGACTTGTGGTGATGAATTTTGTTAAGAGTTATTAAGAATTTGTTAGTGATGATTGAATGTTATTAACTTGTTATGAGTTTGTTAGTGATGATTGGTTGTGATTAACTTAGTGATTAGTATATAAGAAGGTGTTTAAACAGAAATCAGAGTGTAACAAAATTTATCAACACAATTTTGTCATACATAAATAAACAATTTTATTAACAGGGTATTGTCTGTGAAATCAATTGAAATATTGCTGAAAATAACTCCAAACAAATCTGATGTAAAGTCATAAAAAAAAAAAAACAAATATGATGCAAAAAACAAATGTTATGCAAAGGCACTGATTTGATATTCTGATGAGCAGAGAGAGAAACAAAGAGAAGCAAAAGCAAAAAGAAACAAAGAAAAGAAAAATGCCTTAGTCGGCTGCTGCACTTTCATGTATATATATATAGTGTTACAAAGTAGGTTTAAAGTAAACAAGCATATTTACAAATATATCCCAACTCTAAATAATAAAATATAAATAACTCTAATATCCCCCCTCAAACTCACGATGCGGCTGTAAGAAGCATCGAGAGTTTGCCAACTAAAAAACGAAAACACGAAATGGGATGCGACTTTATAATCAAGTCAACAATCTGCATGGAAGAATAAACAAAAGGTAGAGTAATGGTGTCATGCTTGAGGTGGTGACGAGTAAGATGACAATCAATTTCGATGTGCTTGGTTCGCTCATAAAAGACTGAGTTGTGCGCAATCTGAATAGCACTTTTGTTGTCACAATACATAGGAGTGGGATCAGAAAGATAAACACCCATATCTGCTAGTAACCAACGTAACCAACGTAACCAAACTATCTCTGTGGTAGTAGATGCCATAGCACGATACTCAGCTTCCGTAGAAGATCGAGAAACAACAGTATACTTCTTGCTCTTCCAAGAAATAAGAGAATCACCCAAATATATACAGAAACCAGTGATAGATTTGCGATCGATAGGATCACTAGCCCAATCAGCATCAGAGTACGCACGTAGCTCCAAATAGGAGGTCGATGGAAGTAAAAGACTCTGAAAGATGGTGCCCCGAAGGTATCGTAGAATACGAATTATGGCAGCCCAATGAACTGTAGTAGGGGAAGCAACAAATTCACTGACGATGTGAACAGCATATGCGATGTCTGGACGAGTAATAGTGAGATATACCAAGCTGCCAACAATAGTATGATATAAGGTAGGATCAGACAAAGGAGTACCGTCAGAAGGAGAATATCGAACATTAAGCTCTAGAGGAGTATCAACAGTCCTAATATCAGTAAGGCAAGCACACTCAAGGATGTCAACGGTGTACTTAGACTAAGAGAGAAGATAACCCTTTGGAGAAAATGCTACATCAATTCCTAGAAAATAGCGAAGAGAACCCAAGTCCTTCATTTCAAATTGACTAGCTAATTCTGACTTCAACGCTGCAATCCCATCAACATCATCACCAGTAATAATCATTTCATTAACATATAAAGAAAGTATAATACGACCTGCAGTGGTATACTTTATAAAAAGAGCTAAATCATGATTACTTGAGGATAACCCAAAAAAGGTAATAACAGTAGAGAACTTCTCAAACCAAGCACGAGGCGTCTGTTTGAGACCATATAGAGCTTTCTTGAGTCTACAAACTTCTCTAGGGTTATGAGTGGCACCGGGTTGGGGTACCATGTACACTTCTTCCTGAAGATCTCCATTCAAGAATGCATTATTAACATCCATCTGAGATATATGCCATTGGCGAACAAATGCAACTACAATAAGGGTACGGACAGTAGTCATTTTGGCAACATGAGCAAAAGTCTCCTCATAATCCAAACCATATTGCTTAGAAAACCCCTTTGCAACCAATCTAGCTTTGTACTTAACTGACCCATCAGAATTTGTCTTGATTTTATAAACCCAACATGAACCAATTGTACTTTTACCAGAAGGAAGAGGAACCAAATCCCAAGTATCTGTCTTATGCAAAGCATAAAGTTCCTTAGCCATAGCCTGTTGCCAATGAGGATCAAGAACTGCCTCTTTATAAGATGAGGGCTCAGAGAGACAGTGAATAGAGGCTAAGAAAGTAGAAAAGGAATCAGAATAACAAGAGTAAGAAAAATCTGGTAGTTGAGTGGACTTACGAGTACGCTGAGGATAGCGAGGATGTGGATCCACAATCTCAGAAGGTGCTTGGGTGGTAGGAGGGTCGGAGAGCGGAGTACCAGTATCTGCAGAAGTAACAGTTCGAGACCTGCGAGAATAATGCAAAGGAAAAGGAGTAATAGGGACAAAAGGACTAGAAACAGAATGTGGGTCAGTATCTGTAGTACAAGGGACTGGGGATGATAAACTATTTGTATCATCAGAGAAAGGATCAATGCAAATGAGATCAGACTTAGTCATATCACGAGTACTAGTAGGAATAGAAAAGAAAGGTATATGCACAAGAAATATAACATGACGAGACACATATAATTTATATGTGACAGGATCAAAGCAATGATATCCCTTTTGACCTTCCCCATAACCTAGAAAAACACAAATGGCAGAGCATGGAGATAACTTGCTACGCTCTACATGAGGACGAAGGACAAAACAAGTACAACCAAAAACTTTTAAGAAGGAATAATCAAGAGCATGCCCATACAACTTTTCAAAAGGTGACAAACCTAAGTTGTGAGAATATGGGATCTTATTAATTAAGTTGACAGCAGTAAGATCTGCTTCTCCCCAAAATTCACTAGGTACGGAAGCATATAGTAAGAAAGAATGGGCAATTTTAACAATGTGCCTATGTTTCCTTTCAGCAACACCATTTTGCACTGGAGTGTCTGTAAAAGAAGTTTGGTGAACGGTTCCATCTAAAGTAAGCAATTCACAGAATTTGTTAGAAGTGTATTCTCCACCCAAATCACATAGAAAACATTTGATAATAGCGGCATGTTGAGTTTTAACAAGGGCTCAAAAGATAGTATAGATAGTTAAAAAAATCAGAGCGACGTTTCATAAGATAAACCCAACAAAAATGAGTGCAATCATCAATAAATGAAACATAATATCGAGACTCCCCTTTTGTGGCAATTGGGGAAGGTCCCCACACATCAGAATGAACTAAATCAAATGGTGTAAGAGAAGTAGAGATATTTTGATTAAAAGGTAAAGCAGAAAATTTTGCTAGTTTACAACCACTGCAGTTAGATATATCATGACTTTGCAAATTTCCTAATGCTCCCGTAGATGCTAAAAACTTTAAACGAGAGGCTGAAACATGACTAAGACGGGAATGCCATAAATAAAAACTAGTAGAAGAAGGACTCAAATGAAAAGAAGACATGTCAACACTGGGAGCTACAAAAACTGGTAGTCTTAGCTCGTCCAAAATATATAGTCCCCCCTGCCTACGGCCTGTCCCAATCAGCTTCTGGGATTGCGGATCCTACACATGACAAGAGACAGAAGAAAAAAAGACTAAGTAACCAGATTCACACAATTGACTAACAGAAACAAGATTCAATGTAAGATTAGGGATGTGGTAAACATTAGACAAAGTTACATTAGGTGTGACACTGGAACCAACACCAGCTAATGGCATTGGAGAGCCATAAGAGATCATAATAGACACAGATGTTGCAGAACATAAAGAAACAAAAGATGACGAATCAAGAGACATATGATGTGAAGCTCCGGAATCTAAGACCCGTATAGAAGAAGACATACCTGAAGAACTAGGGGGTAACTAACCTATTGAAGAAGATGTGGACATAGCATGTGGTTGTGTGGCTAGGAACTTCTGAAACTGCTCAGTAAGGGTGGAAATTGTGGGATTTGAAGATGATGAGTGTTAAACTGTGGAGGCTTGTAAGGTCGTTGTTGCGACTGATTACCCAATTTCCATGAGGGAGATTGCTGCTGATGCTTCTGTTGGTACTGCTGCTAATGCGGTTGTGATTGTTGTGCTTTGTTAATCAACTTAGGACATTGAGCCTTCCAATGACCCTTCTACTTACAAAAACTACATTCATCAATTCCAACCTTCGAGTAGGGTCTGTTCTCAAAGTTTGAAGGTGGTCTAGAAAGAACCGCTAAAACATATGGATTTGGGGCTGGGAGAATTCCTTTTCTTGCTTGAGACTTGAGACGTATCTCTTCAGCCAAAAGCTCACTAACTACTAAATCAAAATAAGGAAGTGGACTGCGATGTAGAATTGACCCACAAAGTCCCTCGAAATCATCACGAAGGGCCATTAAAAACTGGACTAGACGTTGTTCCTCTCTACGAGCTATATATGGAGATCATGCTCGAAGTTCTGTTGATTCCGTGAGAGCAACTGATCCCAAAGATCTGTCATTGCAGAATAGAACTCTTGAATACTCATACTTTTTTGTTCAAGAGCTCGAATATCAGATTCCAATTGATACTGTTTTGTGAAGTTAGACTGCGTGTACAATCTTGCTAAATGATCCCAAACCTCATTAGCTATTTTATACTTTGCCAACTATGTGCCTATCGAATGCTCAACAGAGTTGTTAACCCAAGTGATAATTTTCAAATTGTTTGCTTCCCAAACATCTAACAAATCTGCATAATTTTCGGCCTTCTTATCCTCAGATTCACCCAAACTTCCACTAACATAACCCCACATCTTTTTGCCCTTAAGAAAATTTTTCATCACATAACTCCAATGCGAATAATTATTTCCGTCTAATCTCACACTAATAAACTGAAGCGAATCATCTCTTTCACCCATCATTACGAAGAAAGAAAAAAAAAAACCAAATACTATAACAAAGGAGAGATGAAGCCGAAATACCAAATTCAAATGGTAGAAGACGATGTGAATCGGACTTCTCGGAACCGTGTGAGACTTGTGGACGAGATTAAACTTTCTTCATTAGATTATGGCTCTGATACCATGTGAAATTAATTGAAATATTGCTGAAAATAACTCCAAACAAATCTGATGCAAAGTCATAAACGAAACAAATATGATGCAAAGGCACTGATCTAATATTCTAATGAGCAGAGAGAGAAACAAAGAGAAGCAAAAGCAAAGAGAAACAAAGAGAAGAAAAATGCCTTAGTCGGCTGCTGCACTTTCTTGTATATATATATATATATATATATATATATATATATATATATATAGTGTTACAAAGTAGGTCTAAAGTAAACAAGCATATTTATAAATATACCCCAACTCTAAATAATAAAATATAAATAACTCTAATACAATGACATTAGAAACCGCCATGAACTCGACCTGGCAATGGGGACATTAGGCACAACATAATTGGCAACATGGGTTTTGGGAGGAAGAGTTGGCAATGCTCACTCAAAATTGAGTACTTGAATAACTTGTCTTATAGATGGTCTCCGATGAGCACACCATAATCCAACAATCATCAAAGTCTCGACTTGATTCCGATCAAAGTTATCTTTCAACCTTTTATCAACGACATCAAGATGTCTTTTTCCCTCGTACGAGTCCCAAACCCAATCAACCAAAGAATTCTCAGATTCTTTTGTTTTTGGTCTTTTATGCTTCTTCCACATGCAATCTCTAGCGCAACAATTTCGAAACTATAAACATCGGAATCCTTGCTAGCCTTACCTATTCTGATATATCCATGAGCCATGTATCCAACGTTTCCAGCTACGGCACTAGTTTGAGGCCCGTTTACATGGTCAACAAGTTTAGACAGTCCAAAATCCCTTAATTCAGCATTGGACTTGGAATCCAACATGATATTGCTAGATATGCAGATATGCACATTTTATTTGAATTAACCGGTACCAATTACAATTAAATAATTATACTTACCGACCATGATTAAAGCAATTTAAGAAATCTTAAAGCAGACGTACATGATTAAAATTCGAGCATGAAATATATTGGAGGATAGGTTTTACAGTAAATTACTAGTCTAGTATCATCGTCACTATCAGTCTTCAAGTCAAAGCATGTAACTATGGAAGCACAAGCGTAAAAAGCAATTCTACAGAAGAGGACAACAAAAAGCTAAAAGATGACAGTGAATAGGGATGTCAATGGTATGGGTTGGGGACCCGGGTTTTTCATTACCATCCTCAATCCAAATTTGCATGAGAAATACCATCTCTAGTGAATATCTGTCTTATAATAAAGGGTCAATTGCATAAACTTACCTTGTATTTTGCCTTTATAGCAAAATATTCAACAAATGGCCTTAATTACACGAATAACCCCTGTCGTTAATGGTCAACCGTTAGATTTGATAGTCGACTTTAATGTTCAAGGGTAAAATAGTCATTTTACATATTAAATAAAGCTAAATATTAAAAATAATCTCAATACTTTTTATTAGTACATATCTACCTAGAAAAGAATGATAAAAAATACCCATATTTGTCTATAATCATATTTCAACCCCAAAATAAATAATATAAAAAAAAAAAAAAAAAAAACAATTCTTAAAAACCTAATCCTCATTAAAGTTAACCATTAAAAACAATTCTTAAACACAGATGGAGTGGCACTCCACATCTGATGGAGCACCAATCCACAATTAGGTGAGGGAGGAGACCGGTGGTGTGGAGCTCGCCGTCAGATTTGAAGTGGAGTTGGGGAGCTTGTCATAGGCAGAAGAGGCAAAAATGACGAGAGATTTGGGAGTGGTGGTCATTGATGGTGCCCCTTCTCTGTTTCAGATGTAGTGGCGCTCTATCCGTTGGCGTCTGATGGAGCCGCGACGCTTGATCCGCTAGCGTAAGATGGAGCCGTGACTCCATCTTTTTTTTGTGTTTTTGTGTTTCTGTGATTTTATTAAAAAATAAATTAATCGAATCCATCTCAGATATTTCTGTGTTTTTATTTTATTTTATTTTATTTTATATTTTTTTCTAACTGAAAAGACAAAAATGGTTTTGTTTTTTGTTTTGTGTTGGAGATGGAGGAACGACGTTGAAGGTAGAGTGTTGTGGAATGAGATGTGTATTTGCAAACAAAGTGAGGTAGGACTTATTGAAGAAGAATTTGATTGATGATTTTTTATTTTTTATTTTTTTGTTGGGATTTGATTGATTAAGATCTGAATAATTTTTTTGCTTCCAGGTTTAAAAAATAATTGTGATCGATAAATATTATGTTAAATGGAAGAGAAAAATGTTGATCAATTATTTTAATTAAATTTTTTATTGAATAAATTAAATAATAAAATATATACTAGGGGCATTTTAGTCTTTTTCAAGTCAACCATTAAATCTAACTGTTGACCACTAACGGCATGGGTTATTTGTGTAATTAAGGGTACTTGTTGAATATTTTGCTACAAAGGAAAAACACATAATAAGTTTATGCAATTAACCCTATAATAAATGGTATGGGTACGAGGATTCCCTATTAGGGGATCGGTTTCTTGCCCCATACTATCCACATCCCATTTGTGTATTTTTTTTAATGATGTTTTAATAGAAATCATATCAAAATTATTGAATAATATAAAAATTATAATATAAAACCAGTAGCAATTAACAAACTCTAAAATCAATTATAGTATAACACAGCTCATTAACAAACTCTAAAAAGAGAGGAAAAATTACACTGAAAGTTGTAGTTTTATATATACATTTTTCAATATTGGATGACGTTCTTCAACATAAATATAAATACAATAATGTTACTTTGTCTAAATTTGTTGTCCAAATCTGGTATCTAAATGATGTAGCATCATTATAATCCATTCATTTACATTGTATTATATTTGCATTATCTAAATGAATGGATTGAACACCAAATTTAGGCAAATGAGCATTATTCATATAAATATATATATATATACAGTCTTTCTATTATCAGTTCCTTGCATGTGAACCACTAGATTTAAAAGATGCTTTGACAAGTGCATGCAGCCAAGTCAAAGTATTTAAATCCAATGGCCCACATGCAAGGAACTGATATTTCTTTTGTCAGTTCGAACTGATAATAGAAAAATTGTATATATATATAGTGAGTCTCTCATAAAGGATATCTTATTTTAATTTCGGTAAGGACCACCATGAAATCACATCGATTTGAATGAATTTTGATCTGAAGTTTTTTTGTGGATGATAAGTTCATCGAAATCTATCTACGAGTAAACTTTGAGAATTTTTCAAGAACACCTATATTTCACCATTTTTTCGATGCCTTTATATTTAAAAAAATTCAGGATAAATAGTTCTAGTGTTTGAAAAAATTTCAAATTTTATTCATAGATAGATTTCAATGAACTTATCATCCAAAAAAAAATTCAGATAAAAAATCATTCAAATCAATGTGATTTCATAATGGTCCTTACCGAAATTAAAATAAGGAATCCCTTATAAGAGACTCACTAATATACCGTGGTTCTCTCATGAAGGATCCCTCATTTATAGAGTTCTAATGACCGTATTATTTGACCATTGGATATATCTAATGGTCATAAATTAATGAAAAATCAATGAATTCGGACAACTAAAATTGAGAAAGCTGCCTACTAGAATATGGAAAGAGCAATTAATGCTCCCTTAATTCTTTATTTTATTTTCCATAACCATTATATTTAATTTTAAGCATTTACTTATCAATATTTTTTTATGGCCAGATCCTCTTCTATCCCACTGATTTCCCTTTCCTCTTCGTATCATCTTCTGATTTCCTTCTTTTGATTTCACTTTTAAGTTGCAAAGAATTGCCTGCAAATTTTTTCATATAGACAAAAACAGAGTACTCCTACAACTATTTTTCCATCTAAACAAACTACTTTCCCTGGAAATAATCTTTGGGATAGAAGATTGCAAAAGGATTGAAGTCAATTCGAGGCCGAGAAAGAAGGTGAAACTCCATTGTTATGCTTGTAAATTAATTAGATAGTACAGTATGTTCATATTCCATGACGGTTTTTATTTGCTTTTTTTTTTCCAGTGAAATGGATGACACTTCATGATAATTGGCCATGTTGGTGTAGTTGAGGAAACTTCCATGGTAATCAATCATGTTAGAGTAGTTGAGGACACTTTCATGGTAATCAGTCATGTTGTTGGTGCAGTTAAGGACACTTCCATGGTAATCGGTCATGTTGGTTCAGTTGAGGATGAGCAATTCAATTTTTTAATGTCAACTAACAACATTCAAGTGCCTGAAGTCCTGTATGATCACAAGCCTAAAGTTGGCCAAGAATTTGCATCATTAGATGAAGTGCACGACTTTTACAATAAATATGCAAAGGAGGTCGGATTCAGTGTCAGAATTAGTTCAAGTAAGAAGAATAAGAACGACGAAATTACCAGAAAAGAGTATTGTTGTTTCAAAGAAGGAACATCATGCAAAGGAATACCTTGTGAAAAGAAAAGGCGTCGAGGAATAATTTGGGTGGGTTGTAATGCAAAACTAGTTGTGGTGAAGACAATATCATGTTATTTTGTTGTCAGCCTATTTGTAGAAGAGCACAACCATTCATTGGTAACCCCTCGAAGAGTTCACTTTTTAAAGTCTCACCGTAAGGTGACAAAAGCCCAAAAGTCATTAACCCAACATTTTTCAGCTGCAAATATTCCTATTCATTAACAAATTATTATTTTTGAATCTCAAGCTTTGAATCTCAAGCTAGAGGCATACACAATATTGTATGTACAGAGAAAGATATCTATAACTATGAGAGAGACTTGCGAAAGGAGATGAAGGAGCATGATGCAATGATGTTGCTTGAGCATTTTAAATCAGAGCAAGGGAAAATTCTGCATTTTCTTTTACCATTAAGACAGGAAATAAAGATCGAATTACTAATTGTTTTTAGGCTGATGCAATTTCCAGGCTAGCTTATGAGATTTATGGTGATGTGGTTGTATTCAATACTGTTAGGATTATGCTCAATAGCAAGAGTGTAATATTATAATTGACAATCTTTTCATATTAATAAAGTGATTTCTGGTTTAACAAATCTTATAGCATTTATAGTTTAATATTTTAATTGTCAAAGTAAATAATCATAAAGTCTAAAGACTATGAGAAAAGAAGAATTGTTCGTACATCTGGATATGTATAAGGTAGACACAATTCTTTAGTTAGTCTTGAATAATGTTCACAACTTAAGTTAAAGGTTGGGCACCTTTATCTTATTAAAGTTGTAGAATTCTTTTGCTAGCATTTGAGTGGGATCAAATGAGTTATGATGTGTCTGAAATCATCGGAGGGTCTTCGAGTAAAAGAATCTAGTGCACTGGGTGCATTGAACTGGATCACAATGAAAAGCTTTATCTAGAACCGTCAATAGATAATAGTCTTTTCATTATCAGGACAATCGGAGAGTCTATCTTAATCCTGAGATAAATGATGGACTTATGGTTGCAAGTGGTATCATTTGAGTTATCAATGAGTACGATTATATAGCATAGTCTATCTTCGATAGTTTGGTGATATTCATTTGTTAATTGATAGAGGACTTCATTTATAGATATAGACATCGTGGCTCTATTTATTAAATGAGAGTAGAATATCATCATATGGATGTTTTGAGGTATTGGATATTGAATCTTAACGTTAAGTTTTCGATAGAGTCTATTGAAACATGGCTTCTGGACAAGTCAAAATATCCAAGTTCAAAATGTGGTCATATGAGGAAATATGGTAACTTGGAGAGCTATAGACGGTCTATGAGCTCTTGGCGATTACTGATATTCTTCACGAGGATACACCATCTCTAATAAGATTGTCGCGTGATCCGATTGACTTGCGTCGATGGTAATCCGCAAGATCTTCCAATCCTATCACGAACGTGAATCACCTAGAAGCGTGGTCTCCCTTTCTTTGAATTGCGTACCTGAAAGATGGAAAACAAAATCTCCTCTTTTTTTTTTTCTAATTTGTTAGTCTCTCAGCGTCCAAAAGATAACAAAGATTATTCCGGTCACTTTTGAGTTCTCAATCTAGTGATCGAAACTCACGTAAACCTTATTCGAAATTGTACACCAAAAGCCTATTGATGTATAAGCCTATTTAGTAATATACTATCGTTGGTAGTATAATAAATATTAAAGACTTAATTTGGTAAGTAGATAAATAAAAAGATTTATTTATCTAGTCAAATTAGGAAGTCTTTGATATAGTCACAAATACACTAAAGAGTTGGATTAGGGTTTGAATTATAAAAAAAATTGATAGGAGTCTTTTGTGGAAACACAAATCCTCTTTTGTAGAGGATTTCGGTCACCACAAAGAAATCAATCAAGAGAATTCGGTCACCCTAAAAAGATTTATATGGTGCAGGAAATTCGTCCTAAATAGACAATATATATGACAAGGAATTCGTCCAATATTATATATGATATTATGCAAAGAATTCGTCATAGATATATGATATGGAGTTGAATTCGCCTACATATAGATAAGATAATGGCAAGAAGAATTCGTATGTATATATACATATATTATATTTATGACAAGAAGAATTTGCATGCAAATATATATGTTATACTGAGCATTGAATTCGTTATATATAGATATATATTATATTGAGCATTGAATTTGTAATATATAGAAATATATTAGTTGGGGCAAGGGGAATTTCGGCCACTATAAATAAACATAGTGTGGAATTCGGCTAACCCTAAGGGCTTGCATGAGAGTTATTTTTCTTTAGCTTGAAAAATAGAATCCAACTCTTAGACATAGTGTGATTTTCAGCCAAGAGGATATAGAGAGAAGAATTGTTTTTATTTCGATAGTGTACTAGTAAGCTTTTACATCAAAAGGCTTTGTGCACAATTTCGAATAAGGCTCACGCGAGTTTCGATCATTAGATTGAGAATTCAAAAGTGACCGGAACGTTCTTCGTTATCTCTTGGAAGTTTTTGTGACTAACGAAAAAGAAAAGATTTTGTTATCCATCCTCAGGTACACAATTTGAGACCACGCTCCTAGGTGATTCACGTTCATGATAGGATTGGAAGATCTTGCGGATTACCATCGACGCAAGTCAATCGGATCACGCGACAAAAGGTATTCTACTTTTAATAGTATATATATGTTTAATTAATTTAAGGGTTAAGGTTCATCAAAGGAAAAATTTTAAAATATACTAAACTCGATTTTAGTCTCACTTCCGCTGCGCGACCGTAGTTTTCCCTACAATTGGTATCAGAGCCTTGATTGTACCCTTTAATTAATTAACGTATATATACGTGAATCTATTTCTTTTTATTATGATTATGCATGTTTTAGAAAGAGATGGCACTCTAGGTATTCTCATATATAATTACATGTTGAATGTATGGATTTATATATGTTATTATAAAGTGAATTGTTGTTGCTCGATTTTGGTCCTAGAATTTCAATGTAATTTTTGTTTCGGAATTGTAACAAGAAGGGTGGCCTATTATCGCCATAAGTTCCTTCTTGGTAGTTGCTAGGTTCTCTAATTTTTTTTTATTGTAATAAATACCGCAGTTTTTAATGTATTAAAAATACTGCAGATTTTTTTTATATCAGATAGTGCAGTTTTTTATTGTATTAAAAATACTGCAGTGATTAAAAATAAAAAAAAATACTGCAGTAATTTATTATGTAAAATCTGCTGTAATATATTCAAGATTCGAATATTCGAAGAGTTGAAGAATTGGAAGCGGAAAAGAGAAGCAATGACACACCCTAGCACCCGTGCGCACCCTTGAGTTGGTATGGGCTGTGCATGGCTTGCCCTTTTGGATAAGGGCTGCGCATGCCCATGCCGGGCAGCCAAGGTGTGCGTTTGGGACAGCCACGTGTGGCTTCGGGTGCGCAAGTGGACGATGGCCGCTTGAAGACTTGATCGCCAAGTTAGGGTTTATGTATTTCAAACAAATGTAATTTACTTGTTTTTCTAGGATGGACCAAAATTGTGGCTATTTATTTTTGTAAATATTACAATATTTGTTATTGTATGATAACATGTCATATAGAATAGAAGTGTCACTCATATATCTCTTTTGGTATGAACATGCATTGAATGATTTAGGTATCTAAATTGGCATCTAGATAACTTGGTAAATCATTCTATGGGATTTAATCACACGCCTTAAATAATTGAGTGGGAGAAGGTGTTTTGCAACACCTATGGCCTCCAAGGTTAGTTGAGCTTTATTATTTATTGGTAATCCCCCAAAGGGGCGTCCATGAATGGAATTTAGCAACATACTTCCTTACAAGGATAGACTAGACAATTGACTCAAACGAGATCTACTCCCCAAGGAGGGATTTTCGTGAGAGAAAATATTGAGGGTCAATATCTTGGTAACACACTCAATGTAATTTTATTGATATCCTCCCAAGAGTTCTTGTCAGTAAAATTGCAAGGCTAAAATTGAAAACGCTGGTTGTTATGTTAACAATTAGGTGGGACCTAGTCTAACTAGTAAATGGTGCGAACTCCCAAAGGAGGCCTAACATTTATGGGTGTTAGATCACCGTTGAATTTTTATGATTGAGTTATTTATTTAAATCAAGATAAATATTCGAAAGTGTTTTATCATGATTATTTACTCATATATATTTTTGTTTTATTCTGAAATCATGACCCCATCACTTATGAACATCCTAAAAGATAACACTTTAACTGGAGATAATTATGTCACATGGAAAAGGAAAATTGGGTTGTTGCTACAAAGTGAAAAACATAAGTTTGTTCTGACTAGTCCTAAACGACCTGCTCCTAATAATGAATCTAGTATAATGCAAAGAGATAAGTATGAGCAGTGAAAGACTTCAGATGATATGGCCAAATGTTACATTATGGCTACTATCTCTGACGTGTTGCAACAGCAGCATGAAGGAATGGAGTCTGCTGCTGATATAATGATGTCTCTAGAGAAGATGTTTGCTATGAGGTCCAGGACGACTAAGAGAGAGGCAGTGACTGCTTTTATGAATCTTAGGATGAAACCTGGACATGCTGTGAAGGATCACATGATGAAAGTCATAGCACATCTCAACATTGCTGAACTAAATGGCGCTGAGATAGATGGTGAGACAAAAATTGATATGGTTGTTAACTCACTGTCAGATTCCTTTGATCAATTCAAATTGGACTACACTTTGAATAAAAAGGAATACACCTTGCAAGGCCTGCTGCAAGATGTTCAAAGCGCTGAAAAGATCCTTGTGAAAAGCAAAGGTCAAGAGATTCATATGGTTGGTAAAGTTGCTACTGTTAAGACCTGTCAGAAGGTCAAGAAACAACAGAAGAAAAAGCAACTTGGGCCTACCAAGAAGGAGACCTAGAAAGTAACCAAGATCAAAGGGAAATGCTTCCTTTGGGGTGAAAATGGACATTGGAAAAGAAATTGCCCAAAGTCCCAGAATAAGAAGGAAGAAGGTAATGTTAATTATCTTGAAACATGTTTTCTATCAGATTCTACAGATTCTTGGATCATAGACTCTGGAGCCACTAACCATGTTTGTTATTCCTTGCAGAGGTTCCAAGAAAGGAGAAGGCTGAATAAGAATGAAATCAATTTGCGCTTGGGCAACGGAACGTTAGTGTCTGCAAGTGCAGTGGGAGATATTAGAGTTTACTTGGATTCTAGAAGGCATTTAGATTTAATAGACGTTTATTATGTACCTCAATTTAAGAGGAATTTAATTTCAGTTTCTTGTTTAAATAAATTTGGATATTCGGTTACTTTTAATAAAGTTTTTATTATTAGTAAGAATGACAAAATTATTTGCGAAGGTAAATTGGAAAATGGTTTATACTTTTTGCATAGAAATATCTCTCACTCGTTAGACACAGAATTAACGGAACCTAATCATAAAAGAGTAAAATTATCAATAGATGAAACCTACCTATGGCATTTACGCATAGGTCATATTAACCTTAATAGGATTAAAAGATTGGTAAGTGACGGACCTTTAAGTGACTTAAAGGTTGATGATCTACCAACTTGTGAATCTTGTTTGGAAGGTAAGATGACCAAAAGGTCGTTCTCAGCCAAAGGCGCAAGAGCCATTAAATGTTTAGGATTGATACACACTGATGTATGTGGTCCTATGAGCATTCAAGCTAGAGGTGGATATGAGTACTTCATCACCTTCACAGATGATTACTCAAGATTTGGCTATATGTATCTCATGCGACATAAGTCGGATGCTTTTGACATGTTCAAAGCATTCAAAGCTGAAGTAGAAAATCAGCTTGAGAAACACATAAAAATCTTGAGATTTGATCGTGGTGGAGAATATCTATCTGGTGAGTTTCAGCAATATCTTATTGATAATGGGATAGTTTCTCAGTTTTCTGCACCAGGTACACCTCAACAGAATGGGGTATCAGAAAGGAGAAACAGAACTCTTTTGGATATGGTTAGGTCTATGTTGAGTTATTCAACACTTCCTATTTCTTTTTGGGGATATGCTTTACAAACTGCAATATACATTCTAAACGATGTACCATCTAAGTCCATTCCTCAAACACCGCATGAGTTATGGACTGGGCGCAAGCCTAGTTTACAACACTTAAGGATATTTGGTTGTCCTGCGCATGTGTTAAAAGGAAAGACAGAAAAGATGGAGTCCCATTCGGAAACATGCATATTTGTAGGGTATCCAAAAGAAACTAAAGGATATTATTTCTATAGTCCTTCAAATCTTAAAGTATTTGTTTCAACAAATGCTAAATTTCTAGAAAAGGACTATATGAATGATTTTGTACCTAGAAGTATAATTGTCCTGAATGAGAGGTCAGGAGATACAATTCCACGAGAGGTTACACAACCTAACCCAATTGTAAGTTCCAATCCAACACAAAATCAACAACCTACCATTCCTCGTCGTAGTGGGAGGGTTAGTACACAACCCGAAAGATACATCGGTCTGGGAGAATCAATGGAGAATCTCCCGGACGACGATGATCCCTACACGTATAAGGAAGCAATGAAGGATGTTGATAGTCGCCATTGGCAAAAGGCAATGCAATCTGAGATTGAATCCATGTTTGATAACAAAGTCTGGTCCCTTGTAGACTTGCCTAAAGGGATAAAACCCATTGGGTGCAAGTGGGTATACAAGAGGAAAAGAGGTATGGATGGAAAGGTGGAAATCTTTAAAGCTAGATTGGTAGCTAAAGGTTATACATAGAAAGAAGGTATCGATTACGATGAAACCTTCTCTCATGTGGCCATGCTTAAATCCATTAGGATACTCTTATCCATTGCAGCATCTTTAGATCTAGAGATTTGGCAAATGGACGTCAAGACAGCTTTTCTTAATGGAAGTCTTGATGAAAGCATCTACATGATGCAACCAGAAGGATTTATTGAAAAAGGCCAAATGGAAAAGGTATGCAAGTTGCAGAAATCCATATATGGATTAAAGCAAGCATCCAGATCCTGGAACATAAGGTTCGATCAAGCTGTGAAAGGTTTTGGATTTATTCATAATCTTGACGAACCTTGTGTATACAAAAGGATTAAGGACGACAAGTTGGTTTTCTTAATTCTTTATGTTGATGATATACTACTCATTGGAAACAATGTAGGTGTATTGACATCAGTAAAAGAATGGTTAGCAAAACAATTTGATATGAAGGACTTAGGAGAAGTAAGTTTTATTCTAGGTATCCAAGTAATAAGGGATAGAAAGAATAAAACGATTGCATTATCCCAAGCTTCATACATAGACAAGATCTTGTCTAGGTTTTACTTGCAGGATTCCAATAAAGGTATGTTACCTTTCAGACATGGAATCAAACTTTCTAAGAAACAAGTTCCTAAGAATCAGCATGAAGAGCAATTCATGAGTAGAGTTCCATATGCCTCGGTAGTTGGAAGTCTCATGTATGCAATGCTCTGCACTAGACCAGATATTTGTTTTGCTGTTGGCATAGTTAGAAGGTTTCAGTCGAAACCTGGTCATGATCACTAGACGGCAGTCAAACATATTTTCAAGTATCTCAAGAGAACGAGATAATATGCTTGTATACTCTGGCGAGGATTTAATTCCCGTTGGGTATACAGATTCTGATTTTCAATCAGATTCCGACTTCAGAAAATCCACATCAGGAGCTGTGTTTACTATTGGAGGAGGAGCAGTCATATGGAGGAGTATCAAGCAATCTTTTATTGCTGATTCCACCATGGAAGCTGAGTATGTTGCTGCATGCGAGACTGCTAAAGAGGCTGTTTGGCTTCGCCAATTCTTGATGGACTTGGAAGTGGTTCCTAGTGCGAATAAGCAGATCACTATCTACTGTGACAACAGTGGAGCAGTGGCTAATTCGAAAGAACCAAGAAGTCACAAGAGAGGAAAACACATTGAAAGAAAGTGTCATATTTTAAGGGAGATTATTCAAAGGGGTGACGTGACGATTACCAAAATCGCGTCAGCAGAAAATCTAGCAGATCCCTTCACAAAGGCTCTACCTCAGAAGAGTTTTGATGGGCATCTAGAGAACATGGGCATGAGAGATATGACACATTTGCTATAGTGCAAGTGGGAGATTGTTAGGATTATGCTCAATAGCAAGAGTGTAATATTGTAATTGACAATCTTTTCATATTAATAAAGTGATTTCTGGTTTAACAAATCTTATAGCATTTATAGTTTAATATTATAATTGTCAAAGTAAATAATCATAAGGTCTAAAGACTATGAGAAAAGAAGAATTGTTCGTACATCTGGATATGTATGAGGTAGACACAATTCTTTAGTTAGTCTTGAATTAAGTTAAAGGTTGGGCACATTTATCTTGTTAAAGTTGTAGAATTCTTTTGCTAGCATTTGAGTGGGATCAAATGAGTTATGATGAGTCTGAAATCATCGAAGGGTCTTCGAGTAAAAGAATCTAGTGCACTGGGTGCATTGAACTGGATCACAATGAAAAGCTTTATCTAGAACCGTCAATAGATAATAGTCTTTTCATTATCAGGACAATCGTAGAGTCTATCTTAATCCTGAGATAAATGATGGACTTATGGTTGCAAGTGGTATCATTTGAGTTATCAATGAGTACGATTATATAGCATAATCTATCCTCGATAGTTTGGTGATATTCATTTGTTAATCGATAGAGGACTTCATTTATAGATATGGACATCGTGGCTCCATTTATTAAATGAGAGTAGAATATCATCATATGGATGTTTTGAGGTATTGAATATTGAATCTTAACGTTAAGTTTTCGATAGAGTCTATTGAAACATGGCTTCTGGACAAGTCAAAATATCCAAGTTCAAAATGTGGTCATATGAGGAAATATGGTAACTTGGAGAGCTATAGGCGGTCTATGAGCTCTTGGCGATTACTGATATTCTTCACGAGGATACACCATCTCTAATAAGATTGTCTAGGGTTCGAATGAGAAATAATTACTTATTCTATTTTTATTTAAGAGTTCAATTTTAGCTCTTTAGTGGAATGAGTTAAAATTAATAGATCGGACCTAAGTGAATCATTTGTTGATTGTGATTAGGTTATGTCTATTGAAGCTTAAATTTAGATAGCCTGCCAAGATCCCCAATCCACACGAACTTGCATGGATCACTTGATATATTCTACCGGACCAATTTATGGGTCCATCTAGAATTGCATTTAATATATTAAGAATATAATTTGCACATTATTTATTTAATAGGCTGATCAATTATATTAATATATTAATGAAAGACATGTGGGCTTGTTTCTTTTAGTAAAAATGGGTCTGGTTCATATGTGGGCTTTTTATTTAAAGTCTAATGGATTAAATAAAATAAGAAAATAATATTAGGCCCATGTTTAATGGTGTGGGCGGCAAGACTAGAAAATAGTCTAAAGATATTATTTTATTTTATTGTTTGATTAAATGGAGATTAATTAATTTATTAGTTAATCATTTAATTGAGAATCAAAATCTTTTTCTGATCAGGAAATATGTTTCCTAGATTAAATACTATTGGTAGTAGTATACTAAAGTAAAAGACTTATTTGGTAAGAAGATAAATAATAAGTTTTATTTATTTAATCAAATTAGGAAGTCTTTTATTAAGTCAATAAAGAATTAAACACTTATGAGTTGAATTAGGGTTATGATTCTAAAGTTGATAGGAACTAGGGTAAAGTACAAATCCTCTTTAGTAGAGAATTCGGCCAACCCCAATTACATCATAAGTTGAATTCGGCCAACCCTAATAGAAAAAGAAGTAGAATTCGGCCACCCTATATAATACACATTATAGGGTTCGGCCACTCAATCCTCTAATTGATTCACTTGATCAACTTCTTCTTCTTCTAGCTTGAATCATACTCATAGACAAAGGTTTAATTTTTGACCAAGACACAAGAGAGAAAAGATTGTTTTATTTCGATAGTATACTATTAACTTATACATCAATAGGCTTTTGGTGTACAATTTCGAATAAGGTTCACGCGAGTTTCGATCACTAGATTGAGAACTCAAAAGTGACCGGAATAATCTTTGTTATCTTTTGGACGCTGAGAGACTAACAAATCAGGAAAAAAAAAAAGGAGATTTTGTTTTCCATCTTTCAAGTACGCAATTCAAATAAAGGGAGACCACACTCCTAGGTGATTTATGTTCGTGATAGGATTGGAAGATCTTGCGGATTACCATCGACGCAAGTCAATCGGATCACACGACAAAAGGTATTCTACTTTTAATAGTATATATATGTTTAATTAATTTAAGGGTTAAGGTTCATCAAAGGAAAAATTTTAAACTATACTAAACTCGATTTTAGTCTCGCTTCCACTGCGCGACCGTAGTTTTCCCTACAGATACAACCTATAACACTGACTGGAATAGCATGGTGTTTGCTCCATTGATAGGAGTTAACAATCATGGTCAAACAACAGTCTTTGCTTGTGCATTCTTAAGCGACGAGACAACAGATTCTTTTATTTGGCTTTTTGAGCAATTCAAGAAGGTCATGCCTAGTGATGCCCCTAAAATGATTATTACTTATCAGGATTTGGCAATGAAGAAAGCTATATCAGAAGTTTTTCCCCATTCTTTTCACAGGTACTACAGTTGGCATATACTGAACAAGTTTTCTGAAAAAAAAATAAAGGTAGTTACATATTAGGATTACTATAGTGACTTTCAAAAGTGCATTTGGCAATCATATACGCGTGAAGAATTTGACTCCAAATGGATTGAGATCGTTGAAAAAAGTAATTTAAATGATAATGCATGGCTTCGGTCTATGTATGAATTGCGATCAAATTGGGTGCCGGTATATATCAATCATGTTTTCTCCGCCGGAATGTCAAGTAGCCAACGAGCAGAAATTTCTCATGCCTTTTTTCAAGAGGTACGACTCTAAAAGGAATTCCTTATTTGATTTCATAACAAGGTTTAATAGGGCACTTGCACATCAAAGACATGAAGAGTTGAGAGATGATCATGTCGACATCAATGAGAAACCTGTATTCAAATTGCCCCTACCTATAGAGAAGCAAATGTTTGAAATTTATACCCGTAAGATCTTTTATAAGTTTCAAGATGAATTGTGGAATAGCTTGTTATATGTGGTGAATTGCGTGAGAGAAGATGATAGTCACTGTCTTTATAAGGTTGAAAAAAATCAAGAAGGTTCTCGAGTACACAAAATTTTATATCAAAATGAGGTGAATTTGGCATTATGTAGCTGCAAAAAATTTGAAAGCAAAGGAATACCATGTAAACATATTTTGGCATATTTAAATAATATGCAAATTACATGTCTACCAGATCAATAGATATTGAGGAGGTGAACCAAAACTGCAAAATGTAATATAGTCCTAAATGGTTTTGGTATGGAAAAAAATGATTTTTTTCAACCAATTGATTCTTATAAGGCGGACTAGATTATTTGAACTTGCTTCGGATATAATTGATAAGGCAGTGACACATTCAGAGGTAAGTAAGATCGTTGAAGATGATTTAGAAAGTGTGCTCCAAAAGGTTAGCCAAATGATTATAAGCACAGAAAATTCAACACAACTTAGTATTGCTCAACAACGTCAGCAAATATGTAATGAACCATTGGCTGTAAGGGTAAAGGGTTGTGTTAAAAGGATAAAAGGAGGAAAAGCTAGAGAAGAACAAAGTTAATGTGAAAGCAAGGCGTTGTGCTGCTTGTGGAAAAGTTGGACAATCACATGATAAATGAAATTGTCCAATACTTAATGATCGGTAAGAATATATACTATATGTTTATTATTATTATTTGAGAAGATTTTTTTTTTTTTTTTTTGATACCATGCTAACTTTTTTTTGTTGTTTTTTTTTTTTTGTTATGCTTTCTTTTATATAGATCTTCTATTAACAATCATGAATATTCAAGATTATCTAATATGGATGCAAATAATTCTTCCTTGACCTAGAGCGGTAATGTTTACTTTAATACGTATATTTTTGTAATTGTAAATATTTTATGAATTGAATAAAAATACATGATGACTTAAATTATTTTTCTAAGGTTGAAACTTCAAGGAGGAGAAATATGTGAACAACTTCTTGATGCTCTAGAAATAAATGTGATTATTCTAGTCATGTGGTCGTGAACTCGTGATCACTTTGAGCAAAAGTCATTTTTATGTTTGTTTCTTTTGGCATTTGAACTTGTAAGCCATTTTGAGCAAAAATCATTTTTATGTTTGTTTATTTGGTATTTGAACTTGTAATCCATCGATGGCTGCACTTTATATATACATTGGGGATGTTTCATTTTATGCAGTTTATATATGCAAAAGTGAATGTTTTATTTTATTCTTGGACAAAATTATATCGACAAACAATTATATTTTCAATTCCTGACTTCTAATTCAAAGATACTAAATATAGTAGAGTTTAAGATTGATGAACAAAATACTTGTTCTTGCTCCATATAATGTTCTAGTAATGTATATATTCTCTCATCTGGCTATCATATTTAGAATTGTGCAGTGCTTCGTGAACACCATTACATGAAAAAAAAAAAAAAAAACAGATTATTGCACATGAAGGACTACGTCGACTAGTTGCACATGAAGGTGAATAAATGAGAGACAGCATAACAATGGAGTTTCACCTTCTTTTCGGGCCTCGAATTGGCTTCGATCCTTTTACAGATTATTTCCAGAAAAGTAGTTTGGTTAATTTTCAAATAAAATCATATTTAACTTGTGCGCCGCCACCGCCGACCGACTGCCGCTGATAATAATGAATTGTCATTATTGGGGAGTTGAACTTGAGGTCTCAAGTTCAAAGGTTGTAAGACTTTACCACTTGACTACAATCTTTGATGTGTTAACAATTGAACAATATTTATATATAAACTATATGAGTTATTAGAAATAAAAAATAAAAAATAAAAAAAAATAAAAAACCTTGTTTGATAAATTTAAATTTATTCAACTAATCAAAATTCTAATTTTTACGACAGACATATATTTAAAATCATTTATTAAAACTTTTAATAAAATTATATTTTTTAAAACATATATAGTCGAGTTATTGGTCAATACTCTATGATCATGTTTGGTTACATGGTAATCGGAATGGTAATGGAAATAAGAATGATAATAAGAATGCAAAGGAAAGGAAAACTAAGTTTTTTTGTTTAGTTGGAACTTTAGAATTAGTCTCTGAATCAGTATTATTTTGTTTGGTTAACAACGGAATGGAAAGGAGTTAACTGTATTTTGACCAAAATACCCCTAATTATGAATGTATAATAACATGATATATTATGGATAATAATAATAAAATATAAAAATATATTATATATATAATTACATATTATTTAATATAATAATATATTATATATTATATATTATATATATAATACATATATATTATATATAATATATTATATTATTATATATTAATATATTAAATAATATATATTATATATAATATTACATATAATAATAAATAATATATATATATAATATATAAATGTATTATATTATATATGTTTTTATATCGTTATATATATTATAATAATAAAATATATCATTAATATAATATATATAATAATAATATATTATTTTTGGAAAGGAGCTGATGGTATTTTTGTAATGGAATTGGGACATATAAGGGTATTTATGGAATATAAATTTTAGTTTGGAATGGAATGGAATGGAATGGAATGACTTTCCATTGGTTTTTGGATGGAATGCCCATTCCACCAAAATGGTGGAATCCCCATTCCAATGGAATCACCATTCCATTGCATTTTAACAAACCAAACGAATGAAATGACTTTCTTTCCTTTCCATTCCATTCTATTCCATCCAACCAAGCATAGCCTATAGGAGACTCGTGACATCAGTTGTAATAAACATGATTTGGAATACAACTCTCATTACATGAGAGATATTTCTCAATATACATCTTGCAATTTAATGAACAAATGTAAAACTCAGATTACTAATTTATATGGGTAATTGGATTATTAATGTGTCTCTTAGTATGAAACAAGAGGGTGCAAAATAAATAAACAATTTTTTAAAAATTATTTTTTTGAATTTTTTAAAAGTAAATTTATTAAATTTAAAATTATACTTATCCAATATCGGTTTGCCCAAAAACTGATATATTACTGTAAAATAAATCCATATCGGGATTTTGTTTGGTGTTGAAAATAGGAAGTAAAAGTTAAAAAAAATTATTAAAGATAAATAAAAATTTATATATTATGAATGTTTTATAATATAATATATATATATATATATATATATATATATATATATATATATATATACATATATATATTATATTATTATATTAAATAATATATATTATATATTTATTGAATAATCTATATTTATAATATTTATAATATATATATATATATATATATATATATTATTATATTAAATAATATATATATATATTATATATTTATTAAATAATATATATTATATGTTTATATTATTATATATATTATTTAACAACGGAATGGAATTGAGTTGACTGTATTTTAACCAAAATACCCCTAATTATAAAACATTCATAATATATAGTATAAAATACATATATATTATATATAATACATATAATAATATATAGATTTATATAATTTATAATATATATATTATATTATACAATATATATAATAATATATAAATATATTATATTATATATAATAATATAATAATATAATATATTATATAATGTATAAAAATTATCTTTCTTGACAGTTAAAAACTGTCAAGAAAAGCTGTCTTTCTTGACAGTTTTTAACTGTCAAGAATTTGTTATTCTTGACAGTTTTTCAAAACCGTCAAGAAAAAACTGTCAACAAAAGTAGTTTTTCTTGTAGTTTAGGAGTACTCTGATTTTGTCAAGATGCAAAAAATTGCAATTTTTTACAACTTGAAAGTCAAGTCTGGCTTCCCAAAAAAAAAAAAAAAAAAAAAAAAAAAAAAAAAAAAGAAGAAGGGAAATCAGATGCAAAAAATTCCAAGGAAAGTAGTTTGTTTAGATGGAAAAATAGTTGTAGGAGTACTCTGCTTTTGTCTATATGCAAAAAATTGTAGGCAATTCTTTGCAACTTAAAAGTGAAATCAAAAGAAGGAAATCAGAAGATGATCCGAAGAGGAAAGGGAAATCAGTGGGATAGAAGAGGATCCGGCCACTGTCAAAAAAATTAATTTAAAAAATATTGATAAGTGTGGTAGCCAAAAATAGCATAGCCCAAATATTGAGGCCCAACGGAAGACATGCCCAACGTAAATCCACATAGTTACAGCCCATGACTAAGTCTACAAAGACCAAGTCTTGCTCAACTCTCAACAAATTAATTCAAGAGTGACGATATTTGCACCCCTCTAAAATCGTATGTGCACCCCAAATCAATGTATTTTTAAAATTCCAACATTACCCTTAAATAAATTTATTAAAATTATTAATATAAATATATCTTTATATCATAATAATAAATTATGTATTACTTTCAATATTTTAACAAATATTATAATTAGTTACATGAATATAAAAACTATAATATCTTTTGATTAAAATATTATTTATTCATTAATTTAAATTTAAATAGTGATTATTTTAGAACTATAAATATTAAATTGCAGTAATATATATATATATATTTTGAGAGAGTAATAATTTTTCTCAAAAAAAAAAAAAAAAAAAACTGTTATTAAAAATACTAAAACTAAACTAAAAAGATAAAAGGTAAAAGAAAATTATAAGAAAAACGAAAAGAAGAAAAGCCTGCAAAATAAGAATTTGATTTGATTTGAAATTCATCCATCTTTAATATGGAGATTTTGGATTCGTGGAGGAGGTGTCCTCCATACATTTTTTTTTTCTTTCCAATTTTCATTTTAATTAACTTATAACTTATTAATTTAAAATATTTATTCAAAAACTAAGAAAAAGGGCATATATGGTATTATGTGGGGTGTGCTTACGAGATATAATATTTTTTAAATTTTAAAGGGAGTGTATATACAAAAGGGGTGTACATACAATTTTCGAGGAGTGTAAATATCGTTACTCTTAATTCAAAGTTGTTCGGTTACCTTGATTCTAGATGATAATCTCGAATATCTCGGGCCAAGATAGTGAAATCACACGATCTCTTCGCGAAAGAGGATCTCTACCTCTACTATAAATAGAGGACACCCCATCATTTGGAGGGGATCTCTGGGGAGACGATTTGGGTCCCTCACTCACACGAAGCAAAGGCAAAATAAACCCACTCCATTTGATTTATCATCTGATACTTCTCCTTGTTCAAACCATTCCTTCTTAAATTCATTTATTTATTATCATTTGGTTCGACTTGTTCTCAGTTATTAAAATCATTCAACAACGATTGACAATGGTCTTGCCTTGTCTCCTCTTAGCAAATTAATTTGCTCAACCCTCAGCCCAAGCGAACATAAGGCTCTCCGAACGATATCACCCAGGATTCGATAGCTTTGTTTACGGTTTGATTTAGATTTTATTTATTTTAATTGTTGATTCGAAATTATTTTATTTATTGATAAATTGTCTAATTTGAGCATTGGAGAGTCCCCAACGGGACACCCCCCTCTCGCTCTGTTCTACCTCCTTATTTTTTACAGGATCTCATAGCGCACGACCTACTATTTTTCGCTCTACCATTGTCAGTGCCCATCAACTTACGAAAATTCAATTGGAGATTTTCGGGCTCTTCAATAAGTAAATGCTTAAAATTAAATATAATGATTATGGAAAATAAAATAAAGAATCAAGTGAGCATTAATTGCTCTTTCCATATTCTAGTGGGCAGCTTTCTCAAATAACTAGTTTGTAGCCCGCACGATGTGCGGGCATTGTAAAATCTGTTGGGAGATAATGGTTGCAATATTACTTGGTGGATTGGGTAAGGGGAGTTATTTAAAAATGGAGGTTGTTAAAGAGTGGGCGATATGAATTGGGAACAATGATGGAAATGAATTGATACACAATCGTCATTGTTTTTTTGTTTTAAAATTGCTTCGTATTTTTCAATTTTGACCTTCAAAACTTTATTCTCTTCAAGTGCCTCATCAAATCCTTCATTGATTCTATGATAACACCACTTGTAGTATTGAAAGTTAGAGAAATTGACATCACAAACTTCAAATTTGTATTTTCATTTGCAGATAATCAACTGTTTCTTTAGCGGCATCTTGCTCAGACTCAATTTTATGTTTTGAAGGGACACCCCAAAACACTCGGATTTTGAATGTGGAGTCAATATTAAGTTCGATCTCAACGTATGCTTTAAACAATTCTGGACCCTCAACTTCATATCCGTAGCCGTATTTTCTTATTTTTAATTTGTCCACCACATTATTAAGTAGGCTTTTATAATATATATCAACACACAAAGGTTCCATATAGACTAATCTGCACATGCATAGAAAAAAGATAATCATATTACAATTCATTTAATTAATTGGAAATTTCACAATGTCTACATGTGGAAATGTTATATTAGGATATGTAATTTAACTTTTTTTTTTTTTTTTTTTTATGGTAAAACAAAATTTGATATTTGGTAGAATTTATGTTTTTAAAAAAAAAAAAAAAAATCCATATTACCAATATATATATATATATAATTACTATAACAAATATAAAAGAGAAGAACATTATCATGTCACTTTTTCTAGAAAAGTTGGGAAAATAAAATAAAACATAGCTAATTAAAGGTAACAAACTACATCACACATTAGTCAAACTATTCGTGGTATATATACAAAATGCTCATTTAATATTCAATAAGCTGTCAATATTCAATAACAAAATTTGAATGGAAATAAAAGTTAAGCTTATTGTTAATTATTGTTATCTTTATCTACATTTTTTTTTTGTTTTTTTTTTTTTTTTTGTGATTTCTTTAGTTGTTTCTTTTGTAATTTTAATGTTTTATAGATTCCAATTAATATTAAGAAAATGTTATACAATATTAGTAAATATTTTTTTAAAAACGTAGACATTGATCTCTAAATTTTTTTTTTTTAATTTTCTATTTATATTATTCTGTTTTTTTATAGTAGAAATTTATTATATACTTATAATAAGACTGCATGCAACACTACATAATATTTGTACTTATTGAAAAAAAAATCTAAAAACAATTATATAAAAGAAAATATAATAACAGAAGTACAAATGTTGTTCATAAAATCCAAAATATAAGACAAATAGAAATCATCAACTAAAACTTTTTTTTTTTAATTTCTTATCTTTATGTACAATATGTTTTTTCCGATTTTTGTATTTTTAGTTTTTATCTTTACCAAATCTAATTGGACCTTTTTTAAAAAAAATAAAAATAAAATAAAAATAAATAAAAATCTAATCAGGACGGCCTTTGCTAATATACTTTTTAAAATACTATATACATGATTAGGAGACATCTAAAATTATCATTATCATCCTCCATGAAATGTAATATTTAATATTCAATATATAGTGAATATTCAATCACAAAATTTGAATGGAAATAAAAGTTAAGCTAATTGTTAAATAGTGTTATCTTTATCTACATTTTTTTTTTCTGATTTCTTTAGTTGTTTCTTTTGTAATTTCTATGTTTTATCAAATCCAATTAATACTAAGAAATATAATACGATATTAGTAAAAAAAAAAATTATAAAAAAAAAAAAAAACAATGATCCATAATTTATTTAAAAAAATTTATATTATTTAAAAAAAAAACCAGAAATCTATTCTATATATACTTATAATAAGGTCGCATGCAACACTACATAATATTAGTTCATATTCAAAAAAAATTTATAAACAATTATATAAAATAAGAAAGAAAGAAATAAGTCCATATCCGAATTGATGCATGCACACACCGACGAATTATATCAAAGAAAAAAAAATACCTTTTTCTTATTTTTACTAAGGATTGTGTGAAGAAAGGATTTATTTTCTCCAACTGAAACCATTGAACAGGGACTTATTTGTTAGCATTATCTTTATCTTCAATTTTTTTTTTTTTTTTTATAATCTTTATCTAGAATTTCTGGTTTCAGTTAAATTTTTTTTTTTTTTTGAATTACTTTGTATTCTAATCTCAATCTAAATTATAAGATAAGTAGATAAAATGATAAATTGTAGTCCATAAAATCTAAATTATAAGATAAGTATAAATCAATAGCTTAAATTTTTTTTTTTTTAATTTTTTATCCTTGTCTATAATTTTTTATTTTTTAATTTATTTTTTGTGATTTCTTTATTTGTTTCTTTTGTAATTTCTATGTTTTATCTATTCCAATTAATATCAAGAAAATATTGTACAATATTAGTAAGTATTTAAAAAAAAAAAAAAAAAAAAAAACGTAAACAATGTTCTCAAGCTTTTTATTAAATTATTTTCTGTTTATATCATTTTTTAAGTAGAAATCTATTCTATATTTATAATTTATTTTTTTTAAAACGTAAACAATGTTCTCAAGCTTTTTTTTTAATATGTTTATATTTTTTTTTAAGTAGAAATCTATTCTATATTTATAATAGGGCAGCATGCAACACTACATAATATTAGTTTATACTTAAAATAATTTAAAAACAATTATATAAAAGAAGATCAAATGTTGTTCATAAAATCCAAATCAACATTCTTTCAAAAAAAAAAATCCAAATCAACACTGAAATATCAGTAAGTATTTTAAAAAAAAAAAAAACCGTAAAACTAATCTCTAACTCTTTTTTTTTTTTCTGTTTAAATTATTCTTTTTTAGGGAAAAAAACATAAAACTAATCTCTAACAATTATATAGTTAAAAAAAGGAAAAGAATGTACCCTTCTATATATGGATGTAGGAACAATATCAATCAGCACAAAATTGAAAAACAATTATACAATTATGAACATATTAAAAAATGGAAACAAAACAAAATCAAAAGAATATGTACCTTTACACAAAAGAATGTATCAATCTATTCTAACATATACACGTGTGAGGGCTCTTTATAGAAAACGGTGGATATTAAAAAATTATTAGTGCAATTTATAACTTTAGAAAACAAGGAAAAATGAAGAGTTTGGTGGAAATACCTGACATATAAGGAAATTGAGAGTTTAAAATCATTAGATTAGTTAGTTTTTGTGGAAATAGAGAATTAAAAACAATTGAATCCGGTTAATATGAAAATAGAGAGTCAACTAAAACTGACTCAAAGTAAATTAATGTAATAATTGGGCAGTTAAAAATTAGGAACAATAATATTTGGCCATAATAACCATGAAAATAGAGAGTCATGGAATTGGATACCTAAAAATTTCTTAAATTGACTCAAGTAATAACTATATAAATTAATGCAATAATTGAGCAAATTAAAATTCAAAAACTGATACAAATGACAATAATTGCACAACTAAATAATTCATAAATTGACTTAAGACAGTTAAAACATTCAAAAAAAAAAATACTAATCAATTAACGTTAATCAATAATAATAAATCTCCTCCTATTTCACATGCAATAATTGAGCAGCTAAAAAAATAAAAAACTGACGCAAATGACAATAATTGGACAACTAAATAATACATAAACTGACTCAAGGCAGCTAAAACATTCAAAAAAATAATAATACTAATCAATTAACGTTAATCAACAATAATAAATCTCCTCCTATTTCACACATACTAATCAATAAAAATTAAATGTCAAAGCAAATTTATTCTATACTTATAATAAGGCTGCATGCAACACTACATAATATTTGTACTTATTCAAAAAAATCTAAAAACAATTATATAAAAGAAAAAATAATAAAAGAAGTACAAATGTTGTTCATAAAATCCAAAATATAAGACAAATAGAAATCAGCAACGGAAACTTTTTTTTTTTTTTTTAATTTCTTATCTTTATGTACAATTTTTTTTTTCCGATTTCTGTATTTTTAGTTTTTATCTTTACCAAATCTAATCAGACCTTCTTAAAAAAAATTTAAAAAATCAAAATCTAATCATGGCAGCCTTTACTAATATACTTTTTTAAATACTATATACATGATTAGGATATATCTAAAATTATCAATTATCATCAATCACAAAATTTGAATGGAAATAAAAGTTAAGCTAATTGTTAAATAGCGTTATCTTTTTCTACATTTTTTTTTTTTGATTTCTTTAGTTATTTCTTTTGTAATTTCTATGTTTTATCAAATCCAATTAATACTAAGAAATATAATACGATATTAGTAAATATTATAAAAAAAAAAAAAACAGCAAACACTGATCCATAATTTAAAAAAAAAAATTTATATTATTTAAAAAAAAAAACAGAAATCTATTCTATATATACTTATAATAAAGTCGCATGCAACACTACATAATATTAGTTTATATTCAAAAAAAATTTATAAACAATTATATAAAATAAGAAAGAAAGAAATAAGTCCATATCTGAATTGATGCATGCACACACCGACGAATTATATCAAAAAAAAAAAAAAAAAACCTTTTTCTTATTTTTACTAAGGATTGTGAAAAGAAAAGATTTATTTTCTCCAACTAAAAACATTGAACAGGGACTTATTTTTAACATTATCTTTATCTTCAATTTTTAAATTTTTTTTTTTTAATCTTTATCTAGAATTTCTGGTTTCAGTTAATTTTTTTTTTTGAATTACTTTGTATTCTAATCTCAATCAAAATTATATGATAAGTAGGTAAAATGATAAATTGTAGTCCATAAAATCTAAATTATAAGATAAGTAGAAATCAACAGCTTAAATTTTTTTTTTAAAATTTTTGTATCCTTGTCTATAATTTTTTTTTTTTTTTTTTTTGTGATTTCTTTATTTGTTTCTTTTGTAATTTCTATGTTTTATTTATTCCAATTAATATCAAGAAAATATTGTACAATATTAGTAAGTATTTAAAAAAAAAAAAAAAACGTAAAAAATGTTCTCAAGCTTTTTTTAAAATTATTTTTTGTTTATATCATTTTTTAAGTAGAAATCTATTATATATTTATAATTTTTTTTTTAAAACGTAAACAATGTTCTCAAGCTTTTTTTAAAATTATTTTCTGTTTATATATATATATATATATATATTTTAAGTAGAAATCTATTCAATATTTATAATAGGGCCGCATGCAACACTACATAATATTAGTTTATACTTAAAATAATTTTAAAACAATTAAATAAAAGAAGATCGAATGTTGTTTATAAAATCCAAATCAACACTGAAATATCAATAAGTATTTAAAAAAAATAAAAATAAAAACGTAAAACCAATCTCTAACTTTTTTTTTTTTCCTGTTTAAATTATTCTTTTTTAGGGAAAAAAACATAAAACTAATCTCTAACAATTATATAGTTAAAAAAAAAAAAAAAGGAAAAGAATGTACCTTTCTATGTATGGCTGTAGGAACGATATCAATCTACACAAAATTGAAAAACAATTATACAATTATGAACATATTAAAAAATGGAAACAAAACAAAATCAAAAGAATATGTACCTTTACACAAAAGAATGTATCAATCTATTATAGCATTTACACGTGTGATGGCTCTTTATAGAAAACGGTGGATATTGAAGAATTATTAGTGCAATTTATAACTTTAGAAAACAGGGAAAAATGAAGAGTTTGGTGGAAATATCTGACATCTAAGAAAATGGAGAGTTTAAAATCATTAAATTAGTTAGTTTTGGTGGAAATAGAGAATTAAAAACAATTGAATCCCATTAATATGAAAATAGAGAGTCAACTAAAACCGACTCAAAGTAAATTAATGCAATAATTGGGTAGCTAAAAATTTGGAACAATAATATTTGGCCATAATAACCATGAAAATAGAAAGTCATGGAATTAGATACCTAAAAATTTCCTAAATTGACTCAAGTAATAACTATATAAATTAATGCAATAATTGAGCAAATTAAAATTCAAAAACTGATACAAATGACAATAATTGAACAACTAAATAAATCATAAACTGACTCAAGACAGCTAAAACATTCAAAAAAAAAAAAATTACTAATCAATTAACGTTAATTAACAATAATAAATCTCCTCCTATTTCACATGAAATAATTGAGCAACTAAAAAAATAAAAAACTGACGCAAATGAGCTAAAGCATTCAAAAAAAGAAAATTACTCCTATTTCACATGAAATAATTGAACAACTAAAAAAATAAAAAACTGACGCAAATGAGCTAAAACATTTAAAAAAAAAAAATTACTAATCAATTAACATTAATCAACAATAATAAATCTCCTCCTATTTCACACCTACTAATATAAAAAAAAATTTAAATGTCAAAACCTCCACAAGACGACACGTGTCAAGGTGAGGTACCTTTTTACTATATTATATAGATACTGTCCTTAGAATTCTATAAATAAGGGATCCCTCATAAGAGAATCACTGATATATATATAGTAACTTTCAAGTGCGGGATCCCGCATACATTTTTCGTATGGTTTAAGTGTAAGAAAATTTACAACAATTCTCGCTAACGAGAATTAGTGAAACCACACGAAATTTAAGCATAAGATTCTGCACTTGAAAGTTATTATATATATATATATTATATTGAGTAATTTTACAACGTAGACTTTTACAATGCACACTTTAAGCACTTTTAATGAAATTGTATGTAATCAAATGTTTTTCGATGAGATTTTTTATATGCATCCTAAGAAAATTAAAATACACATTTGGTAAAAATTTGAAATTTTTTGGATTTGAGAACTATTTTTTCTTATATTTCTCTATTTTTAAATGTTTTATCTTCAAAAAAATCGGAAAAATTTAGTTTTTGCACCAAATTTTTTTTTTATTTTTTTTCATAAATGTATCTCAACGTTTTCACCAGTCATACAAAAAATCAAATCAAGATTCAATATACTTTATGCAATTTCATCAAATGTGCTTAAAGTGTGTATCGTAAAAAGTCCTCATTGGAAAATTACTATATATATAACGTGTACGGGGATGGGTTGGTGCAGGGATTGAAAATTCCAAAATCATCTCAAAACTAAATCGGGGATCGAAAAAATTACCAAACCAATACCACAACATAAATAGTAGGCACTAAATCTGCTTCTAACGGGACGGGTCCTGATATGACAGGTAATTTTGAGTTTTGACATCCATAATGGTGAACAATATTAATTAGGTGGTTTCTTCAACTACCATTCAAAAGATCAGAAATTCACAGGCCAACTCATCAACTAAATATCCAAACTCACGTCTATATTAAATTAATATACTTGTTTTATTATGGCTGAAGCAAAAGCAGAAGCAGAAGCGGAAGCAGAAGCTGCTTCTTTAAAGGAACCAAAACCCAAACCATCTTCAGTTGAGATAGAGATGGTGACAAGCTCTTCTGTCCCGCTATCTGCTCCTACTCCATCATGGTTCACACCCAAAAGGTATTCTTTAACTGTCTGCTAATCTGTTTGGTTGCAGAGAAACTGCAGGGAAACTTAGGAAATAAGTGTGTGTGTGTGTGAGAAAGAGGAAAGAAAAAAAGTCTTTTGCTCTGTTTTTGTTGTGTGGGGTTTTTGGTTACTGTATGAAAATCAAGTGTTTGGTGGGAATTCTATTAGTTAGGTGACTTAACACTCTGGGAATTTTTTGAAGAATACATTCTGGGAATTTTGTTTATGATATAATTCACTTCTTCTTTTTTCCATGAAATGAAGTTCAATATATTAAATTATTAATCTATAATATTGTTCTTTTAGTTTGAAACAATGTGGAATAATTGGATTTGTTGTTTACTATATAACTGATAACAATTATGATCAGTGACTTTTTTGTTTTGTTTATAAATGTATTTATGTGAAATAGTTCTATTTCAAAGGCAGAATGAATTGTATTTTAGTGGGTATAGTTAGTAGTTCTGACTGGCAAAAGTCAACGAATTCAACTGGAACTTATTTGAATTTCTATCTTTCTGGGTATTACATATTCTTCAATTGTGTTATGAGCTAAGTTAATAACAAATTAGTGTGAGATCAAAATCAGTTTTAGCAATTACCCTTCTTTTTTGTTTAATTTTGTGAAAAATGTGGCACAGTACTGGTCATTTCTATTTCAAGACAAGGTAATTTGCCATGTCAGTAGCGACTGGGAGCTGGAATCAGGAATCTGTTCGAGTAGTGTTCACTTTTCTCTTATAGGTCTTATATCTATGAGATCATGGAGTTATTTATAAAATTACGATAGTATGTCTTAAGGTTTGCTAATTTTATGACCCAATTATGAAAGACTTGGTTCTTACTTTGGGTTTATTACTAACTTTGTGATGTTGTTCAGGCTACTAGCTATATTCTGTGTGATCAACATGTTGAATTATGTGGACCGAGGAGCAATCGCGAGCAATGGGGTGAATGGAAGTCGCAAAACTTGCTCTGAAAGTGGTACATGTACATCTGGTAGCGGAATACAGTAAGACTTACTTGAAGGTTATCATATAAATTTGTGGAACTGTTTTTTGCCTCTGACCATGCTTTGCTGCTTGTGAACTAAGATTGCATGTCAATATTTCTGCTAGAATTGATAACTTTTTTTTTTTAACTTATTTCTGATTCACTGTTGCTTATAGGGGAGATTTTAACTTAAACAATTTTGAAGATGGTGTACTATCATCTGCTTTCATGGTTGGACTTCTTGTGGCTTCTCCAATATTTGCATCATTAGCAAAAAGGTAATAATCTTTCGGTAGTGCATTGTTGTCAACCTGTGATGGCGTTATTACTTTTGCATTCTTCTAAGGTGGAACCCTGGTTTAATTATCGTTATGCTAGGTGCAATTCATGTCTAATAATTTAAAAAAAAAAAAATGATGGTCATTATTATGAAAAGCATTGATTTGTAATCGAAGAAATATGTCTAATTATATAAAAAAAATATATATGAAATTCATCAGGAACTAATATAGATGAATTGACATTTAAATGTGTTTCGTTGATAAAGGATCATGGTGATACCATTTGAAACATGTGTCGTCTTCCTTTATTTTTTTCTTTTGACAAATAAATATATAGACCCAGCATAGAACTCTCGATTTGTTTGTTCAAATTGGAATACTGGGCCGCACAAAAGAATTAGCCATCCTGAAACCTCTCCTCTCCCACTTCTAGAGGGTTAAAATACCACTTGGCTTCAAAGTCCAGCTATAGTCAACCTTCAATTTATGTAGAAAGTTACTGGTTTTGAAAATAAAAATTGAGCAAAAGTATCTTTGAAGTGTCATCATTAATAGTGAGTTCTGACAACTTGGAAAATGGCAACATTTCTCATGTCCACCCTTTCTGTTAAGAGCATTATCTTTGACTACAATGTATTCTTGGCTAGTGTTATCTTGTAAATTTTATTCTTCCTAGTAAAATGAAAGAGTTCTTCCAATTATTTTGCCAAACAAAGTTCTGTTCATAAGACAAGAAATCTTGAAGTTCAAGAGGGACTTGAAACAATTTCGGTAGGTAGACTCGAAACTCTCTTTTTCTTTAACTTTGGTTGGCCATTTTAATAATGCAGGATTGGAATACTAAAACATAATTTGGAATTATTTTTTGCTAAGCTTTCATATTTTATTTCAAAAGTTAAATTTGATTTACCGTATTGGATTTAAGTTGGTGCAAATTCTTATACCCCTGTAAAATGGTGCAGTGTTAATCCATTTAGGCTTATTGGAGTTGGATTGTCAGTTTGGACTTTTGCCGTAGTTGGTTGTGGTTTTTCAATGGATTTCTGGTCCATTACAATCTTTCGCATGTAAGTCAGTTTCTTATATTTTGATCTTTCTTTGTTTTTGTTTCTGCCTACTGAATACTTCATGTTAAGGCGCGGTGTAATGCATTCACTTGATATTGTGCTATCGTTATCTCTCCAGGCTAGTTGGTGTTGGTGAGGCATCATTTATAAGCCTTGCAGCCCCATTTATTGATGATAATGCCCCAGTAGCTCAGGTTTTGCTTTCTTCAGAAATATTACAAATAAAGTAGTAGTTGTTTTAATGTATTTTCTAACTTTTGATCAATGATTGTAATGAAATCAAAATATGGATGAAGTTGTGTAATCTTCATAAGATAGCCTTTATATATGTAGATTACATGTGCATTAATGCTTCTCCAGTTCAGATATATAGTTCTGTAGGTAAAAATTACTAGTACTATCTTAGGTGACTTTTATCATTTTCTGTTCTAAATATATCCCCCCTTCGTTTGTAAAATTGGCTTTAGTACAAATCTTGATGTTGAATTCAACATTTAAGTTGATATATTTCTCTTCCCTCTTTGCCTTTCAGAAATGACTGCTTCATCTGATCATGCAGTCTGTAATTTACTTTCTTCATCTGCTTCTAATCTGTCCTTTTATCAGAAAACTGCATGGCTTTCAATATTTTATATGTGTATTCCAACTGGATACGCGCTTGGCTATATTTATGGTGGCTTGGTAAGCTTTCTTTTTCTTAATTTATCTTATTATTACCCTTCTTTGTTTAATGCATGATTTAGCATTTTTTACGGCTCTCTGTGTGATCATTTGTAAGTGTTTATTATAGTTCATATTTTGAGTTCATCATCACTTCTTCTTTTATCCTATTCAAACTGTCATTCCTAGATGTTGTTTCTGGGTCTAAATTAAAATAATCTACGCTTAGTGGGGCAGTACACAATTACTTTGAGAGGGGAGTGCAGCAGCCAAGAGTGAAACAATTTGGTGTGTTCGTCAGCCAAGAAATTAGGAGAGCTCACATGCATGTGAGCACATGAAATAAAAAGGTGTGTGTCAGCCATTCTAGGTGAAAAGAACAGAAGAATGTAGAAATGACACGAATCTCATGAGCTCATTGCTTTAGAAGGATTCGAAAACGGAGATCATTTGATTGAGAAAAGGCAAACTTGATTTCACGTTGGTCTTGCTCACACCAATGCAGTCATACAGCCAACGATCTCCCTCTTTTCTCAACTTTCTTATATACTTTTCACCAGAATCGCCTAAACACGTCTTTTTATCCCATGTGCCTACATGCATGTGAGTTTGCTTAATGCCTTAGCTGCCGAACGGACCCAAAATGTTTCACTTTTGGCTGCCGCACTCCCCTCTCAGTACTTGTGTGCTGCCCCACTCCCTGCTCTTTTTCTAATCACATTTTAGGGTTATAACAAAACAACCTCATGCAATGGCCAAAATTGCCCTCAATGGGCTCTGGATGCAGCAGATGGCAAACTAAAAATTATGTGAAAATTGATATCTGAACCTAGCTATATATATATTGAGTTCATCATCACTGCTTCTTTTTCCTTTTCAAACTGCCATTCGTTGATGTTGTTTCTGGGTCTAAATTCTAATAATCTTTGCTTAGTAGGTTGGAAGTCATTTTAATTGGCGTTTTGCATTCTGGGGCGAGGCAATATTGATGCTTCCATTTGCTGTTCTAGGTTTTGTGATGAAGCCTTTGCAGTTGAAAGGTGCAAGTTGTTTACATATTGATTTTTTGTGATTTAGCAGACCTTTTCCAGCTATTTCTAAGCAATTTCTGGATACAGGTTTTGCTCCTGTAGAATCAAAACAAGCAACAACAGCTATTGAGACATCTTCTGTAGAAGTTCATGGTACTTCATGTTTATGATATTAATGCATCAAAATTAAGCAGTATAATCTGCAAAGCAATTATTTGTTTCTAAATTTCCATTGTTTTATGGACCAAAGGTAGAACAGATGCAATCTGAATGTGCTGTAATGATCTGTTAAACACAAATCATTAAATAGTTAAACTTTTCTTGTCTTAACATCTCATGAGTGCTTGCTTCTGAATTTATTGTTTTGAAGTTCAAAGATTCAACTTTTGATGCATTGCATAAATTTTATATTTGACATTTTACGATACAAATTTAATTTGCAATTGATTGTAAAAACTAGTGAAATTTTGATATTTGTTCAAGTTGCTAAATAGCTCAGACCCATGCCTCAATAGGGGAAAAGTTGCACCACCTAATAGTTCATTTCAGCCAATTGGTATGAAGTCCTTGGGTGTCCAAAGTGGTATTCTAAAATTGTAATTACATGGCCTTTTACATTGTTTGTTAGTCTTCAACCACTTTTCTGGTTAAGTGGAAATTCTAAGTCTATGATCTCAGTTAGTTCCTTATGCTCAGTAAATTTCTTTTATGGTTAGCAATTTCTTCTTTTTATTTTTTTTTCTCTGAGTTGTTGAGTTTATAGATGATGCAGAGGCAGAGGTTACAACTGGTAGAAGTCATGCACTGTCTGTGAAGGATGATGTTGAAGACAAAGGCTCAAATAAATGTTCCAGGTGTGGGCACACATCTTGACTTGACTCTCTTCATTTGGTTTTTATATGATTGCATGTGCTGGTGGACTCCTTTATACTACCTGTAGTTTAGGGTAGAAATTCTGTTATGATATATGAGTATTAAGCATACAAATAATTTAATCATTATTGGACAACAATAAACTAAGAGTAATGTTAAGAGTTTCCAGATGAAGGCCTTCTGTGTGTGTTCAGCACAGGGAGCTGAAGTTGTTTTACAAGCAGAAGACATTTTTTGACTTTATGTAGATGAATTATCCCGAATGCATTTTGGTTGTAGAACATACTTTCAGCTGCCCTGGATTTGGAGCGAGCTAAGTTTCACAAGGGATTTACAGCAATACTGAAGCAACTGCATGGTGAAGTATCATTTGAGTCGAAAACTAAGTAAAAGTAGTTACTTTATACTTTTAAGAATGAGCAATGTTAAATAACTGTTAGACCTAAAAGCTTAAGTTGTTGGGAAAGATCCTAATAATAGAATTTAAGCACTTTAACACTTCTCTCACATGCAAGACTAACGAGCTTACCATGTGGCCTAAGCCCAAGCCCAAACACAATCACATAACAATATCAAATGGGGGGACTCTCCCAAAGAAAACCAGACTTTGTTAGTTGTTACCATGTTAGGTAACCGCTAGACTCCAAAGCTTAAGCTGCTAGGAAAGGAAAATACTCTAACAAGCAGAATGGGATTGACAGACTGAGCAACAGAAATTGCTCCTAGGCTTTGACTCAAGTAATATAGGGCTGGGATTAAGTTTGACAACTCTTTGATTGTGAATTGAGAGAACATGAGTTATTATTATTATTATTGTAATTTTATTATTAGAGAGAGAGTAAAGGTTACTTATACTTTGTTAAGGGATGCAAAATTGATAGGCAAACATGAGACATATTGCATCTGACACTACCAATAGTGTTTAAATTCATGATTGGCTCTTGATCTTCACAGATGGTTGTGCAAGCATGAGTCCATGGATTTGATACCTTGATTCTAACCCAATGAAGAGTTTGACTTTATCAAGGGATAAAGATCCTTACTGACTCTATGCGTCTATGGTGACTCCTTGTATAGCTCTGCAGATATTAGTCTTTCCGTGTTGGTCTGTGTTCTAGTATCCCGGCTATGTCTGTAGTGTATAATGTTTAGGGAATAGTATTTAATCATAATAGATTTCCAATCCTTTGGTACCTTTGTATTCATGTTCACAGGCGATACAAACATGAAGCATCTTTGTTAATTATTGCAAAAGATTTGAATTATATGTTTATTTGATGGCATTATGCATAGGTCTGATAAATTTTTTATATAACGGGACAACCGACTGAAAACTATTAGGGATAACACAAGAATTACAGCCCAGGCATTTGGAATTTCATGTAGTTGGTACTTGGTGGTGCAGATTCTAACCAAATAAATGTTTTCTGTTCAGCTGTTCTTATTTAGGCTTTCCTTGAAATTGATGAAAGATATCAATGTAACTAACGTTTCTTATTTAACAAATTTGTTACCTGCAGATCCTTATCAGAAAAATAAGTTTATGTTATCAAAATCACATAATTGCCTCCACATATATTGAGATTTAATAATATTGTATATGATTGTATTTTAGTTAGGGATAGATGATAAATAGTGTTGGACTCAATGCATTGCAGGTCGACAGATACATCAAATAATTTGAATCAGTTCTCAATATTCTTCAAAGATGTGAAAGTTCTTTTGCTCAATAAGGTTTACGTTGTCAATGTTTTAGGTACTTTCTCACTCTCCTTTACATGTCTTGTGATTCTTTTTGGGCTTATTATTTTGTTCAGGTTTACAGTTCTTTTGGATGAATCATCTCAAGTTTGGATGCCGTTGCAGAAATTACTTGCAGAATTTATTTTTGATATCTGAGATGAAATAATTTCGGTAGTTGTGTTGCTTTACTATGTCATTGTATGAAAATTATTGAGAATGTAAGTGTCTGTTTTCAGGGTACATAGCATACACTTTCGTCATCGGGGCATACTCATATTGGGGGCCTAAGGCTGGAAAAAACATTTATAACATGGTAATTTTTAACCTTCAATGTGATATTAGCACTTTCATATCATATAATATTTTAAACTTTTCATTCTTCCTACAATCTCTCATTATTTATGCCAATAGAAATAATCATCTTTAACAAAAATAAAGTAAATGAATGCCCAAACATGGCTGCATTGTTTAAAGGAGGGGTTGTTTTGCAGAGCAACGCCGATTTGATCTTTGGTGGAGTTACAATTGTGTGTGGCATATTGGGCACAATAGCAGGAGGTTACGCTTTGGATTTTATGACTTCAACGATCTCTAATTCTTTTAAGGTAGTGTACAAAAATAAAGAGGTGATTTTATTATTTATTTGTATTACATAAAAAGGTAACTTTCATTTGTCCACTTTCGCAGCTTCTTTCAGCAACAACACTTATTGGAGCATTATTTTGCTTCGGTGCCTTTTGTTTCAAGAGCCTGTATGGTTTTCTTGCTCTTTTCTCCATTGGTGAACTTTTAATCTTTGCCATTCAGGTATTTATTCTTCCAAAGCAGAAAAGCCTTCCTTAATTTTGCTACCATTATACAAGTTAATTTTCCTTTATAGCAACTTTGCCGTTCAGGTACGGATTTCATTTATGAATTTAGAAATAATCCTCAAAATGAATGGTTTATGTATTCGTAGGGTCCAGTAAATTATACTTGTCTCCATTGTGTTAAACCTAGCATGCGACCACTATCCATGGCTATCTCTACTGTTTCAATTCACATCTTTGGAGATGTTCCTTCCTCACCACTTGTTGGGGCTTTTCAGGTTTGCCTTCGTATTCCATTTCTTTGCAAATACTGAAATTGGTGCAATAGTTGTTAAGATTTTGCTAACTTGGAAATGATAAAGTTTCCTTTTATTTTTTATTGCATCACTGAAAAAAAGAAACCGAAAACTCATAAAAAGAGCATTATGTATATTTTTGTTACAAAAGATTTGAGATTGAATGTTATATTTAATAGTGAATGATATAGGTAAATAGATCTCATGAATAACTAATAATATAAAGTGTATAAAACACCTAATATAAATAGGACATCTATGTCCTTTTCGATGTGATTTTTGTCTTAACAAAAGTTGATAGGCTGGTAGAGTTTAATTTTCACCGGAAGGTAAGGTTTATGTTCTCGAATCCCGACTTATATACATCTTTAAACTGTCGTATTGATGGCTTAACTATTGAAATATCTCTTTGACAGGATTATGTTAACAATTGGAGGGAGACCGCTCTTATTCTAACGGCTATATTGTTTCCAGCAGCTGGGATATGGTTTATAGGTAAGTTCTTGTTAGTTTATCACCACTCACCAGTAGTAGTTTCATGTGAAAAAAAAAAAAACATTTGAATTCTCTCTTCGAAGTAGATGAAATCGTAAACTAGGGAAAGGAGAGAATAGAGAGAAAACGAAAGAGAAAAGATAGATATGGCTCTGACTGTTATGCACCATAACAGGAATATTTCTGCATAGTGTCGATAGATTTAACGAAGATAGCACACATCAAGTCAGTAGTACGACAGAAAGGTCAAACACGACACCTTTGCTTGAAGAGCGAAAGGCAGAAGCAACATCATCTTCAGCAGAACCATAAATTACCACCAGAAAATGCTCTCTTTCATTTTTTGAATAATGTTTTTTGAGTATATATAGATTAGATGGTGTTTTCTTACAATGTAAATAATGTCTTTAGATAATAGTTACAATGTGTTAATAGTTTCTATGTTGTGAGAAAGAAAAGTACAACAATTTACCATTTGAACAATGCAAAAGAATAGTTTAGAAATAGCAATTATAAATTATATTGTTTCATATATATATATATATATATATATATATATATAGGAATTATAATTTATGTTAATGGTTTTAGAATTTCCTGACTGCTAAATGATGATTCTGATTTTGTCTGTTAACAAGGTTGAAGGCTTCTTCAGTTAGTGGCCTTTTGATTAGAATAATGCTTGGGTACTGACCAGTCAGTACCCAAAATACTAACCCCACCAATGAGAGTGTAGCATGTGGCTCAATTTGTGAGATAAATATAAAAGTAAAAGAAAAAAAGGCCGGTCAGTATTTTGGGTATTGACCGGTTAGTACTCAAGTATTATTCTTTTGATTGAATATCCTCCACCCATCTCTATTTAAAAATAAATAAATAAAAATGGATGGATATCCAAATGGATTTTCATTTATTATTATCTTTTTTTTTTATTCTTTTTTTTTAATTATTTTTTTATTTGTCTTTCATTTTTCATTTGTTAAATAAAATATTATAAATGAGATGAAATGATAAAAATACTCTCGCTGTGAATTTTTATAAATTTGTTTCGGGTATATATATATTGATGGTATTTATTTATCGGGATCATGTATATTTTTTGAAAGCTTTTGTCATCAGTAGGATTCGAACTACTGATCCAAAGTCATTTGTCTAAGTCCCAAGCACGTCCATCATTTCCGGTATATAAAGGATAACTTAGTTTGTTTATTTAAGAACAAATTGCAGCCAACCTCCCTGAGGTTTGGCCTTTGACAACTAAAAACAACTTTATCATTGATTGACAATGGCCTCCCCTACCGTTAGTCAAAACTAGTCAAGTTTAACCGTTGACTGAATTTGACCGTCACAAATACCTAAATGCTCATGTAAAAATATATAAATATATGAAAACAAATTTGGATCTCCACTGTAAAAAAATTGAAAATTACAAATTAAAAAAAAAAAAAAAACGTGAAGAGGTATCTCTATATTTTTCTTCAAATTCTAAATTCTAAAAAATTAATAATCTGGATCATTAAAATCCAATCCAATAATTTTTTCTTTAAATAATTTTTTCTTCTTCCATTATGGATTTCCGGATTTTTCTTTACATTCAAGTTTTTTATATTTTTCAAAACTAAAAAAAAAAAAAAAAAAAAAAAAAAAAAAAAAAAACTGGCTCAACTAAATCTAATTTAACAACATTTTCTTCTTCCATTGATGTATTTCCAGATTTTTCTTTAGTTAGATTTTTCAAAAAAAAAAAAAAAAAATGTAGCCAAGATGAATGGTGAATATTTAAAGCTTTTAAATCTATTTTTTTAATAAATAAAAAGGCTTGAAAGGATGAAAATACCCTTATCTCTATTAAGTTTGACTAACTTTGACTAATCACAGGGGAGGTCATTATCAATTAAGCATAAAGTTATCTATGATTGTCAAAGATCAAACCTAAGAGAGGTCAAATTGCAGCCAACCTCCAACAGTCAATAAAAAGACCCGATTTCACTCACCACATCAACGGTGAGGTCAACCAAAGTAATTATGCCATGTCATAAAAAAATTTCTATTTTGATTATCCCAATGTAAATCTTGCAATCTGACATGGCAAAATTACATTGGGCGGGTGAGCTGTATACACTATACACAAGTTTTTCTCCCTCCATTGATATTTCACAAAAGTCAAAACAACCACAAAAACCAAGGAAAGCTAGCCCATAGATTCTATAGCTTGTTTTATCAAACCCTTTGTAGTACTGTTTATATATATATATATATATATATATACAGAAATTCTATTATCAGTTCGAACTGACAAAAGTTATATCAGTTCCTTGCATGTGGGCCATCGAATTTAAATACTTTGACTTGGCTGTATGCACTTGTCAGTCAAAGTATTTAAATCCGGTGGCTCACATACAAGGAACTGATATAACTTTTGTCAGTTCGAACTGATATATATATATATAAAGGGGAATGCTATCTACCTTTCCCATTTACCTTTTCCACTCATTACTTGACACGTATACACTTTTTCATTTAATAAAAAACTCTCACTTTTTGCTACAAAGCTTGTTTACGTCTTCACCCATTTTTAATGAAAAGATAGAAGCAGACATCAGGGGTAAAAACGTAAATAAGCTTTGTAGTAAAAAGTGAGAGATTTTTATTAAATGAAAAAGTGTATACGTGTCAAGTAATGAGTAGAAAATGTAGATGAGAAAGGCAAATGGGAAAGGTAGATAGTATTCCCCATATATAAATAGTCTTTTTTTTTTCCATTGTTATCCAATGTAAGACCACAAGTTTTCTTTTTCTTTTTCATAAATATTTTTTATATATTATTATTAATATAAGTTTATTTTAATATATATATATATATATTCTACCTCATTAGGGGGTATACCTCATGTGTTCAAGGGTAATAAGGTTATTTAATTGATTTTTTACGGTTAAAGTACTAGACTAATGGAATTCCTGACAGGAAGGTGTAAAATATCTAATATTTTGGTTTTCGTGCGCCGGGGGGGATGGCCATTATTGAAATTAGAGAGGGCAAAGTGTCTAATATGACAAACGACAAACTACATGTGAAAAAATAATTATATATATATATTTAGTCTTTCTATTATCAGTTCGAACTGACAAAAGTTATATCAGTTCCTTGTATGTGGGTCACTGGATTTAAATACTTTGACTGACAAGTGCATATAGCCAAGTCAAAGTATTTAAATCCAGTGGCCCACATGCAAGGAACTGATATAACTTTTGTCAGTTCGAATTGATAATAAAATTTATGTATATATATTTTTCATATTTGTTGTCGTTTTACAGGCAAGTATGGAGAGACATATCTCCAACATTACCCAAGCTTACGAAAAAAAAGGTAGGTTATTAACGTTGGAGAATTTATGAAAAAGGTTGGTTATTACTAACTATGGCTCAATGTAATTAGATGGTAAATAGTATCCGATCATTTGGTAATCATTTGGTAATGTTTTAGGTTTAAGTGGTAAATAAAAAAAGAAAAGAAAAAGTTATTACTAAATTCCTAAATGTTATAAAAAATTCAAGGTTGATTACGTGGATTCAGATTCATTGAATGTCAATCTAATAGTTTAAATAAATAAAGATTTTTAAGATTAGAAAATAAATTAGTTAGATTTCTATGAATTCTATCTAACAGCTCAAATAAATAAATAAAATTAAAAATAAAAACTAAAAAAGTGAAAATTTATTATGTGGAAGTTCTTGTGTACTAGCTTAAACCAAAATCCAAATAAAATATTTAATAAAAATAAAAGTAAACCAACCTAGTTAAAACTTTGAATATCTTTTCTGTCTAACTTTTTCTAATTGAGTATCATTATCATTTTTGCCAAAACTCACTAGTCACTACACTTGATTTTAAATGAAATCCTCAATGTACAGTATATTTTTATTTAATGATAGAATTTGTAGCAAAAGTAAAATTGTGAATTAAATAAACTACACCATCCAATTTTACTTTTCGTAGAATTTACTTGAATACTATTCTAAGTGAAGCAAACCTATAAAATCACTTGGGGGCCGTTTGTTTTTTTTAATTTAAAGTCTTATAAGACATTAATTTGTTAGATATATGAATAAGTCTTACAAATTAAGATACTATGGTATGTTTGTTTTTTCATTTTTTAGACAACCGTGGCTTCCCTTGAGTTGGTTAGGTTGTATTAGGGTTTATTCAAAATTGGGAATTTTTGGAAAATTTATTTTTAGGGTTTTATTATATGTTGATAAAATTGTAAATATATGAATTGTAATAGGACATTTATGGAAATTACTAAAAGACTCTACCATATCACTTTTTCAATAAGATAAAAGCCAATTTTTTTTTTTACTTTTTCTATTAGACATATATATCTTAAAATAAGATATAAGTTGGAAAAACAAACAAACTTATTTATCTTAATTTAATATATAAGAGACAATAAGTCTTATATTGAAAAAAACAAACGACCCCTTGGTCTTCTTGTTCATTTTTTTTGACCCAGTCACCCAGACTCACTTTTGTGATTAAAGCCCAACAAGTTATTTAATGAGTTAAGCCCAACCCAGGCCCATCTTATTAAGCCCCAAAAAGGGGGCAATGAATGATAAAGGTATTGGTTTTATTTTGAGATCAAATATATACTAAGGGTTCGTTTGGTACATTGTATTGGATTAGATTGGATTGTATTGGACTGTATTATCAATAATACAAAACTGTGTTTGATGATGCAATGTATTATTTAGTATTAAGTTATTCCAATATAACTTTATTGTATTCTATTCTATTATAAAAATATAATATTTTAAAAAATTAGTTAATAATTCATTTTAAATATTCTTACCATAAATAAATCAATAAATATATTTTTTTTGTTGAAATTGGATTGACTTAAGGGGGAAAAGCATCACAAGAGATTATATGTTGAAAAACCTCTAGGTAGTATCCATAAATATATAAAAAAAAGGAAAAAAAAAAGAAACAAAAGAATCTGAAAAACATAACAAAATAGAGGACACAACCCCAAAAAACCCAAAGGCATGCAGACCAAACAAGAAAAAACAAAACTAGGAAAAACTGAAGGATTCTCTACCCACACAATCATTATCAAATAATCGAGAACAGAACGAAGGAGTGGAGGACCACCATAAATCAGAAGGAACACCCAAAGCGTGCTTAGAGAGAGCATCCGCCACCTGGTTACCTTCCTTGAAGATGTGTGATCGGACTATTTTATACATATTTGAGGTCCCCCATTTTCGATCGTTTGTCTCGTTTTCGAGCGTATTTTTTTATATAATATTTTGTTTGAGCCTTGTGTAGATCCATATTCCCTACAATAAGGTTTTGAGCTTAAAGATTATTTTGAGAGGCAAAATGAGTCAAAAACGGAAGAAATTGTATATACTTGTACAGAACGGCCAACTTGCAGGGATCATATCTTCCTCCTCAGATCGAATTACATTGATATCGTTATATATTCAGAAAGGCCCGGAAATCTAGTTTCCAGAACATTTAACGGATTATGATTCCGAGCTTTCTGCAGGAAGTTATGCCCATTTCCGTAATGGTGCGCGATGTTGAAATGCTGTCAGGTCTAAACGGCTACTTCAAACGACGGCTAGGCCACAGAACAAAACCGCCGAATCACTCCAGAAAGTCGTTTTTTGGGTGAATTTCAAGGAGAGGTTTTTCCTTTCACCCCAACCTTCAGCCCTAACCTCCCAACACTATATAAACACCTTATTCTCTTCTCTCCCAAAAAAATCCACACCCCACACTTCTTCTTCTTCTTCTTCTTCTTCATCTTCTTCCACACCAAAAGAGAGAGAGAAGCTTCCAAGAGCATCCATGGAGGTTTTTCCTCCATGGATGCCTCCCACTTTATCTTCTACCCATCATCCACCCATTTAGGAGTAGATTGCAAGGAGAAAGGAGGGTCTTTGGACCAATTTCGAGCTATGGTTTTATGGAGGACTTGGAGGAGGTTTTCATCAAGGGTTGTCTCTTTTAACTCATATCTTTGTATTTCTTGTTTTCTTAAATGTGTAATCTCCACTAAGGAATATTTGTAAACTTATATTTGTGCTCAATATATATGATGGTTTTTTTTATATCCAATTTGTGTTTTGACTCATGCTTGCTTTGATTGAATATATCTCTATCTTGAAATGCTTGTGTATGGAGATTGGAAATTGGAAATTAATATGTATTCATGGATGTGATTAGGAGTAGATTAATGTAAATTAGGAGTATTTGTAATCAAATATCCCATTTTGTGTTTGTATGTTGATGGAAGGTTGAAATTAACTTGTATGGATGGGTTTGAGTGAATTAGAGTTAGGATTATGCCTTTTGGAGAGGCTCTCCAGGCATAATCTTGGCTAATTAGCTAGGAAGAGTGGGTGAACCTATTAATTGCCATATTAGAAGGGTTTGGTTCATTGTTCTTGTTAACAATTGGACTTTAGCCATTTCTCACTCTAGGGGCTCTAAGTGAGTCATGGTTAGAGTTACAATTATTAGTCTTAGGCTATTTCTCATTCTAGGGGCTCTAGGTGAGTTATGGTTGAAGATACAATCACTCTTTCTACATTCATTGTACCTAACGTTGCCATTTTCCATTACTGTGTTAATATTGGGACTTAATTTAGCATCGGTTTGTAGAATGTGCTCATAAATGTTGGTTGCGGTTTCGTGTTTGAGAGGTTCTCAATACATTCTTCAACCGTTAGCTATATGAATGAGTATAAATTAGATTGAGGCAAGAACGAACCCTTAACTAAAATTGGATGCACTTAATGCCTAACAATCAACTATTTGTGCACTTATGTATAGTGAACTTGTTGAACCTTGTGTGACCATTTTCATGCATCTCTCCTATCCGCCATTTTATTTATCATTTTAAGCACCATTCTCACCCTTCCATATTCTCTTTGTTTTTATTTATTTTCATTTTCATTCTCTACACACACACACACACACACACACACACACACACACACACATACACATACACACCACATTATACATACATTTCACACACACCATTCTCACCTTTCCGCATTATATTTACATGTTTACAATAAACTCTAGAACTTGATACGGTTGACGGATCACACCTCCCTGTGGAATGATACCCTTGCTTGCCGCTTTATTAGTCTTTTGCTAGTTTAGAGCAAATTGCGTAGGAAACCTCTTTTTAAATGAAATAATCTTTTGATCCTTGTGATTTCTTAACGACGGAAAAAACGAGTATCAATGTGAGAAACCTGGAACTCCATATGCGAGATCTGATAAATACAACACTGCCAAGCTTGACGAACACACCAGGCAACCATATCAAACCTTTCAGAAAGAAGTTGAACCACATAGGAAGAGTTACTCTCGAGCCATATCCTATGCTAACCCAACTTCCACGCATAATTGATGGCTAAAGAAGAAGTAAGGAGCTCAGCCTCAAAAGCAAAAACCTAACCAAAGGGCACTGCAAAACAGGCTTTAACAAAAGACCTACAAGTCCGAAAAACGCCCCTATAATTCCCCACACCTGGAGAACCTAAAGCAGCCCCATCTTTGTTAACCTTGATCCACCCCGGAGTCGGAGGCGACCAGACAACACTCTTGATAACCGGAGCCTTACCAGGATGATCACTGAGGCCAAACCGTTGGGGAATCAGCAAATCATCAACACAGTTACGCATACAACCGATCCCCAAACTGTTTGTATTATAGACAGAGCACCAAACAAGAGATAGAGCAGTCCTGATATCAACAGATTTCCCATAAAAAATCACTGATAAAGGGAATACCACACACTCCAAACCACAATGTAAATGACAGCTTTCCACAAAATCCTAATCTGATCATTGAAAGAAACAGACATGGCCTGACAGAAAAAAGAGCCCCAAGTGTCACCGGAGACATGCCTCTGAAAAGTAGAAAAAATGGCCCCCCAAAGAGCAACAACAAGAGGGCACTTAAGAAAAAGGTGGTCCATAGTCTCCAAGCTAGCGCCACAAACACTACATTTAGTGGCTAATTGAAAACCGGATCTACATAAACGGTCTTCAATGGGTAATCTATTAAGAAGAAGACGTTGTGATAGGATAGAATGGTAATGAGGGATATAGTGAGACCAGACATCCCTCCACCATGGGACCTGAGGAATATCATGAAACATCCTAGAGTAAGCCGCCTTATAAGAAACCCTCCTGTCCCTAGAATGAGGCCACACCAAATAATCAGTCACTAGAGAAATATCAATTTTCTCAATCTGAAAACAGAGATATGAGAATCTAGCACTAAATCAATCTTCCAAAACCCATCTACCATCCCGAACGAAGTCCGAAACCCTAGCTTGAAGATGTATGACCACGAAATCAGGAATACCAAGAAGATCCACAATGGGCACCCCAAGCTAATTATCACGCCAAAAATCTCTCTGGGAGTCTTTTCCGATAAGCCAGATACCATCCTTAAGGAGCTCAGCATAGTTATACTTAAAAGAAGTCCAGATGGAGGAGGTGATGTAGCCTCCCTACGGTTTATGCAACTAATTAATATATCTCTCACGCAAAAAAGTGAAAGCAATAAATCAATAAATATTTATTTTCATTGGTACAAAAAGTTAAATAAATAATATTTTTATAAATAAAATGAATATTTATAATATAATTTTGAAATTATTAAAAAAAATAATAAAAGCATAACAAATATTTACATTAATATTCCATATTTGTTGAGAAGAAAGAGGAAAAATACATTTGAGTGCATTGACCACTGTACAGTTAGGATTAAGTGTGATCTTAACGGAATACATTCATTTATTTCTAATTATACTCTAACAGCTTTACATACCTTTGCCAAGTCAGCAAATTAAGTTAGTTTTGTGAGTGACATCATACCGGTCGGTGGTGGTTATATGTATATATATATATTTTAATTTTAATTTTTATTTGATGTTTTATAAAACCTTAATTTTTTAGATATACGGATAAGTTTTACAAATTAAGATACTATGATATATTTGTTTTTTCATTTTTTAGACAACCGTTGCCCCTCTTTAATGTTGTAAAAATGGACCGGTCCGGCCCAAATGAGTCCGGCCCGTCTGGACCGTTTTCGAAAACGGGCCGGACCTGGTCCGCGTCCATCCATTTGGCGGACCGGACTAGGTCCGGTCCGTTTTCCGGAACAGTGGTCCGGCACGGCACGTGGCCTGTTTCCGGCGGACCGTTCAGGCGGACCGGACCGGACCGGTCGGCGGGTCAGTCCGGCGGGCCGGACCGGGATATATATATATATATTTTTTATTATTTTTTTTTCCATTTTGGGTTCTAGTGAAAAATAAAATAAATAATTAAAAATTAAAATACTTAATATCAATTTCACAATTATCAATTTCACAATTGAATTATGTAAATGTAGTTAGATAGATTTATTATTTTTGGTAAAAAAATAATTCATACAATGAATAAAAATAAAATAGTATAAAAAATATAAAATACATGATGTTATGAAAATATGAAATGAAGAAGTATTTATTTATTTCTTACTTATGGAATTCAGTATTACATATTTACATGATTACCTCGTTAAAAACCTTACCAAGAAAAACCCAGTGGGATAAAAACTTGGTAAGGGAAAAAGAGTACAATCATATTACAAATTACAAGCAAATGTATCAGTATAACCTAGTTCTGGAACTGGTTACTACCGGAACCGGAAGCCTCATCAACATATAGATTGTTGAAATTTTGAATAAGTTCATTATCTATAGTTTGGTTTTGCAACCTCTTTTTAGCATGCTCCCAATCCCGAAGGCTTGTTAATACCTCTACCATGTCCGGAGTCAAACAGCTTCTTCTTGGTTCAATTATGCGTCCACTGGTGCTGAATGCTTGTTCTGAAGACACCGTGGACACGGGGATAACTAGTACGTCACGTGCTAGGTGTGACAAAACCGGATATCTATGGGTATAAGACTTCCACCATAACAACAAATCTAATTCTTTCTTGTCTTCGACAGCATCGAATTGGGCTTCAAGGTACCTATTCAGCTCGGCACAAGAAGATGGGCCAGATCTTTGGGTTGAAGAAGTACTTGCTGATTTGTCCTTTTTTCGGCGTTTGAGAATGGCCCAACTTGTTTGGTTCGACTGTGTCTCCAGTTCTGCTGATGGTTGGGTTTCAATGCCACCAAACCTGCGCTCATAAATACGAAAAACTTCGAACAACTTGTTTCGAATGTCAGTAACCTGTTCTAAATAATCTATTTCCAAATTAGTACCAATAACCTCAAGGAAAACTTCTAAACCAGATAATTTAACCCTAGGATCTACTATAATACTCAAGGCATAAAGTAAAGGAATGTTAGTCCAATATTTTTTCAACTTTGCCTCCATGGCAACAACTGCAATGCCTAAATGTTCATCTTCCCTATAATTGTTTATAGCTTCAGACATTTCCACTATTCGATGGATTGCCTCAGAAGATGTGGGGTAATAGACCCCGGAAAGAGTTACAGTGGCATCGTAAAAAATCTTTAAAAATTCAACAAATACCTTTGCCACATACCAATCGTCTGGTGTAAGTGCTTGTGATTGTGGACGGCCAAGTTCGGCCAGCTTCATGTTATAAAAACCTGAAATAGTTGTATCATATGGCAAACAATTTTCCAGCATTAAGTAAGTAGAGTTCCACCTTACTGGCATATCAGTTTGGAATCGTCGGGGGCGTAGATTGTTTAATGTACAATGTCTACGGAATTCTTGGAATCTAGGATTAGAGCTGCCAATCCAAGAAATGGCATCTCTGATGCGATCTATACGGTCACTTACTTTCTTCAAACCAGCCTGTACAACTAAATTTATAATATGACATGCACACCGTTGATGGAAGAAATAACCTCCATCTTGCGGGATATTTCTTTCAACAAACAATGCAATAGAACTAGTGTTTGCAGATGCATTATCTAATGTAATAGAAAGGATGCGATCTGTGATTTCATATGTTTCTAAAACAGAAAGAATGACATTAAAAATATTTTCAGCGGTGTGTGCAAAATCCATAGGACGAAAACCAAGAATTCTTTTTGATACCTTCCAATCAGAATTTAAGTAGTGTCCAGTGACACATAAGTAGTCCTGTTTCGAACATGCGTTCCAAATATCAGAGGTTAATGCAACAGAGACATTTAAACTGTGTAATTCAGCATTCAAGTCATCTCTAGCTGATCCAAACAATCTTATCAAATCATTTCTAGTGGTAGTTCTAGAAACAGGTTGAAATTGGGGGCAGAATGCAGATGTGATCAACTCTTGAAAAAAAACATTGTCAGCAAAATTTATTGGTTGATCAGTTTGTGCAATGAATAGTGCCAAGCAATTTCTAGCGTGTTCGGGATCGTACCGCCACGTACTAACGGACCCATCTGGGTGCCGTTGTAGTTGTGTTTGGGTTGTAGTGTCTACATGTCCATGTGTAGGCATGCATTTCAGCATATGCCTTCTCAAATGACCGGTTCCATTCCTACTACTGGAATAGTCCTTAGGACAAAACTTACATTTAGCTCTGGGGCCCGTTGACCCGTCTGGGAGTCTCATTTGTACTATTTGAAAACACTGCCAAACATTTGATGTCAATCTTTTGGGACGTGATGTTGGTGTACCAGTAGCAGTAGAACAGGAACCTCCCGCTTGGGGTTCCGTTTGTTCTGAAAGATCAAGATCATCATTCAGCATGTTAAAACCGTCTGGGAAAAAATGATCCATTTCCTGAAATATAAATATGAACTTATTAGTAACAAAATATATTAAAATATATGAACATAAAAATCATAATTTACTAACAAAATATATTAAAATAAACTACTAAACTTATAAATCATAAATTTACTACCCTTAAAAAATGTTTAAATTAACTACTACACATATAATAAGATAATTTACTAACAAAATATATTAAAAATATATGAACATATAATAAGATAATTTACTAACAAAATATATTAAAATAAACTACTAAACTTATAAATCATAAATTTACTAACTTAAAAATGTTAAATTTAACTACTACACATAAAAATCATAATTTACTAACAAAATATATTAAAATAAACTACTAAACTTATAAATCATAAATTTACTACCTTAAAAAATGTTAAAATTAACTACTACACATATAATAAGATAATTTACTAACAAAATATATTAAAATATATGAACATATAATAACATAATTTACTAACAAAATATATTAAAATAAACTACTAAACTTATAAATCATAAATTTACTAACTTAAAAATGTTAAATTTAACTACTACACATAAAAATCATAATTTACTAACAAAATATATTAAAATAAACTACTAAACTTATAAATCATAAATTTACTAACTTAAAAATGTTAAATTTAACTACTACACATAAAAATCATAATTTACTAACAAAATATATTAAAATAAACTACTAAACTTATAAATCATAAATTTACTAACTTAAAAATGTTAAATTTAACTACTACACATAAAAATCATAATTTACTAACAAAATATATTAAAATAAACTACTAAACTTATAAATCATAAATTTACTACCTTAAAAAATGTTAAAATTAACTACTACACATATAATAAGATAATTTACTAACAAAATATATTAAAATATATGAACATATAATAACATAATTTACTAACAAAATATATTAAAATAAACTACTAAACTTATAAATCATAAATTTACTAACTTAAAAATGTTAAATTTAACTACTACACATAAAAATCATAATTTACTAACAAAATATATTAAAATAAACTACTAAACTTATAAATCATAAATTTACTAACTTAAAAATGTTAAATTTAACTACTACACATAAAAATCATAATTTACTAACAAAATATATTAAAATAAACTACTAAACTTATAAATCATAAATTTACTAACTTAAAAATGTTAAATTTAACTACTACACATAAAAATCATAATTTACTAACAAAATATATTAAAATAAACTACTAAACTTATAAATCATAAATTTACTACCTTAAAAAATGTTAAAATTAACTACTACACATATAATAAGATAATTTACTAACAAAATATATTAAAATATATGAACATATAATAACATAATTTACTAACAAAATATATTAAAATAAACTACTAAACTTATAAATCATAAATTTACTAACTTAAAAATGTTAAATTTAACTACTACACATAAAAATCATAATTTACTAACAAAATATATTAAAATAAACTACTAAACTTATAAATCATAAATTTACTAACTTAAAAATGTTAAATTTAACTACTACACATAAAAATCATAATTTACTAACAAAATATATTAAAATAAACTACTAAACTTATAAATCATAAATTTACTAACTTAAAAATGTTAAATTTAACTACTACACATAAAAATCATAATTTACTAACAAAATATATTAAAATAAACTACTAAACTTATAAATCATAAATTTACTACCTTAAAAAATGTTAAAATTAACTACTACACATATAATAAGATAATTTACTAACAAAATATATTAAAATAAATTACTAAACTTACAAATCATAAATTTACTAACTTAATATAATTTAAATTTTACTACTACACATATGATAAGATAATTTACTAACAAAATATATTAAAATAAATTACTAAACTTACAAATCATAAATTTAGTTACTTAAAAATGTTTAAATTAACTACTACACATAAAATAAGATAATTTACTAACAAAATATATTAAAATAAACTACTAAACTTATAAATCATAAATTTACTAACTTAAAATAATTAAATTTTTTTTTCTAAATAAACAAAAATATTTAAAAATTTAGCTAAAGTGTTTACATAACATTATAAATTTACTCACATAAAGAAATAATAACATTTAAAAACAAATGTACCTTCAAAGTTTTGTGTGTTGGTGGAAAATGAAGAGAACAATAGATAGATATATAATAGGAAATTAGTATAATAGTATTATAAAATGTAGAGAGAGAGAGAGAGAGAAAATGTGTAGAGATTTGGAGAATGGAGAGAGATTGAGAGAATAAGAGAATGAGAGAAAGTGATTGAAAAATGGAATGGATGGGGTATTTATAGAAAAATTAAAATTGTGGGTGAAAATATAAAATAGAAGAATTGAGGGGGTTTTCTGTAAATGTTTTTGGCTCTAACGGTTGGATTTCAAAATCCAACCGTTGGCTGACGTCATGGCTGATGTCAGCCAACGGTTGGATTTTGAAATCCAAACGTTGGAACTGTTTTTTTTTTTTTTTTTTTTTTTTTTTTTTTTTTTTTCAAATATCCGGACCATTTGGGCCGGCCTGCCGGACCGGTCCGCCTCTCAGTCCGGCTACTCTGACCCGCCGGATCCACGTGCCGTGGCGGGCCGGTCCGGCGGACCGTCACCGTGTAGCACGCTCCGCGGCCCGCCACCGTGCCGGGCTTGGTCCGCAACGCGTCCACCACGGATCGGACCTGATCCGGCCCATCAGTCTTCGCAGGCCATACGGATCGGCCCTCTTGGGCCTGGTCCATTTTTACAGCATTACCCCTCTTAGAGTTGGTTAGATTGCGTTAGGGTTTTTTCAAAATTGGAAATTTTTAGAAAATTAATTTTTAGGATTTTATTATGTATGGATAAAATTGTAAATATATGAATTGTAATAGGACATTTACGGAAATTTACTAAAAGATTCTTTTGTATCACTTTTTCAATAAGATACTAATTTTTTTTACTTTTTCTATTAGACATATATATATATATATATATATTAAAATAAGATATAAATTGAAAAAAAAAACAAACTAATTTATCTTAATTTAAGATATAAGCGGCAATAAATTTTATAGTGAAAAAAACGAACTGCCCCTTCCTCCTTAATCACGATCATAATCTATGAATGGTGATTGATCATATAGATCTTGATGATCATGATCGGGGCTTCACAACTGTTTCTACAACCCTAATCATTATTCATGATGCAGAGTGCGGACAATCAACAGCTCCAGGTACACTTGATAATATAATGCAATATTATAATATATACCACGGATCTCAAAAGTTAATGATACTCATTTTGGGAGATGGCTATGGTACAAATAGGGAAAGGGTGTTGTACCGTACAAACCAACCAAAAGTAACAAAAATAATAATTAAAAAAAAAAAGGAAGTGGTTGACAGCCCATAAAAGCAACCGGTTTCAACCGGTTGCTACAATATATATATATATATTTATATTAAAGAAATATTTTTTTTCAAAAAATTAATTTAAAATTCATGAAAATTTTATTTTTTTAATATAAAATAAATAAAATTAAATAAAAAATCTGAAAATTTGAATTTAAAAAACGAGTGCAACATAGGTTGAACAAGTTTAACGCTCATCCTAACGTTAAACCTGTTCGATAAACAAGTCAACGTAAACTTTCATTCTTGAACAAGTTTAACGTTTATCCTAACATTAAACTTGTTCGTTGAACAAGTCAACGTAAATCTTCATCAAAATTTATTTTAAAAAAAAACTTTATTGAAATTTTTGAAAAATAATCTTGAACAAGTTGAACGTAGGATGAACGAGTTTAACGTTCATCCTAACGTTAAACTTGTTCGCTGAACAAGTCAACGTAAATCTTCATCAAAATTTATTTTTTGAAAAAAAACTATTGAAATTTTTGAAAAATAATCTTGAACAAGTTTGTAAGGATTCCCATTCTTTGATTGACTTATTTCGTGGACAAACCACGTGTTGGGGTTTATTGTGTAAAGGTAGTTTAGGTGAGTGAGGTTCAAGCTCAAAGGCCCTTTCAAGACTTCAAGGGACAAGCACGCCAAATGTATAATCTCTAGTGCTTAGTTTTTCTTTGAAGAGATTTAGTTAGCACACACACACTTAGCATACTTGTACTTGTGTGTATTCTCTTCACATGACACATTTCACTCTTGCACTTTATTTGATATATCTTGTTGTGTTTGTGTGTTGTGTAATCCGTTCCCCGATTATGTTCGGAAACGTCCGCGCTTGCACGAATGTGTGCTTGGTTTTACGCGAAGACCGCTTAAGGGGAATGCTTTTGGCTTCTCCTTTAGATTCACCATTACTGGTGAATCGACGGTTTGATCGACAGCCTGGCCGCCGAATTGAAACCGCCGTTTCAGTCCAGAAAGGTCTGGAGTAATTCTGCTGTTAAGATCGGCGGCCACCGACCGCCGTTCGAAACCGCCGATCATACCTGATTGATTTATTTCTCGGGTTTGATTTTGCGGTTGGTACGACGGTTTCGAAACCGCTGATTGAAACCGCCGTTGGTCCCCTGTCTTTCTTGGGAGCCATTCCGCGGTTGTAAACGGTGGCCTGGCCACCGAATGAAACCGCCGATCGTGCGTTTTCAGGAGCAAACTTGTCTTTTCACATGCCCTGTTCTTGATGTCTATAAATATCACACTTTCTCATTTTCTGAATTAATGTTCTTTAACTCTAAGAACCCTAAACTTCAAAGAGAGATATTTGAGAGAAAATCAAATCAAGAACACTTTTTTAACACTCAAAAACCATTCTCATATGCATCAAATTATCATCTAAGCATTTTCTAGCATAGTTAGGATGCTTGCTTGCATGAGTTTTGGTCAACACACTTTCTTTGGTAAGTTCTTCACTATTATCATATATAATTAGTGTTTTATTTATCATTGACATCTCTTATATTATTTGTATGCTCTTAGAATATATTCTAGATACAAAATAGAGATTGTTGTGTTGACATGATTGAGTGTTGTATTTTGATAGCTATCTAGGTTTTCATAATCTATATTTAGCTAAGCTATTTGACATGTTATCTAGCTTTTAATATCTAGGATTGAATTAATTGCAAAATCATTATCCTAGACAAGCATATAGAGTAACCTAGCTCTAAATTGCATTTTGGATATTTTATATATTCATTTAGGTTGTATTATCTCTTCTTAGAGAATTAAGTCTTGTGTTGTGACCGGGATTAGGTTACTTAATTCACAAGCAATCGGACTAGGTCCACTTATACTGGGATTAGGTAGTTGTGATGATTATTGATCGGGATTAGATCATTAAATCGGGATTAGGTTGTAATCATTTCAATTAGTGGATTCGAGGTTCGTGTGTGGCGCACATAACAGCCCGTGGTTTTTCCCGTGAGGGTTTCCACGTAAATATCAAGTGTTATTTACATTCCGCACCTTATTACACTTGTTATATTATTGTGACTAGTTAGGGGCATTTTCGTAAAATTGACATACATGCGAAAATGGGGTAATAACGATTAAAATCTATTCACCCCCTAGATTAATATATAGAACACACCGTTAATTTGTTTCAAAGTTGAACGTAGGATGAACGAGTTTAACGTTAGGATCGAGTTTAACGTTCATCCTAACGTTAAACCTGTTCGCTGAACAAGTCAACGTAAACCTTCATTCTTAAACAAATTTAACGTAGGTTGAACGAGTTTAACGTTCATCCTAACATTAAACTTGTTCGCTGAACAAGTCAACATAAATCTTCATCAAAATTTATTTTCTTAAAAAGATTTATTGAAATTTTTGAAAAATAATCTTCAACAAGTTTAACGTAGGATGAATGAGTTTAACGTTCATTCTAACGTTAAACCTGTCCTTTAAACAAGTCAACGTAAACCTTTATTCCTGAACATGTTTAACGTAGGTTGAATGAGTTTAATGTTCATCCTAATGTTAAACTTGTTCGCTGAACAAGTCAACGTAAATCTTCATCAAATTTTTTTTAAAAAAAAATAATTTATTGAAATTTTTGAAAAATAATCTTGAACAAGTTGAACGTAGGATGAACGAGTTTAACGTTCATCCTGACGTTAAACCTGTTCGCTGAATAAGTCAACGTAAACCTTCATTCTTGAACAAGTTTAACGTAGGTTGAACAAGTTTAACGTAGGTTGAACAAGTTTAACGTTCATCCTAACGTTAAACTTGTTCGCTGAACAAGTCAACGTAAATCTTCATCAATTTTTTTTTTTTTTAATTTATTGAAATTTTTGAAAAATAATCTTGAACAAGTTTAATGTAGGTTGAACGAGTTTAACGTTCATCGTAACGTTAAACTTGTTGATGAACGTTAAACTCGTTCGCTGAACAAGTCAACGTAAACCTTCTTTCCTGAACATGTTTAACGTAGGTTGAATGAGTTTAACGTTCATCCTTACGTCAAACTTGTTCGTTGAACAAGTCAATGTAAATCTTCATCAAAATTAATTTTTTAAAAAACATTTATTGAAATTTTTGAAAAATAATCTTGAACAAGTTGAATGTAAGATGAACGAGTTTAATGTTCATCCTAACGTTAAACCTGTTCGCTGAATAAGTCAACGTAAACCTTCATTCTTGAACAAGTTTAACGTTCATCCTAACGTTAAACTTGTTTGCTGAACAAGTCAACATAAATCTTCATAAAAAATTATTTTTTTAAAAAAAATTATTGAAATTTTTGAAAAATAATGATGAACAAGTTGAACGTATGATGAACGAGTTTAACGTTCATCCTAACGTTAAATTTGGTCAGTGAACAAGTCAACGTAAACCTTCATTCTTGAACAAGTTTGACGTAGGTTGAACGGGTTTAACGTTCATCCTAACGTTAACCCCGTTCGCTGAACAAGTCACCATAAATCTTCATAAAAATTTATTTTTTATAAAAAAATTATTGAAACTTTGTGCTAAATTTGAAACTTTGTACATGCACGAATTTATAGATTAATCATTTTGTGCTAAATTTGAAGTTGCTTTACATTTTGCCAACTTTTATACTTTTTAAGATTAAATGGGTTTTTGTGCTATTCTTTTTTCATTTGAGCACTTTTAATTTTTTCATATATTTTGGACCGCCATTCTTTTCACAAATTACACTCATCAGGACGTTATACAGACTCCAGCCTCACACAGGTACTCTCCATGTAGACATCTTAAGTGCGATGCCCAATTACTAATAAACTTTCTAGTCTTGTAGTGTGCGTGCAAGCAATGTTTTGTAGCTTTAAGTAGCACAACCGACAACAATAAAACTATATTAAATCCAAGATCATCCACACTCTTAATCTAAAAAAAGAAAGAAAACAAAAAGAAAGAGAAAAAAAAGAAAGAAATAAAAATTCAATCAAAACAGTAATCCAAAATAAACAAAGATGTCCATAAAGCAATAAAACAGTACTATTGTAGCAATACTTAAATAGCGAAAGTAGTTTAAAGATAAAAGTCTATCAGAAGCAAATAAAAGAAAATGAAGCAAAAGTGGTTGAGTGGCGAATATAGGCCCTGAAATGGCATGTTTGGGTTTGGTGGCGGTTGCTGTGAACTGCTCCCTGGCCTTTTGGAAGAACGGTTATTTTCCCTTCGGTACAGTCAGTGGCGAATGTAGGGGGGGCCAATAGGGGCCATGGCCCCCCCAACCAAAAAAAAATATATATATTATAAATTAAATTAGAATATTAACCAATTAAAAAAACTATTATACATAAAATGTGATATATATATATATATATATATATACAGTCTTTCTATTATCAGTTCGAACTGACAAAAGTTATATCAGTTCCTTGTATGTGGGCCACTGGATTTAAATACTTTGACTGACAAGTGCATACAGCCAAGTCAAAGTATTTAAATCCAGTGGCCCACATGCAAGGAACTGATATAACTTTTGTCAGTTCGAACTGATAATAGAATTTCTGTATATATATATATATATATATATAATAGATAATATTCTCTTATCCTTTTATTATTTTAATAATATAAATTAACTTATAATTTTTGTTTTCATAGTTCTAAAAACTATGAAAATAGGAGATAAAATCAGTCAATTTTAATATTTTAATTTCCTATTATTTCATACATTACTACCTAATCTAGTGTGTATTATACATGAGTAATGTTAGGTTTCCCAAAATTTTTTCCAAATTCTTTCCCAAATGTATGTAGCACGTAAGGTGTTAACATCTTATAAATCATGAGATTATGTGGTAAATGATGTGTGATGTTGATACCTCACGTTCTACAAACATTTGGGAAAGAATTTGGAAAAAAAAATTGGAAACTCATTATATATATAATATATATTTTTTTAGATTTTACTATAATAAACTAAGTAAATATTGAACTCTTATAACGACTACTTTTGTTATTTATTTTGTTAGGTTTAATATTAATCTAATGTTGATAAATTTACTTTATTAGTTTGTTATTTAAATTTTCTTCAAAATTATTATATGTTAATTTGGTTTGACATGAATATTATAAAATTACGTTACAAGTATGTAAATAATTGTGATTTAAATACATCAATAGTATGATGATATTTTAATTAAGTTATTGAAATTTATATTTTATAAGCTAGGAACTATTAAAATATTTTTTTTCAGTTATGCATACCGTTAAGAACAAACATAAATTTTACAATAAAATAAAAAATGTTTTCTCATACACTCTTTGATTATGTAATTGAAATGGAAATAAAGAAGAAAATTAGATTGATTTGGTTATAAATAATTTTCTAGATATAAAGTAGACATGTTACATTTTAATTAGTTAATGTCTATTTTATTTATTTATTTGTATCATTACTTTTAATACTGAACGGTATCATATTTTGTTGAAAAGTATCAGGTGCTGGATTCCGCATTTTTTCTTGTACATGATTCCTACTTACCTACAATGTTAGTTTTTGTTTCGGCCCCTTCAAAGCCAAAATCCTGGCTTCACCCCTGGGTACAGTAATGGGATATCGACGCCATGGCTGACCAAGCCCCTTTGGAAAGCATCCAACCTCTGATTTATGTTTAAGAATTCACTCATATAGGCCTGGTGGTTGGAGTTCATTTGTTGGCTCATTGTCTGAGGGTACTAGATGTTGGCTTCTAGTTGCAAATTCATCGTCTCCATCATCTGAGCCATGGTGGGGTTCTGATTACCTGTGTCCGCATCTTGATCACCCCCGAGGTCGTCATTATAATTTGCGTCATCCGAATCATCCTCCATAAGGTTAGCTTCATTCAAGCCTATGTCATCATCATCGAGTACATTAGCCCCGATTGGCCTAACCCTCCTACGTCTTGCAAGTTCATTGTATGTCTTCCTTCCAATGTCATTTGTAGGAGTAATCAGGTTGTCTTCTTCCCTATTCCATTCAATGCCAGCCTCCTCACAAAAATGGGTGATAAGGCAAGGGAAAGGTAGTGGCCCTTTTGTCTTTTCACCCTTATGTATGCTTTGCACAATGATCTGGCCAATGTCCATTTCAAGCATGTTTCTCGCACAAGCAGATGGCATGCGGTGTCAAAACTTAGATCAGAGCGGTGGGTCTTTGGAGTCAATGAGTAGTCAAAGAACATAATCCAGAAAGCCGCATCTAGCTTCAGTTGGTTAAGGAACAAAGGTTCACGGTATTTGTTCCAAAGCGGGCTTTCATCCATCCTTAAGTCAGCGGCCAAATATCCATTGTACAGCTCGAAGAAGTCATGGGTGGGAACGCCGTCAACATATTCACTTAGTTCCTAAGAAGTCCCAAACCACTCGTTGATCCTGGTGGCTGTAATGAGGACCTCCCTTCCCCGAACTGTTAAGGGAATCCCTTGACTGAAACAGTGAGGGACCATGGCGTAGTAAAATTCTCTAACCAAATCCAGTGCTGCCACGTTAGGAGTCCTCACAAAACCAACCTAATTCAACGCTCTCACAGCCTGTGGAACGAAAGTCGACCTAAAAACCTTCAAATTAATCCCCCTTTCCGGCCAAACCTTGCTGTTACCATACAATGCCTATCTTTTCGGATTATCTGGGTCTGAGGGCGGTGAGACTATTTCACCATTTCCTTTCCCCGATGGAGGAGGAAACGCGAAGGGATCTGAAGCTCTCGAGGATTCCTCTTTACTCAACTTTCGCTTGGTTCTTTTTCCTCCCGCCATTATCTTACTCAAACCACACACCAAATATCACACCACTCTTAAAATCTAACCACAAATGCCACACCACACTTAATCTAACATACAATCTTCAAAACAACATAAATCAATCTTGCCTTGATCATTTAACCAAAACCCAATCATCAATTTATTAAAAACATCACTTCAAACATCATGCAATTAATCCTTAATATCCTTTATAATCCTTATGAAGTGAAGCACAAATACAATGTAGATAGATTTTCAACCTAGATGCTTCTTTTCAACATAAATGGAGAAGATTAGGGCTAGGATTACCTTGGAGAGAGACCTATAGTTGCTGCAGCCATGGAGAGAGGTTTTGTGGAGAGAAAATTGTGTTTTGTATCATCTTCCACGACCTAGCACGTCTTAGCCACAAATCGCTTCATGGCAACTTTGGGGCGATCTTATTGAGATCGCTTTCTGAGATCGCCTTCGCATAAACGACGCCGTTGAACGTAAGTTGGATAGGCGAGCTCGGGGTGATCTGAATGAGATCGCCTTGGGATCACTATCATCTCGGTTTTGCATACAAAAATTAACTGATCAAGGCGATCTTGGGGTGAGTTCAAGGAGATCGCCTTGGGGTCGCTAACCTCTCGGTATGTTGGTGGATTTGTGAGTGATTTGGGCGACCTTGGGGCGAGTTCAAGGAGGTTGCCTTTGGATTGCTAACCTCTCGGTTACGATGTTGTTTTTGCATGATAAAAGCGAGCTCAAGGCGACCTTCTTGAGCTCGCCATGGGGTCGCTACCTTATTAATGTCGTCCACCAACCCTTCCACTAACCAAATTTCCCACACATAAACCGATATTAAACCCAAGTCTTTCTATAAACTCACTTCTTTCTCCAATTGACGTTAAACACTCAACTAAGGCTTTTTCCACCACGATGATATGGATCTAACTGCCATTGTTCTAGCCTTCAGTATTTGATTCCGAAGTAGCTAACATTTGAGCCGCCTCTGAACCTTCTCCAAGTAAGTGATATTGGTAAGTAATTCTTTAGTTTTTCATAAGTATCTGAATCCTGACATTATGTTCATAAAATTGAATATAGGATTATATTCATGCTATGGTGATAATATTTTTACTGAAAATTTTAAATGTTCATGGCTTGTAGGTAGTAAAATGGATATGAGTCATGCAATGTCTACCAATGGAACTAGACATATGGATTTGAACAATGAAGGACAGTCAAGGTGGTATGAAGCAGACAGAACACAAACAGTCAATGAGAAATATAATCCAAATGACACTTACAACAACAGTGAATGCAAATTTCATGTGCCGTTTGCACAAGGTAATGTTTCCACAACCCCAGTGATGTTTTATGACAATTTGGTGTAACCGACCGATGATCTGTTACACAGTGAACTTATAAGTTTACAAGTAACAGATATTATGGAGAAACAGTTTATATCTGTTACTGATGCTGAGGAGTTTTACAAGAAATATTCATATGGTATAGGGTTCAACATGCGTAAGGATAGGGTGTCTCGGGACACACATGGATTAATTACAATTCGTCGGTAGGTATGTTCAAAAGAAGGGTATAGATAAAAAAAAAATGTTGACAGAATTGATAGGGTACGGGAACTAAGAGGGCAGACTCGAGAAGGTTGTCGGGCATCATTCAGAATAAATTTGGATAGGGAGAAAATGTTATAGGTTGTTATAGAGTTTGTCACTGAGCATAGTCATAAGTTATCACCTGGCAATCACAGCCAATTCCTTCATTCTCATAGAAATGTAAAAGATTGTGATATAGCACAAGTGCAATCACTCAGATCAGTTGGAATGAAAACGTGCCAAGTGATGGACCAACTTGTGGATCAGGCTGGTAGTTATGCGACTGTTGGACACACCAGGAAAGACTTACAGAACAGGCTTGACGCCATACGCAGGTCTGCTTTCCATAATTCTGATGCTGATTCAATTATCTCTGAAAGTTCTTAAAATACTCGAGGCGTGTTTATCAATATAAAGCTAGAGGGGGGGGGGGGGGGGGGGGGGGGGGGGGGGGGGGGGGGGGGGGGAGTGAATAGATTTTAACTATTATTACCCAATTTTCGCATGCAAGTCAATTTTACGAAAATGCCCCTACTAGTCAAAAATACATACAAGTGTAATATAGTGCGGAATTTAAATAACACTTGATGTATACGTGGAAACCCAACCACTGGGAAAAAACCACGGGCTGTATAGTGCGCCACACTCGGAACTCGAAATCACTAATTGAAATGAAGTTTACAACCTATGTAGACCTCGTCTAACATTCCGGTCTGTAACCCCTCACTTCTACCCAGCGGGCCTTTATTAGCAACCCTATTCCAATTTGCTTGAGGCCTAAGCACTCTTAGCCTCAAGACTTACTTCTCTATGAAGAGAAACAACCCTATGTGAATATGTATGAATATTCAATTAATGCAATAAGAGCTAGGGTACTCTAAATGCTTATCTAGGATGATGATATATTCAATTTAAATCAACCCTAGATATCAATTGCTAAATGACATGTCAAATAGCATAGATGATCATAGATTATAAAAACCTAGATATCTATCAAAAACAACACTCAATTAATTCATCACAAATAATCTCTTTTCTTGTATTTAACATATGATCAAAAACATACAAGTAATTTAAAAGAGATGGCTTGGTATTTAAAATACTACAATAAGATGAAATTAATCAAAATCTTACCAAGCAAGTTGTGATGATGCAAACCCATACATGGATGCACTCTATATAGACATAGGAGATGCAATATGAAATTTGATGCAAAAGGGGTTTGATTTGAGTGGTTAAAGATGAGTTCTTGATTTGATTTTCTCTCAAAATCTATCTTTGAAGATTAGGGTTCTTAAGAGTCAAAGAACTAATTCAGATAATGAGAAAGTGTGATATTTATAGACATCAAGAACAGGGCAAGTGAAAAGACAATTTTGCCCCTGAAACGCACCGTTTGGCGGTTTCAATCGGCGGCCAGGCCGCCGATTACGACCGCCGAATTGAGCTCGTGAAGAACAGAGCATTAACGGCGGTTTCATTCGGCGGTTACGTGACCGCCGATCCAACCGCCGAATCAAACCCGAGAGATTAAAATCGATCAGGTATGAACGGCGGTTTCGAACGGCGGTTGTGACCGCCGATCTTGACCGCATAATTGCTTCAGACCAATCTGGACTGAAACAGCGGTTTTATTCGGCGGCCAGGCCGCCGATCATAACCGCCGATCACCAACAATGGTGAAAACCAAGGAGAAGCCAAGGGCATTCTCCATAGGCGGTCTTCGCGCGAAACCAAGCACTCATTAGTGCAAGCGCGGACGTTTCCGAACAATGTCGGGAAACGAATTATAAGGCACATATACACACAACAAGATATATCAACCAATGTGCTAGTGTGTAAAGTGACATGTGAAGAGATGCACATAAAAATAAGCAAGTATGCAATCATAGCAAGAATGCTAAGTGAGTGTGTGCTACTAAATCTCTTCAAAGAAAAACAAGCACAAGAGATTATACCTTTGGCGTGCTTGAATCTTGAGGTCATGGAAGGGCCTTTGATCTTCAACACTAAACACTTAGACTACCCTTACATTCAAAACCCCAACATGTGGTTTGACCACGAAATAAGCCAATCAAAAAAACGGGAATCCTTACAATCTCCCCCTTTGGCTATTTCGTGACAAAACCACCACTCACATTGATTCCTCACAACAAAAATAAACCTATGGGTCAATGAAGATTTTCTACAATACAAAGAGATATATAAAAATAAAACTTGAAGTCTTCAATCTCTTGTAGAACAATCATTCCCTGAAACAAGGTTTCTATACTTTCCAATTCAAGTAAAAGTGAGATGAATCAAGTGAGGACATAAACAAGCATTTGCATTTCTAAGAAATTAAACACAACATCATGCAATGTATGATGAATGCAATGCTCCCCCTCAAAGGGTTACTCCCCCTCAATGTATATTCTCCCCAATGTGCACCAATTGCTACAACAATTTGCACCTCCCCTTACCACATTATACTCCCCCTTTTTGTCATGATATAGACAAAGGAGTAGTCCCCAACCGGGTCACTCAAGGCAAAGAGAGATAGTAGCATTCTAGTATATGCATAATCAATATAAGTCACTTTATGCAATCTCAATTAATCGGAGAGAAACGAGGAGTTTTATTAGATAAAATGTGTGAAACAAAATGCTTTGCATACAAGACATATTGCATTCAAGTCCAAAATACCATGGTATTTGGCAAAGCAAATGACAAAGGTTTCTAATAGGAATTCAAACCAATTTCACCATTGTCATGAGAGAAGCAAGGATATAGAAATTTCATTGATTTCAATTTAAGAACAACTATATCCAACTTTATAAGCTAAACATGTCATGAGCAACTTTGCACCCTATTTGATTTTTCCGGGAATGAAACCCGTATGATAGTAGACATGTTCAACCAATAAAGAAAGAGAGACATTTGGATTGTAAAATCCTTGAATGGATACTAGATCCTTTTTCATTTGAGTCTCATTAGCTTTTTCACACAAGTTTTTGCATTTAAGAACGCAATTATCAATTCATGCTATTTCATTTGAGCATGTACATGAATTTCATGCTTTTCATAAGACATTAGCATGTTATTTAAGAATCATCATGTCATGGAGATAATCATAGGTCATTCAAATCATACTTCCTACATACATCTCCTAGTCCAAAATGCATGTTTGAACATAAATATGACATGGATTGTAAACAAGCAAGGTTCACACTTATTGAATTGAAAACATATATACATAGTGTAACCAAGCTAACTCAAGCAACAAAAAGAGAAGCATAAGATATTTCAAATTTTTTGCAAGTGACTAGATGCAAAATAGCTCTCTTTGCTTAAGTTCCCCATATGGGGTCAAATTTCCATACCACTTCAAAGAAAGGTATGAGGTCCTATGGACCTACCAAGTCCTTTGGACTTGGATGAACCTATTTGAGACTTGTTAGTCTCGTAGCAAGCGGGTTCATTCTTATTACTCCACTTAGGTGACACTAAATCAATCCTAGTGGACAAAGGTTCTAGAGTACAAGATGAAAAAGGATCATGCACATGATTTTCTTCCTTTTTATGAAGCATCTTAGCTCTAGCCTTTTTCTTGTCAATCATGCTTTTAGCTCTACACATTTCAATGTAATGCAAGCAACTTGGTCTAATATGACCAACAATACCACAAAAATGACAAGTGGGAATAAAGTTAGGAATCATACCATTCCCTTTAGCATGGATAGGAGCTTTCCCTTGTCGTTGTGGTTGTCTTGGTTGTTGGATCGGATCTCTCCTCTTTTGTTGAAAACCAAGACGAGGTTGCTTGCTTGTCTGAGCTTGCATGATTGAACTCTTCCCATTGTGTTTTTGAGTTTGAGGGAAGATAGTGTGAGGAGCCCTTTGGGTGTGAGCTTGAGCTTGACCTTTTGGTGCCTCAACCACTTGGGCACTTCTTGAACACTCTCCTAGGTCACTCTTCTTCCTAGGTTGTTGAGGAGGAGGGGACATATTGAAGTCCATGTTCATGGCACAGGATGTCTTGCTTGTGGAGGAGGCATCCGTGTCATCAATGTAGCCAAGACCTCTCTTGTCACTTGGCTTTCTTCCAACTCCCAACATGTGGTCAAGCTTCTTGGTGCTTGAAGTCATCTTAGCCAATAAGACCTTAACTTCTTCAAGCTCTCTTTCTAGCTCTTCTTCTCTCCTCTTAGATAATGCTAAGTCTTCTTTTAGCTTATCTTCATCCGCCATGGATCTCACCACTTCTTCACACAAGTGGTTTACTAGTGTTGAAAGCTCTAGATTCTCTTCTTTTAATCTTCTAATTTCTTCCTTGTTCCTCATCATCGAGCTCTCAACTTTGACTTTGTAGTCATTAAGATCCATACACTCCACATTTCCATTTGTGGAGTTAGATGACAAATATTCAACACTTGTGTCATCTCCTCTAATCTCCATTTCACCAATGGAGTCATCTCCTTCATCAAGATCATCAAATTTTTCTCTTGATGAGGAAAGAGCCAAATCCCTATGAGTAGCTACACCAACTACTTCTATACCTTGTTCTTCTTGGGGATCACAAGGAAAAGCAACTTTGCCATCTTCTTCAACTTCTACACTCTTGGCTCCAAATTCCGTGTAGATGATGGCAAGTTCTTCATCACTTGAAGGATTTTCGTCATCTTCATATTTATCCCATAAGGTGGCCTTCGCCTTCCCTTTTCTTCTATCCTTCAAGTTTCCACACTCCGGGGAGAAATGCCCGAATCCTCCACATTCGTAGCACTGAATCCCCTCTCTTGAAGACACTCCTTGGTTTGGCTTGTTAATGAGTCCCATGTCTTCAATTGAGATACCCTCCTTCTTGTCATGCTTCGAAGTCTCCAAAGCAATTTTCTTCTTCTTCTTCTTAGGAGGTGCGGTGGTCAACTTCTTCTTAGGAGGTGAGGTGGTTAAATTCACAAATCTCCTAAATCTCTCTAGTAAGAGAGGCATCTCCTCAATGGAGTCAATTTCTTCTCTCACAAAATCACTCATAGTGTTTGCGTTGAATGAATGCAAATGAGAAGAATGCAAAATGTATGAAGAAATCAAACAAACATACAAAATGCAAAAACACACCAAAATGAGCTAGGATCACCTAAGTATATCTAGGAACCCGCTCTGATACCAATTGAAAGTTCTTAAAATACTCGAGGCGTGTTTATCAATATAAAGCTAGAGGGGGGGGGGGGGGGGGGGGGGGGGGTGAATAGATTTTAACTATTATTACCCAATTTTCGCATGCAAGTCAATTTTACGAAAATGCCCCTACTAGTCAAAAATACATACAAGTGTAATATAGTGCGGAATTTAAATAACACTTGATGTATACGTGGAAACCCAACCACTGGGAAAAAACCACGGGCTGTATAGTGCGCCACACTCGGAACTCGAAATCACTAATTGAAATGAAGTTTACAACCTATGTAGACCTCGTCTAACATTCCGGTCTGTAACCCCTCACTTCTACCCAGCGGGCCTTTATTAGCAACCCTATTCCAATTTGCTTGAGGCCTAAGCACTCTTAGCCTCAAGACTTACTTCTCTATGAAGAGAAACAACCCTATGTGAATATGTATGAATATTCAATTAATGCAATAAGAGCTAGGGTACTCTAAATGCTTATCTAGGATGATGATATATTCAATTTAAATCAACCCTAGATATCAATTGCTAAATGACATGTCAAATAGCATAGATGATCATAGATTATAAAAACCTAGATATCTATCAAAAACAACACTCAATTAATTCATCACAAATAATCTCTTTTCTTGTATTTAACATATGATCAAAAACATACAAGTAATTTAAAAGAGATGGCTTGGTATTTAAAATACTACAATAAGATGAAATTAATCAAAATCTTACCAAGCAAGTTGTGATGATGCAAACCCATACATGGATGCACTCTATATAGACATAGGAGATGCAATATGAAATTTGATGCAAAAGGGGTTTGATTTGAGTGGTTAAAGATGAGTTCTTGATTTGATTTTCTCTCAAAATCTATCTTTGAAGATTAGGGTTCTTAAGAGTCAAAGAACTAATTCAGATAATGAGAAAGTGTGATATTTATAGACATCAAGAACAGGGCAAGTGAAAAGACAATTTTGCCCCTGAAACGCACCGTTCGGCGGTTTCAATCGGCGGCCAGGCCGCCGATTACGACCGCCGAATTGAGCTCGTGAAGAACAGAGCATTAACGGCGGTTTCATTCGGCGGTTACGTGACCGCCGATCCAACCGCCGAATCAAACCCGAGAGATTAAAATCGATCAGGTATGAACGGCGGTTTCGAACGGCGGTTGTGACCGCCGATCTTGACCGCATAATTGCTTCAGACCAATCTGGACTGAAACGGCGGTTTTATTCGGCGGCCAGGCCGCCGATCATAACCGCCGATCACCAACAATGGTGAAAACCAAGGAGAAGCCAAGGGCATTCTCCATAGGCGGTCTTCGCGCGAAACCAAGCACTCATTAGTGCAAGCGCGGACGTTTCCGAACAATGTCGGGAAACGAATTATAAGGCACATATACACACAACAAGATATATCAACCAATGTGCTAGTGTGTAAAGTGACATGTGAAGAGATGCACATAAAAATAAGCAAGTATGCAATCATAGCAAGAATGCTAAGTGAGTGTGTGCTACTAAATCTCTTCAAAGAAAAACAAGCACAAGAGATTATACCTTTGGCGTGCTTGAATCTTGAGGTCATGGAAGGGCCTTTGATCTTCAACACTAAACACTTAGACTACCCTTACATTCAAAACCCCAACATGTGGTTTGACCACGAAATAAGCCAATAAAAAAAAACGGGAATCCTTACAATCTCTTACATGACTACGAAATCGGAAATGGATCTAGGATTCTTCTTTCGGTACACAATTCTTGAAGACGATAGCATGGGTAACTTATTTTGGACCGACTCAATGTCACGATATGACTATAGATACTTTGGTGATGTAATTTCATTCGACTCAATGTACCAAACTAATTGCTATAATCGGCCACTTGTGATTTTTGTTAGTGTGAACAATCATACGAAGATGACAATTTTTGGGTTTGGGTTATTAGTGGATGAGATAGTCGAAACTTGTACTTGGATATTGCAGACATTCTTAGAAGCTTTGCATGGGAAATGTCCAATTTCGGTAGTTACCGATGGTGATAGAGCTATGGGTAAGGCCATAAGTTTAGTTATGCCTTCCAACGTACATTGACTTTGTTCTTTGCACCTTGAGCGGAATGTGCAGACGAACGTAGGTGATATCGGATTTACTCAAGCATTTACCCATTGCATATTGACCTATATGACAGAGTCAGAGTTCGAGACTCAATGGTTGAAGGCCATTGAGACGTTTGGTTTTGCAACAGAATGAATGGGTGAATATGATGTATTGTAAACGGAAGCTATGGGCAGAAACCTTCTTATGAAGTACTTTCTTTGGTGGTTTACGGAGCACTCAACGGTCCGAGAGTATTAATTCTTTCCTTAATCGATTTTTGCATAGAAGGCTGAAATTGTACGAGTTCATGAGCCATATCAATAGAGCAATGTCGCGCCTACGAAACAACGAGATGAAGGATGATTTTGATAACAATAATGAGCACCTAGTCCTAGTAATCCATCTGTTGCAATTGGAAAAACATGCTGCCGAAGTTTATACTCGCAACACATTTGCTTGGGTGCGAGATGAAATCAAATCAGAGGCAAAACTAAGCATAGTGAATTGCGTTGATGGTATGGACAGTGTGATGTATACATTCAAGAAGTTTGCTGCTAGTGATAAAACATGGAATGTGAGGTACACACCATCTACAAACATTTTCAAATGCTCATGCAAAATGTTTGAGACAATGGGTATTCCGTGTTGTCATGCATTTAGTGTCATGAAAGCCATGAACCAACACCACATACCTGAGACAGTCATAATGCAGCGTTGGACAAAGAATGCGAAGGATGTTTAAGAACTCGAATCGTCTTCTACTGTGACTACTCCAGACATAATGCAACTTGCCAGGTCTGCATCCTCTCATTGTTATTATAGCATACAAAGAACATATTTCAGTTATTGATGCTTGGTTACAAATGATTTATCAATTCGTATCAATTATAGCTAGTACTATGCTTGTGATTGAAATGTGGACTTTTAATTTCAAATTTTATGTTGATATAGATATGGGGCCTTGAGTTCAAAGTGTAGCAAAATGAGCTATTATGCATCAATGTCAACTGAAGGCTACAAAGAAGCAAACGTGGCGATTGATAAGTTAACAATTCAAATGAAGGGATTATTGCCATCGTCAAGTACAACAACGGAAGAAAATGTACATCGTTCAAGAATAAAATTGAGTGTTCAAGTTAAAGATCCAGTCATAGCAGCAACAAATGGGTTGATGAGACAGAACAAAAAATCTAGTGGGAAGGCTCATAAATGTGGGAACTGTGGACAGCCTGGGCACACAAAAAAGACATGCCATGCCCAGGTTAAAAATAACATCAGTGCAATGGCAAGCAATGGAGCTGCAACAACGGGGTCCACATTACAACCAACCGAGCATGCAGACTTAGTACAGTCATGCGACTCTGAATATATTGTGGACAATGACGGACGTTGTCAACCATTTGCTTTTCACAATTCTAAAGTTCCAATGGGAAACTTGAGCAACCAATTGAATGACCATGTTTTTTCCATGACAAGCTCAACACCTACTATGTACATGCAACAAACTCAATGGTGGAGGCCGTATAACTTCATGTGATATATTTATTTGTACAATTTAAATTTTGTAATCATGGTGTCATGAGCTACATTGTGTGACTCGTATCAAAAGGGTAATTTATGCTTCCAAAAACAGCAAATATTGTAATGTGGTAGGACGCGTAAATGTAGTTGTATAAAAGCTTTACACCCACTTTTATGTTGTGGACACTAATTTGAAACACTGTAATGCCTTGCACATTTTGGATGGTAATGTCCGCGCAAAGATATTAAGTATGTGATTTTGGAAAAGATATATGTTATTTTGTTTATTTTATTCGATTTGTAATTTTTGATACAATATATGTTTTTGTTGACACTATTAATACAATTTTCGATACTATACATTGTCACTTTAGCGGAATCCTTTAGTAGATTTTAAATCCTTTAAACTCTTTTTTGTGGAATTTGTATTATGAAATGTTTTTGGTCTAATTTCAAGCTATTATTTTAACACATGTAGTTGTTGCTTGTTAGTATTTTATAAGTACATACAAAATTACTTGATCTGCATTGGTTGAGGTCGCATCGGGATCGCTTTCTTCTCGGTGAAAACCATTTCCCGGGATTGCATCGGTGAACATTTATCTCAATACCCACATCAGAATACAAATAAAAAGACAAAACCCATAGTGACTTGGGCGAGCTCGGGGCGACCTTGGTGAGCTTGCCCTGGGATCGCTATCTTCTCGGGTGTTTGGAAGGATTTGTGCTTGATTTAGGCGAGGTCGGGGCGACCTTGGTGAGCTCACCCTGGGTGACCTTGGTGAGCTCGCCATGGGCTCGCTATCGTCTCGGGTGTTTGGAAGGATTTGTGCTTGATTTAGGCGAGTTCGAGGTGACCTTGGTGAGCTCGCCCTGGGCTCGCTATCGTCTCGGGTGTTTGGAAGGATTTGTGCCTAATTTAAGCAAGCTCGGGGCGACCTTGGTGAGCTCGCCCTGGGCTCGCTATTGTCTCGGGTGTTTGGATGGAAATGTGCCTGATTTAGGCAAGCTCGTGGCAACCTTGGTGAGCTCGCCTTGGGCTCGCTATCTTCTCGGGTGTTTGAATGGAAATTTGCCTGATTTGGGCGACCTCGAGGTGACCTTGGTGAGCTCGCCCTGGGCTCGCTATCTTCTCGATTTTTGCTGGTTAAGGTTGTGCTAGAAAACTCTTTTGTTTTCCAGACCATTACGTTATCCATTGTAACATTTGCACAATTCAATTGAGTTATATTGCTATTATATGAAGAGTAACTTAATGCAAATTGGGTTCTATTTGTAATTAAGTAACTTCAGTTAAATTTGGTTAAATTAATATTGTATCAGGACTGACTTCAATTAGCATAGTCAGATAAGTTTGAGCATAAAAACTGAGCATAGAGAAATTAGAGGATGTTGGAAAATAAGAACACCTCTTATCTTGCATTTATACCGAACTACTGCCATGTACACATAAGTTTATGGTTATATGACTCTTGAACTAAAAAAAGGAAAACTTACATTGTCAATTTTGCAGGGTCTCCTACGAGGCAGACACATTTATAAACAAAACAAAATTGTTTAACATTTTTCCAGGGATACAACCCCACACATTAACAAGCCATTTACAAAAAAAAAAATAAAAAAAAATACAAATATCATCGCATGCAACTTCAGTTACAACATTCACTCCTTGAGATCCGTCGCTTTACCTCTCAACTTCTTCATGGGTGGCGGTCTCATCTTTACGGTGGGCACAACTTCATTGTTGGAGACTAATTTGTTATAGTGCTCTTGGGCATTTTTCTTCTGTGTCAAAAGGTTGCTGTTACCAAGGAAGAGTGCAAGGAAACAAGCCCAAAACAAACGTTGACACTCAGATTGGAACTATAAAACAAGTGAGAAATGTCATGGATATGTAAACCCAAATATAGGGTAGTCGTACAAACAGCTATCAAAATCTTTTGGTTACATGTCAATTTCATCTGAAGCGGTGTAGGGCAGTTGTCATCCATGAACATGCAAAGGAAAAGGCCATAATCATAGTCATTGGGTTGATTGGGTGCTTTTGTATATGAGATACTAAATGCTGTGAAGGAAAAGGATGTTGGGAAGGCAACAACAATGTTATCGGCAAGGACAATGTCAAGTGACTGCATCTAAATGAAATTCGAAGTTTACATTAATGCATCTCGTCATGAGAGTGGAAAAAATGGGGATCACTAAGGGGGTAAAACAACATATGTTAGGGACATACCAATTTACGAACTTGGTTCAATCACGTCAGATTTTCCTTCCTACGAGGTGGATTGGAGTCCCAAATTTGGTAGTCTCGGTTGTCAAGGTCAAATACTGCTAGATACCAATGGTTACGTAGATCATTGATAGGAATGTAAATCTTATATGTGCAGGAAAATGTCATTAAAAGTATACATATTAGACAGTTTTAACATGACATAATAAAGTTGTATGAAAAAATAAACAACAAGTGTAATCACGTGTCACCTTTTGACATCTACGAAGATCGGACATGTAAGACTCCCGCAATTTGGAAAAAGATTTCTGCAAAGAATATTGTTGCCCATCTGCACAAGTGAATACGGTGTATTGCGTACGCAAAACGTGAGAAATATATTGGTTACATGTTTCATATCGTAAATAATGGGAAACTTTAAACATATAAGCAAAGAAATGAACTGAAGTATACCGCATAGTTCGTAGGCAAGAACCAGCAAAGTTGTGACCTCTTTGACTTCAAAATGATTGTTTTGTACTCAGGAATAAGATTAATAATATGATTTTGGAAAATTGTGCATCAGTAATGGTAAGTTACTAACAATAAAACACATTGAACTTTATACAATGTATACAAGTCATAGGCTATAAGTTAAGAAGGTGATTAGCAATCAACCTCACTATCAAGAAACTTGGTAGGTTCTAATGTTCTGAAACTTTTTCGGGTTACACGTAAATCCCCAAGATCGACAATAACCTCACTGCAATTTTGAGAACAACAAGTATACGAACATGGTAAACATTCAATAGTGGATATAACAACTCAGCATAATTGCATAGTAAGTTGTAAATTGAGGATTAAACGATAGTGAATGCATGCTTACGATGATGGTAGGTTTTTGTTAAAAATGTAGGTTATCAATTGCTCATCATATATATTTAGTTGAATGCCTATTCGGAAAGGGCTATATCGGTACTTTGTGGACGCATTAACAGGTCTGACAATGTACGGTGAAATTTGATAGCGGCTCGGCTTTCGTTTAGAGGTTGATCTTGTTTGGATAATTCTTCGCTTGTTAGAAGATAGTGACTCAAGTTCGGGATTATTATCATTCAAGGTATCCTACAAAACAGTTGATAATCAAATGAAATTGTTGTGGAAGTGTTAATAAATAAGATATTAATATATAGCAAATATATTAACAAAAAATAGGATCAAACCTTATCTACTAATGAAGGAACGGTAAGGACTGCTGGTACATGATAGAGATCATCAATTCGCTGATCTTCCATGTGTAAATCAGGTGCATCCCCATCTTGTAATGTTGCCTCAATAGGTGCATTCATCCAACTTGGGGTGGAGTTGGAAATGTTCTGTTGAGGTTGGGGTAATGTTCGGGTGTTATTTGATGACACCTCAACAATTGGATGTTGTTTTGTAGGAATCAAAAGAGGTTGTGATAGTGGTGGGGGTGGAGAATTTGGGCTAGGATTTGGAGGCCTGTGATTCTTGGATTTCTGATGGCTGTTTGTATTATGTAAGTCCTTCTCCAAGTTCTTGTCCTCCGCCGAACTGTATTTCGCATATAGGAAATTTACTTTTGTTCGGATATCATGAAGTTCAGTCTTCAATGTAGCCTGAATGTCATTGACCACCTGTAGGACATCATGAATACCTTTCATGTGCGCATTATTGCCTATATCGGGTTCTTGATTGGCATGACTGGTTTCTCCATGTGCAGCAACATCATATTGACCTTCTGATGGTGCTGGTTGGTAGAAAAAAATCCTTAACCGAAATCTGCATCATTTTATGAAAATATATATTTCATGATGGATGCACTTAAAGTTATGTAATTTACATAGAAATTGGGTAGATAAATGAGAGAATGTAAACCTGGTTAGTTCTAACACCTCCTTCGATGTGCAACCGGGTTACGCACTTCCTTATCTTCACATTCGTCCAACATACGACATGTATTAATGCTTTATCCACCATCGGAGGGTCCCATTGCAGTGAATGCTAGTAAAACAACTATAGCAAAGAAAAAAGGTTAAGAATAAGTTCAATATGATATGGTACAGTGATAATTCATAAAAATAGATATAAAATTGAATCAATATTTTGTACCTTAAGAAACAACACACACCCAAAAATGCAACATGTTTTCAACCATTGCCGGTTCTTCTGAAACTTCTCAATCCCTTCACAAAGTGCGGAGAAACACCAACTGGTCCAGTTTTTCGTACCAATACTTCTAACATCCCCTAAAGGAATCAAGTACCCCGTCTGAACATAATCGATAGCTAAAGGAGAGAGGATGGTGCCCAACAAAAATAAGCACAATGTCACCTTGAATTCATCATCAGCTGCGGTCATCTCCTCTAGCTTATGTTCTATGTCTTTCAGGAAGATGCCACGAGATGTGATGGCAAACTTTGATTTCTAGAAATCCAAGTTAGGGACATCTCCAGATATAGAAATCTGATCTCCTTGGTCAGATATCTCCAAAACTCGAGCAAATACAGAAGAGTTTACGACAAACCTCCGACCATGGATATCAATTGCACAAGCTTTTGTGTCGAAGTTATCAACGAGCCATCGACAGATCTTCAACCGTAGACGTCCACAATTAAGGGCAAGTAGGTTTCCAAACCCCAAGGCACGAACCACCTGTTTCTGCTCTTCAGATAGTTTCTTCACAATCCGACACCATCGAGAGGGCGTACATCTTGTGTTGATGGTTTGATCTTTATGGCCCAGATGATTTGTTGTGCCAGGGATTTCTTCATCAGTTGGAGGCAAGTCAGAGTTGTTGGGAATGTCATTATCGCGATGGAGAGGTTGCTCACTTGTCCTATTTCTGGCTGTAACTTCAACCACATCAGGTTGTCGAAATTTGGCCTTCTCTTCATATGGTAACAAATTCCATGTTTTTCCAATTTCACTTCGTGACTATAAGAACATAACAAGAAAGAATGTTATATTGATGGTCGGATTATCAACACAGAAAATGAATAGTAATAGTTGTTGTAAATATATATAATCTTTGAGTTCCCATTAGCATCTTTCTTTTTGCACTCCGATGCGCTGGATAGATAACAACCAGATGTTTAGTTTACATAGACAAGATGGCAAGTTGACAAACTAAAGTAAAGCATATGCTAAGATTTACATACAAATAATTAATCCATGCCATCCTTCAAATCTTTGGTTTTGACAAGTTATTCGTGGATGTTGTTTTATCGGAACCACCATTCTTCTTTTCACGAATTACTTTTTTCACCATTTTCAGTCTATACATCAATGGTAACAAACGTCCAGTCAATAACAACATGGATAAGGAAATGAATTGATATATACATTGATTACAAAACCTAGTTCCTTATCTTAATATATTAAACATTTTTTCAACGTGATTACAAAGTAGACATCTTCAAAAAAATAAACCTTTTTTTTAACTGACGACTATAATGTTATGTTTGTTTGTAAAACAAAAGAGAATATGACTCATACTCTGAATCTTATGTCATGTGTGATGTAATGTAAAGTACTTGGGATCCAAGGTTCCTCTTCTTCTTTCCCACCTTGTTCAGTTTTGTCCACGGACTAGAAACCTACTTCTGCTCTGGTTAAACTCAAATACCCACATTATATCTAAAAAAACAAAAAATGCAGCTACCGCACAATAGAATGTACAAAATATGCATTACATCCAAAATGCAACTACCAAGACGTAGCTATAATATATAACATAGAGTGTACATGACATTATGTACAGATAACTGAATAGCATAAATGGAACGAATGGACAATAAGTACGTGGCGTTGTCTCACAAGTGTACTTTACCGACACAATTTCGGGTATGAGTAAGTCTGAGTATTCCAGCCGATATACTTTGTGACCAATACTAAATATAGAATACTAAGATAACTTAACAGTAAAATAACTTTCATAACGCGCCGACCAGGACATTGCTGCAACAGATTATATAGAATGTTCAAGACAATATGTACAGAAAACTTAATAGCATAAATAGAATGAATGGACAATAAGTACGTGGCATTGTCTCACAAGTGTACTCTACCGGCACAATTCCGGGTATGAGTAAGTTTGAGTATTCCAGCCAATATACTTTGTGACCAATACAAAATATAGAATAATAAGATAACTTAACATTAAATTAACTTTCAATTTGCAGCTACCAAGACATAACTCTAATATATAAAATAGAATGTACAGGACAATATTTATAGATAACTGAATAGCATAAATGGAACGAATGGACAGTAAATACGTGGCGTTGTCTCACAAGTGTACTGTACCGGCACAATTCCGGGATTGAGTAAGTCTGAGTATTCCAGTCGATATACTTTGTGACCAATAGAGAGTAAAGAATAATAACATAGCTTAACATTAAATTAACTTTCAAATTGCAGCTACCGAGATGTATCTCTAATATATAAAATAGAATGTATTGAAAAGCGTAAATGGAACGAATGGACAGTAAGTACGTGGCGTTGTCTCACAAGTGTACTGTACCGGCACAATTCCGAGATTGAGTAAGTCTGAGTATTCCAGCCAATATACTTTGTGACCAATAGAGAGTAAAGAATAATAACATAACTTAATATAAAATTAACTTTCAAATTGTTGCTACCGAGATGTATCTCTCATATATAAAATAGAATGTTTTGAATAACATAAATGGAACGAATGGACAGTAAGTACGTGGCGTTGTCTCACAAGTGTACTCTACCGGCACAATTCCGAGATTGAGTAAGTCTGAGTATTCCAACCGATATACTTTGTGACCAATAGAGAGTAAAGAATAATAACATAACTTAACATAAAATTAACTTTCAAATTGCAGCTACCAAGACGTATCTCTAATATATAAAATAGAATGTATTGAATAGCATAAATGGAACGAATGGACAGTAAGTACGTGGCGTTGTCTCACAAGTGTACTCTACCGGCATAATTCCGGGATTGAGTAAGTTTGAGTATTCCAGTCGATATACTTTGTGACCAATAGAGAGGAAAGAATAATAACATAACTTAACATAAAATTAACTTTCAAATTGCTGCTACCGAGACGTATCTCTAATATATAAAATAGAATGTATTGAATAGCAAAAATGGAACGAATTGGCACTAAGTACGTGGCATTGTCTCACAAGTGTACTCTATCGGTACAATTCCGGGTATGAGTAAGTCTGAGTATTCCAGCCGATATAATTTGTGACCAATATAGAGTAAAGAATAATAACATAACTTAACATTAAATTAACTTTCAAATTGCAGCTACTGAGATGTAGCTCTGATATATAAAATAGAATGTATTGAATAGCATAAATGGAACGAATGGACAGTAAGTACGTGGCGTTGTCTCACAAGTGTACTCTACTGGTACAATTCCGGGTATGAGTAAGTCTGAGTATTCCGGCCGATATACTTTGTGACCAATACACAATATAGAATAATAAGACAACTTAACATTAAATTAACTGTCAATTTGCAGCTACCAAGATGTAACTCTAATATATAAAATACAATGTACAAGACAATATTTACAGATAACTGAATAGCAAAAATGGAACGAATGGGCACTAAGTACGTGGCGTTATCTCACAAGTGTACTCTACCGGCACAATTCCGGGTATGAGTAAGTCTAAGTATTCTAGCCGATATACTTTGTGACCAATATACAATGTAGAATAATAAGACAACTTAACATTAAATTAACTTTCAATTTGCAGCTACCAAGATGTAACTCTAATATATAAAATTGAATGTACAGGACAATATTTATAGATAACTGAATAGCAAAAATGGAACGAATGGGTACTAAGTACGTGGCGTTATCTCACAAGTGTACTTTACCGGCACAATTTCAGTATGAGTAAGTCTGAGTATTCCAGCCGATATACTTTGTGACCAATAGAGAGTAAAGAATAATAACATAACTTAACATTAAATTAACTTTCAAATTACAGCTACCGAGACGTAGCTCTAATATATAAAATAGAATGTATTGAATAACATAAATTGAACAAATGGACAGTAAGTACGTGGCGTTGTCTCACAAGTGTACTCTACCGGCACAATTCCGGGTATGAGGAAGTATGAGTATTCCAGCCGATATACTTTGTGACCAATACTAAATATAGAATAGTAAGATAACTTCATAAGACAAGTTACTTGTTGTGCAAATTCTACAAGGCTCATAACTTCATAAGAGAAGAAGTATATTGTAGCACTTTTTTTTATTCACATGCATTTGGAGCATAATAAAAGAAGCAGCTACTGCTTTAGTGGGCACATAACTGCAATTACATTCTTAATTTACAAGATCCAACAACTTATAAAATTTAAACCGTGGCATAATAGTTCTTGGATCACTATAGCAGCTGGAAGAAAAAGTTAATGCCTACAACAGTACCTTATCCGGGTTTTTTGTAAGCACAGCTCCAACAACACCCCCCAAAAAACCAAAAATAAAATAAATAAATAGAGATTGAGAATGGTCGCGGTTCGGAGAGATCCCCTCCTGCCAAAGGAATGAGCAAGACTAAACGAATTAATAAAAACAACCTTAAATAAATAACCTTATATTTCAAAATTCAAGAAGAGGGACATGAATCAAATCCATGAACTTATGGATGTGGTTGTAAATAGATTACCATCGAACCAATCTCATTTTGTCAATTCTATTATAGTTCAAGTTATATGAACCTAATATATAAACAACTTCGGTTGAAATGATATTTCAATTTATATGTTTTATAACTAAAATGAACCCACACATCAAACACGAATCCTAGCTATACAGACTATTAAACTTAAAACCCTAACTCTAATTACACAGTTTTACATATTACTATATAACAAGTGGAATTATTGCATTTTCAAATCCCCCACCATATTTGTACCCAAAAACTTCTGTTGATTTCACTTATAATTCCATATATATATTGATAGTGCCCATTTGTACACTCGGTGTAGCCCCCATTTCTTATCAATTGTACTCGTTTTCGAGCGTATTTATATATTTAATGTGTTTGGTGAGCTTTGTGTAGGTTATTTGCCATAAATAATGCGTTTGAGCTTAATTGATGAGTTTTGGAAGTTAAAAGAGCTGAAATATGAAAGATTTATACAGTAGACCTATGTTTCGGGGGCCATATCTCTCACCTCAGATTAAACTAGGTTTTGTGCTACATATTTTCGGAAAGCCCCAGCTATCTACTTTCCAACAGTTTTTATAGATCGCGATTCCGATGTTTCTAGAGAAGGTTATGGCCATTTTCGTAATGGTACGCGATGTTGAAAAGCTGAAAACTGACGAAGAAGTAATTGCACTGGACGACCAGCGCCGGAGAGGCAGAAAGTCACCGCTGGTCGTGTGCCCCACACCTGCGCACGACCACCAGTGTCCTACTCACACAACAGTGCTCCAGCTCAATTTTTTCTTGGTTTTTGTGCCCTAATTTCCATATATTATAAATACCTCACTTCCTCTCTTTTCCTAACACCTCTTGAACTCCATTCCACTCCAAAACATTTCAAGAACACATTTTTACTCTCCAAATCCACCAAATCACCACATCCAACCTTCAATCCATCACCCAAACTTCAAATCCACTTCACCAAACATCAATTATCCAACTTTCACACCATTTCCCACCATAAAAAACCCAACCTTGGAGCATAGAAGGGGACTAAGAGAGAAGAAGCAAGCCAAGCACACCAACATACCAAGAGAGGAGGAGAGCTTCACATATAGTTTTCTCTACACCTTTCTCTCTTTATTTTCATTTGTAATTTGTTATGGCTTACATAAATATCATATCTTTTGTTGCCATTTCTTGTAATATGAACTAAATCCATCTTGGCTAAGGCCAAGATGAAACCTTTTCAATGAATCATTAGTAAAGGCCATTTCTTTATCATTATTGCTTGTGTTGTGTATGTGTATTTCAATTGCTTAATGCTTCTAGGTGTCTAGCTAGCACTTGGTTGATATTTGGTTGTTGTGTGAAGCACCAAGAGGAGAAGCACACAACGTGCTCGATGAAATACCCGATACAAGTCTAGTAAGATAGAAATATGCGATGCTAGCTTGTAGGATTCAATTTGTGTGCCATGAACTTAATGAATTTGTATGTAGTTCGGATAACCATTGAGAAATAGGTTGTTGGTGCATATAAATGTTGTCTTTATCACTTGAGAGAGGTTAGAGACAAATAGAGGGTATCACGAATCTACACACACACTTGCATACTTTACCTTAATGATGTGCCTAAAATTAATGAGAATTGGATAGATGGATTCATGGTCTTAGCCTATTTTCCCATAAGAGATACAACCACTTGCTTGTGTTTGCCTTTGCTTAAGTTTGCTTACTTGTTTATTTTCAATTATTGTTGAAAGTATACAAACGTAGTTAAATGCTTAAAGCATACCTAGAGAGAGAGGGGGGGGGGGGGGGGGAATAGGTTTTTACACCTTTTTTCAAACCCTTGAACAAACTTTCGTTTGTCCCTCAAGGTAGCCTTACACACAACAAAATAAGCCAAGGAAGACATACATAGACAATATGAGAATACAATCATGAGAGCAAAGTCTAAGTATATCATCTAGTTGTGTGAGATATAAGAACAAATAAACACAACAACAAAGTAAGCTTGTATTTCAATAGATGTTCAATGAGTTACAAGAGTGATCAAATATCACTATACAAAAATTACAATATACAAAAGAATCATAGATACAAAAATGATCAAAAGAATGAATCCACAAATCACACTATACAAAGTCTTGCTTCACAATATGTCACAAAAGAATATTATGAATCAAGATAATAAAATATACAATTAAAATATAAGAGAAGAGATAGGAAGAATTAACACAAGAGATTTTTTAACGTGGTAAAACCTCCAAGGAGGAAACATCCACGGGTTGAACTACAACCATTAGGTACTATATTATTGGAAAGTAAACATAGAACACTCACAAAGTGACCAATCTTTAGCTCACCCAGCCTAGTGAAGTCTAAGCCTACCCAACCCTATTGGAAAGTGTGAAATCCCTCAATGATGCGAAACCACCATATATTGGACACCACACAAAACCAACATCGATGGAAGATTAGAAATTCCTCAAGAGTGCATACACCTCCTGTGTACTCCGCTCTATCGGAGTTTATGTCTAACCATACGCCTAGGCCTACCAATATATTAGCCAACTCCCTATCCAAGACACTCTTGCCTCTAGGGAGCCTCCCATGCATGACTATCCGAGTCCTCCTGACTCTAGCCATGACTTCTTGCTTACCTATCCGAGTCATCCCGACTCTAGGCAAGTCTTCTTGCTTGGCTATCCGAGTCACCCCGACTCTAGCCAAGACTTCACGCCTTTTACAAGGACTTCCTAGTATGATCATGTGAATGCAAATGATGCAAACAATCAAATCAACATAGAACATGTGAACAATACATTCTATGGTACAAATAGACCTAAACATGTGATAACACATTCAATGAAAGTCTAGATGCAAAATATGATAATAAAACCTAAGCATGTGAAACACCAAACACATAAGCTCAAAGTCTCATATACATATACAACACTTGAATCAAAATATATTCATTAAGTACAAGTTCAAGATGCAATCAACATACAATAAAATGCTAGATATATGAGATTTAATCAATCAATATTCTAGCTAAAAACATAGAGCAAGGATTTGAGATATACATCAATCAAAACCTAGATTTCTCTAAATCACAAACAAATACACAAATCCTAGATTTCATCAATCAAAGGATCAAATCAAATCTCAAGGTCATTTATCACAAAATTGATTCAATCAAGTTTCAAACAACCTAAGATGCCATTCTAATCACAATACAACTCACAAACATATGTAAAATCTAGAATCATAGAAACTAGTCAACATTAGTCTATAAATTGACTTTCAATTAGAATGATAATCAAGCTATCTTTCTCAATAGCTTTTACCAAACATAATCAAAGATATAGAAGAAGAAACCCCAAGCAAATGCAAGGTTAAAAAGAAAGAAATCCCAAAGATTAGTCCATTACCTTAGATTCAACAGCTGGTTCGGAAATCAGGTTGGAACCACCAGAAATCACGATCAAACAGCTACCAAACCAATTGGAAAAGATGAAGGACTCAAATACGAACACTCTCCAACTGAATCACTCAAATCTGACTTCGGATGAGGAAGATATGGTGTTTTGAAGTTCTGAAAATTCAGAGGAGAGGGCTGACGGGAAAATGTAATTTTTTCTTCTTAAAATTTCAAATGGAGAGAGAGAGAGGGAAGATATAAGGAGGAGAGAGAGGGAGACCAAACCGACCAATGGTGTGAGGCCACATCACCCCCAGGCCTTGGGGGGCGCGTGGGCCTCACGGGGGTAGAGAGCCCCCTTGGCCGTGGGGCCCACGGCCTCCCACACGGCCAGGCCACGTGGCCTCACGGCCTGCACTGTTTTCTCTCGCGCACCCTCGGTTCTTTAGCCCGTATCTTAAGCATCCGAACTCCGATTTCAAATCCATTTTTGGATTACGAACCGTGACTCTCTTACGCACGACGACGACTACACAACTTTGAAAAATGGTTGAGAAATCATCTCGGAAAATGACGATGAAGTCAACTCAACGAATGAGAACGAAAAGTAGCGTAGCTACATCGTTTGGACTCGAAACCTTATGAATGAGTAACCGAAACGACCGGAACTCAATAAGGCATTAAATAAGAACATGTTCAAGTCCAAAAACACAAATACGAAAACATACGATCACAAAGACACACACATATGCTAATTCTGAGACATTGTCTAAGAACATGCAATGAACAAAGATTGTCAAGAAAATGAAAATGCATGAGCATGTTTTGTGGTGTGTGAAAGTGAAACATAAGTGATGTTTAAACATGAAGGAACACACAAGAATGCTATGTGTGAGTGTGTGCCTAGCCTTGTAAGAGATATGAGGTCCTTTAATACCTTTGTTGAACAATGACGCACGAATCTCTTAAAAACCGGCTTCTTGAATGAATTGTGGTTGAGACATTCTTCGTCTTCTTAATTCTTCAAAATACGAACCACTAACCATTACAAGAGAAACACGTTTTGATATGGAATTAATGCCAACACAAACTATAAACCTTACAATTGTATTAGTGTAGTTTAAGTTTATTAATCTTGAGTAGTATAAATCCAATCATTCAATTTTTGCTTGTTTGAATAGCACCTAAACTATTCAATTTCGGTAATCGGTCACTCGATCCCTGTGGGAATGAACTCTTATTTACTATTGTGCTACTCTTCGACCTCGTACTATTGCGAGAGTCACAAAGAGACTAGTCATATATATATATATATATATGTATACAAAACATCAAATACTATAAAATGTATATAGATTCTAAAGCTTCACACCTAAGAATCATATTCTATGAAGAAGAAAATCTCTATGTTCTAAAAGGCGTTTTTAGCATTCATGCGTTTTCCTCTACTGAGGCAAGGCGTAAGGCTTAAGGCATAACAAGGTGTAAGCCTCACTAGGGAGAGTAAAAATACATAAACATATATATACTGCATACAAATATACAAAAAATAAAAGTCCATAACAGTCCATATATTAACAGTCCATATTAGTATACTGTTGACGGTGAATTTTGGATCGTTGAAAAGTCAACCGCCAAACAATAACACGTAGGCAAATCGAAGCTTTAACCAATCTAGGGTTGAATAATCAAAGCCTCTTTCTCCACGTGGATGTGATACAATTTGTTCATATTTGAGGATAGTAATATAGAAAAGCAGGAAATAAAGAATAAATCAAGCATAACACATATTTTACGTGGTAAAACCCCAAGGCGGGGAAACATCCACGGTGCCAGTGACGGCGAGAAGAGATCCACTATAAATAGAATAATTACACACTCAATACTCGCTTTCTCTTAGATAATTGCTTATGTTTCGTATCTCTTTTCTCATATAAGTGTAAATTGCTCATGATCTCTCCCCGATATAATGAATACATGGATGTATTTATAGGGTTCGATATAGGGTTGCCCTAGTTTCTGTCGTATAAGCGGTGGACTCATTAATTAGAGTCTTTGTAGGATTTTGGTAGAGTAGACTGATTAGAACTCGTTTTCCCGTTTGGTGTTTATCCTTCTGGAAGTTTTAAGTTCTTTCCCGATTAGACTTCTGACACTAGAGAGGAAATAGGGATATTTCCTTACTTGGAGTGTGATTCTTAGATTTCGTATCTGAGTGGATCTCCGCTTGATAAGACGTATCTTGATAGGATTGTATTTCTTGTTTTTGCCGAGTAGTTCCTGTTTTGGCCGAGTAGATCTTGCTGAGTAAAGATTTTCGGCGAGCAGGATCTTCGGCGAGTAGGATCTTCGCTCATTAATATTTCTTTAACTAGACGACTTTACTTGGCGCATATGCTTCCAACTTCCATATTTAGCTTTCTTGATGACGTGTCCAGACCTGGTGACGTGGAATTACTGTACTTCCGTATTAACCGCTATCTTTGCTGACGTGTCATGCTGATGAAAATATACGTACAACAATACCCCCATAAATACTTCGAGCCGAACTAGCGACTTGATCTCTTCATTCCTTCGTTTTGGTGAGTAGTATTTATAATCGTACTTGGCTTCTGGTTTTTAGGGAAATTATTTCCCTCCTTTCTATCTTTAACCCTTGTGTTCCCTTTTGAGTGCAAACTTCAGCATTTAATGCTTCTTTGCATGACCGCTTCTTCTGTTGTTCTTCGCATCATCATTTTTTTTTTTTTACTTCTATTACTTTCCGTTTGTGCGAGTGCTTTGTTCACCATCATTCTTCTGACCGAGAAGTATTCCATTGTTCAATGCTTTCATTGTCGTGTAAATAATCTCCTTAAATGGCGAAGTCACTGATTGTGAGACAATTGTGATCGATGTTGCTGCTCTGGTGAAGTGTCGATTACTTTCAGTGTGTATTTGCCGTTTATTTGTCGTTATCATCTTTACCAACGTGGTTGGCTGTGGAGTGGATGATGTCGTCATGGCGAGTAAAGCAACATGATGAATAACTGGTCAACCTGAGAGGGCTGCCAGTCGTGTAGTTTAGCCCTTTTTTGCATTTATTTTGTTAGGGCCTTTCGGTTGATATTCCTGCAAAAAGAAAACACTTTGTTTGTATAAAAATAATTTTAACTTCTTACTTATTTGCATTTGGCTCTAATTGTGTTCGATGAACTGCCTTGCTTCACGAGCCCTGCTGAGTTGAATAGTCACGGCGAGCTGAGTTATTCTAGCTACGGCGAGTTGAACTGCCACAGTGAGCTGAATAGGTTGACACCTAAGATTTGATGCTCGAATGCTTTTAAGTCTCTTCATTCCGATGAGGTCCCGGCTTTTTGATACTTCACTCGGTCTTGTTAAAACGATTTATATATATATATATATATATATATATATATATATATATTTTATTGGCTGATCTTTTTTTGTAGGTCAGATTCTTCCTTTTAACCGATTTGTCTTATAGACCGGTCTTCTTTTTGGCTGATTATCTTTTGCACTTCTTGCGAGCCGCTCCAGAGGCTCGCTCGGCTGACAGACAAGAATTTGGGCTTTCCGGCTCAAAGCAGCCTGAGCGCTTATTTTGTACCACGAGGGGTCTTGACCGTATCTAAGTTTCTACCCACTATTGGGGTTTTTACTTGATTTTTAGCGAGCCGAGCCAACCTCAAGGTGTTTGGCTTAGGTGGCCCGGTTCTTGTATTTGAAAGCTTCTCAGCTGCTTTTGTGTGTACTTGCTCATTGGAGCTTTGTACCTGCACATTTTAAACGTCACATAAATACAATTTAAGCAAAAAGTTATTTACCCCCTTTTCTTTTTGCTTAGCTACTATTGCCGAGTTTTCGGTTTAGGCGCGGGGCCTTTTTGTTGTTGTTCAGCTGTCATTACTGAGTTTTCGGCTTAGGCGCGGGGCCTTTTTTGTTGTTCAGCTGCCATTGCTGAGTTTTCGGCTTAGGCGCGGGGCCTTTTTTGTTGTTCAGCTGCCATTGCTGAGTTTTCGGCTTACTCAGTGTTTGTCGAGACGTATCTGACCATACACCAAGTCTTTAAGGCTCAAAGCCTTCTTTGTTCAGCTGCCATTGCTAAGTTTTCGGCTTAGGCGCAGGGCCTTTTTTGTTGTTCAGCTGCCATTGCTGAGTTTTCGGCTTACTCAGTGTTTGTCGAGACGTATCTGACCATACACCAAGTCTTTAAGGCTCAAAGCCTTCTTTGTTCAGCTGCCATTGCTGAATTTTAGGCTTAGGCGCAGGGCCTTTTTTATTGTTCAGCTGCCATTGCTGAGTTTTCGGCTTAGGCGCAGGGCCTTTTTTGTTGTTCAGCTGCCATTGCTGAGTTTTCGGCTTACTCAGTGTTTGTCGAGACGTATCTGACCATACACCAAGTCTTTAAGCATACTATTGGGACATCTCCCTCTTTTGCTTATATTGTTATTAAGTGCTAGTTTTTTCGACCCCCAACGTTTCTTTCGACCGCTGTCTTTTGAGTGCTTATCCTGCACTTTTGAGGGTTCACGCTTGCCAATGGTAGCGAGCACCAATTGGTCTTTTTGAGTTTTTCTAACTCAGGCTGCTCTGACGTTTTCGTATTTAGAGCCTGCTATGGTTGCGGGTACCCATTCATCGGTGTTTACTTTGTCATTGTTGAGAATGTTCTGCCTTCGCTTGAATTTCTACATGCACCGAGGTGAAACTCGTTTTGCGCGCATTGATACGAAGCTCGATACCTGTGCTAAGGTTCTCATCTTTTCTTTCTATGCTAAACATGTGAGCAGCATTTGCACAAATAATAAATATACATGTATATACTTTAGTAATGATGAACAAAAATAGTTGGATCCATGTACAGTATTGGTGATGGTCATCGTTCGGGATACAATATCCATGGATTCATGCTGGGTGCTTTGCTTATAAGAACACTTGGCATGATAAACAAGAAGTATAGATTTTGACAGAAAAGCATACAGTGTACAGCTTATAATTTTAATTGATTAGCAGTGGAAAAATAAGCACCATGATATCATATCATGTTATTGAGATGCAAGATAATAACAAGTAATGATAATTAAACCAAAACGTACCTCCAAGCCCGACCGATTTTGACAATGTCATTAAGCGCTTTCGAAAACACTTGGTCACTCACCGAGCCTGAAGTTTAGTTGTATTGCTTCCAGATACTTTGTCTTTGAGCGGTTCTCTCTTTTCTTTTTCTTTATCTTTTTCTTTTTTCGGGGCGGAAGAGGGACTTTCGTAAAAACTACTTTCACAACTGCGAACTTCCTTCCGGTAAAATCTTCTGCTCCCATAGCCCCCCAGCAATTGTTGTAAGTAGGTTTAGGCTTGTTGAAGCGCTTTTAACACCGCATCCACCCCCTTTTTTTCTTGTGCGCGCTGGATTATGTTTCGGAGTATGGTGGTAAGGTCAGAAATTCCTTAGTGTCTAAAAGATCCACACTAGTTTGTGGATGCGCCGAATGATTATCCATGATTGCTGCCTGTGACCCACTGCAATGATTCCATTAAGACTTGACTTCTCTTCTCGGTTGATCTTTCTTGTAGACCAGGCTGGTATCTCTCATAGATCAGGCTTCTTCTACTCGACTGGTCTTTCTTATTTCGACAGCCATAGTGTGGTGATATCCAGTAATTGACTGATGCCACCCGGTTTGGAGTTTCATTGACATGTTTGATCAGGAAGTTTAGAAGAACTTTTATCTAGGCCAAATCCTGATGTATTTTGCTATATAATAATCTTAGCAGATGGTTAGTCAAGGCACAGTTTATTAGTGCATGTGAGTGAAGTTTGCACAGGTAATAACAATTATGCATTTTAATGAGACCGAATAAAATTGAAGCAACTCATTCATACTTGGTAATGGTTAGTGTCCGAATATAGTGTCCATAAATTCGTATTTTGACAATATGTGCCATGTGCGTCGAAGCTATAAAAGCTGGTAAGCATACTCATTAAGCGGGCATTGTATGCTATCTATTAATTTGTACATGCATATTATGTGTTGCGTATGAGAGTAACATGCATAGACAACATGTGGGGGTAATATAAAGTAAAGAAAAATACAACAAGTTCGTGCATGCTACGGATTTATATGTGACAGTATAACAATATGAAGAAGTAGACATAATTTAATATATCTAGATCAAAGAAATTATATGTTTCAAGTATCATAGACTCATCTTCGATCTCACCAATGTATTAGGCATATCAAATATTCCGAGTGTTAAATTTGGCAAAACTTATGCTCAAAAGACTGAATTTGTTTGAACTAAATTGTATTCAGTCAATCCAATATGAATTTTTAATTAACAGTTGACATAATATTTTTTAATCATCAATAATAAAGATTGTGGCGTACCTGTTGCCAATTGAATTTGCTTTGGTGAAGGTAATAGTGCATCTCCAAATCAAAGTGATTTGTACACATATTTAAAGAGAATATATATTTACAGACTATGTCGTTTCTAATTACTTATTAGCTAATTCACATTATTATAAGTGAAAGTGAGAGCGTACCTCCTTGCCCGAAGAATTCCGGTACTACATTTAAACGCTCTCGGAAGCGCTTTTTACCAAGATCAAAGCCTTGGTTAAGTTCCACTAAGTTTTTGGACAATTTTCTTTTATTTTACCATATATGACTATGTGTATTCTCTGCTCGCACAATAGAACGACAAAATCATAAAATTAAACAATGTGTAAATTGGCTTACCTCGGCCACTTACCAAACCTGGTGTGTAGTTTTTTTTTTTTTATTCTTCAATCCTTTGTTGTTGGATAAGTCGGTAATGAAGAGCCGAATGAGCTTTAGTTGAGAATTGACTTTGGGTCCTTTCTTTCCTTTTTTGCTGAACTGCAACGTTCTGGAGGTCATCAAATATTCCTCGAGCTGAATTGTGTCGCGGACCACATGTCCTCGGAAGGCTCCATGCATCTAGTTTGCAGCAAAATTCGCGGTTCGTGATTCCGTGCTTTCTGGAGAGAGTTACCACTGTTTTAGCGACCGGTGGTTGGATCAGACAGTTCTCCGCAAGTGACTTTCTTCAATATTTCGGGAGCCATAAAAACTTTCATAGGTCAAACTAGATTGTGGACCATATATTTTTGGAAAGGTCTGCATGTCTAGTTTCCAACGGTTTTTACGGCTCGTGGTTTCGATGTTTGTAGAGGAAGATATGCTTGTTTTAGTGCTCAATGGTCAGATCAGAAAATCTTCCGCGAATTGCTTACTTATGTGTTGCGGGGGCCACCAAAAATTGTACAAACCGAACTGGGTTGCGTACCATATATGCTTGGAAAGGTTTTGAGGTCTAGTTTCCAGCGGCTTTTACGGCTTGTGGTTTCGATGTTTGTAGAGGAAGATATGCTTGTTTTAGTGCTCGATGGTCAGATCAGAAAATCTTCCGCGAATTGCTTACTTATGTGTTGCGGGGGCCACCAAAAATTGCACAAACCGAACTGGGTTGCGTACCATATATGCTTGGAAAGGTTTTGAGGTCTAGTTTTCAGCGGCTTTTACGGCTCGTGGTTTCGATGTTTGTAGAGGAAGATATGCTTGTTTTAGTGCTCGATGGTCAGATCAGAAAATCTTCCGCGAATTGCTTACTTATGTGTTGCGGGGGCCACCAAAAATTGTACAAACCGAACTGGGTTGCGTACCATATATGGTTGGAAAGCCTTGGATGTCTAGTTTCCAATGGTTTTTACAGTTTGTGAATCCGACTTCTGTAGAGGGAGATATGCCCACTTTAGTGCGCATTGGTCAGCAATTCCACGATTCTGGACAACTCTCTTCTCTTTTCTTTCGTGAGCTGTCGGAATGGGAAAGCAATTCCTTGGACGGATTTTTGATACTTTAAAGCTCTGAGTATTGCTATCGCAATATTCTTCCTTCGGATTTGGTCACGGCCACGGCTCCTGCCACGGGTTCTGTGGTTAATCCACTCCCTAACACATCCAATAGTCATTTGTTGGGTGCTTGAAGTTTTGGATACATCAGAATTCCTTCTGCGGTCTGTTCATGAGGGTTCCTCGGAGTTGAGTTCAGCCCCCTCCTTCTAGCGCCAATTGTTGACGGTGAATTTTGGATCGTTGAAAAGTCAACCGCCAAACAATAACACGTAGGCAAATCGAAGCTTTAACCAATCTAGGGTTGAATAATCAAAGCCTCTTTCTCCACGTGGATGTGATACAATTTGTTCATATTTGAGGATAGTAATATAGAAAAGCAGGAAATAAAGAATAAATCAAGCATAACACATGTTTTACGTGGTAAAACCCCAAGGCGGGGAAACATCCACGGTGCCAGTGACGGCGAGAAGAGATCCACTATAAATAGAATAATTACACACTCAATACTCGCTTTCTCTTAGATAATTGCTTATGTTTCGTATCTCTTTTCTCATGTAAGTGTAAATTGCTCATGATCTCTCCCCGATATAATGAATACATGGATGTATTTATAGGGTTCGATATAGGGTTGCCCTAGTTTCTGTCGTATAAGCGGTGGACTCATTAATTAGAGTCTTTGTAGGATTTTGGTAGAGTAGACTGATTAGAACTCGTTTTCCCGTTTGGTGTTTATCCTTCTGGAAGTTTTGAGTTCTTTCCCGATTAGACTTCTGACACTAGAGAGGAAATATGGATATTTCCTTACTTGGAGTGTGATTCTTAGATTTCGTATCTGAGTGGATCTCCGCTTGATAAGACGTATCTTGATAGGATTGTATTTCTTGTTTTTGCCGAGTAGTTCCTGTTTTGGCCGAGTAGATCTTGCTGAGTAAAGATTTTCGGCGAGCAGGATCTTCGGCGAGTAGGATCTTCGCTCATTAATATTTCTTTAACTAGACGACTTTACTTGGCGCATATGCTTCTAACTTCCATATTTAGCTTTCTTGATGACGTGTCCAGACCTGGTGACGTGGAATTACTGTACTTCCGTATTAACCGCTATCTTTGCTGACGTGTCATGCTGATGAAAATATACGTACAACATATACAAATATACAAAACAAAAAGTTCCATAGCAGTCCATAATCCATATATTAACAATCCATTGTCAATATTAGTATATTACCATATATATTAACTTATTAACTTATTATTTATTAACAGTCCATAGCAGTCCTATATATATTTGTTGGGATTTTTGCCCTAAAGCTTGTAATTTGTAAATATGATTTGAACATAAATAAAAGAAGTAGTACATTCATTCATTTTGTGTCATACTTTATATATATAACATGTGCACTTAACATCCAAGATTGCCGGATGTAATTTCAAACCGAGTATATGAGTGTCATATACAGATGGATGCAGTTTGAAACTAGCAATCTAAAGAGTCCGTAGATAGCAAATAAAGCTGGGTACTTTATTTGTGGTTAATCTACAGCTGCGGTCTATTTCCTAGTGTACGGTGATCCTATCTTGGATCATTCACATGGAGATATGAGAATAGAGGCACCTTGTATGATGTGATCATATAGGACTGGGCCATGATCTATATGAATCTCTCACTAAGATTCGTTTAACGATGAGATTCATATATATCAACTAATGATGGCTATATGTGGGTGATCTTAATCCTGAGTGTCTTATCGACTCCTTCAGGTTAGATCGTGGTCTTTGATATACCATGGGTGAGGTCGGAGTTGCATTCCTGATCAATATGCTCCGTATGTTGGGATCGCGGTTTGGCTTGTGGCTGGGAAGGTTTGTACATAATAGTGGAATCCACTCCTTCTTGCGAGAAGTAGATGGTAGTTCCCTTAAGGGTTGATTCGGGGCTTGAACAATATGAACGCTCTCCTAATTCCGTAAGGAATATAGGATTTATTGTTCATTAGAGAATCAATGGTACTTAAAGGAAAGATATAATTAGAGGGGTATAACGGACATTATGACCCAGCTCTAATTATGAACTACTTGTGGAAGATTATACCATATGTAATAGCTATATCGATGGACACCGAAAGTTATTAGTTTGTGTAAAAACGTCTACAGTTGAGAGAGTGCAACTTCGGGTTTTTAGTGGAATAACACCGAAGTTAATAATCATGAAATATTAATTAAAGAGTTTAATTAATTATTTCTAAGGATTATTGGAGCTCAAAATACTGTGGGTCCATTAGGTCCCCTTGCTAGCCCGATCGATTTAGGTAACAAGGGTCACGGTTAATTAATTGGATTGTCCAATTAATTGTGTTACGAAAGTGACACATATCTATTCGGGAACTAATTGAATAATTAGATTATTTAATTAATGATTTTAATGATTATGACAATTAAATAATAAGATTATTTAATTGTGTAATTAATCATTATATGGAGGGTGTTGATTGATATTTAATTCTGAATGAAGAAAAGATAATTTGATTATTTTATTTTTATTAAATTAAATATTTAAATTTGAATTTAAAAGAGTTTTGAATTCAAATCAAATCAAATTAATTAATTAATATCTTTAAAGATATTAGATATCTTAAAAAGATTTAATTGATTATTTTATTTAAAAAATATATGTGATATATGTTTTATATATAAAACACTGATAAGCATCAGTGATTTTTTTATTGATTTGGTTAACAACACAAAAAAAAAAAAACAAAAGCAAGAAGAGAAAAAGAAAGTGGGGTGCGGCGGCCAAGAAGGAAAAAAGAGAAATTTTTTTTTTTTTTTTTTTTTTTTTAAGCTTTCTTTTTGTGTGGCCTAACCTAAGACATACAAACAACAAGAGTTGTTTTTGTGTGTTCTTCTCTTCTTCTTCTTACATACAGGTTCCTGAATACCGTTATGCGCCCACACGCTGTTACCAGTTCCGGGAGATAGCGAGGAAGATCAAGTGGTACAAATCAGGAGCAGATCGTATTAAAGTGAAGGAGCCTCCTACGTAGGTATGAAGAAAATTGTTTCTTCCCTTTTATTTATATGTTTTGATTTCGATTCTTTTGTTTTACTGTTCCGAGAAATAGATCCTAGGTTTTATTAATCACAGTATTTCTTTATGAAATAAAAATTTTAAAACCTTTCGCTGCGTGATTGGTAAACCGGGGTCCTAACAATATTAACATACTAAATAGAAAAAAATAGTAGGCAAATCAAAACAACAAAAACAAATAAAAAAGGCAAAAAAATAAGGACCAGAGGAAGAAGAAATAAACGAGGAACAGAGGATCAGAGGAAGAAAGAAGAAAGAAGAAAGAAGAACATACCTGGTCGTGGAGAAGAAGAGCAGCAGCAGGCCAGTAGCACAGCAGTATAGAAAAAGATGAGTTAGTGTCTCAGTGAAGAACAATAGTAACTTAACAAACCCTAACACAATGGGTTTCTTTTCTTTTCTTTTTTATACAAAACCCTAATCTTCAAACTAAACAACAATAAATTACCTTTCAGTTTTTGAATTCAATGACTGAGATGCACCCTTGTCCAACCACCAAACCGAGATTTAGAGACAATCTAAGAGTGGACGATCTAATAGTGGTTTGTACTGTAGCCAAGGCAAATTTGTTGATTGAACAACACACTCTGACCACACACGCGTTCAACACACTACAAAAAAAAAAAAAAAAAAAAAAAAAAGCCTATCAGTGACGAACTATTTCCGACGATGCTAATTACCGTCGGAAATGAGTAAAAATATGTTACCACATTTCCGACGGCCAAAGGCCGTCGGAAATAGTTGAAAAAACCATCAATTTTATTCTCAATTCCTACGAATACACTATTTTCGACAGAACAAAAAGTGCTGTCGGAAATAGTCTTGTTCCATTTCAAAAAAAAAAAAAGGAATACACTATTTCCGACGGCTTCAATGCCGTCGGAAATAGTCTTGTTCCATTTGAAAAGAAAAAAAGGGAATATACTATTTTCGATGGCCTCAATGCCGTCGGAAATAGTCTTGTCTCAATGCCATCGGAAATAGTTTTGTTCCATTTGAAAAGAAAAAAAAGGAATACAGTATTTCCGACGGCCTCAATACCATCGGAAATAGTATTGTTCTATTTGAAAAGAAAAAAAAGGAATACACTATTTCTGACGGCCTAAATGCTGTTGGAAATAATCTTTGTTCCATTTGAAAAGAGAAAAAAGGAATACACTATTTTCGACGGCATTGAGGCCGTTGGAAATAGTCTTTGCTTTGTTGACCTCAATTTCATGGAATAAATAAATAATTTATTATTATAATATTAATTAATAAATTATAATGGAATGTATGTAATTTATAACACTACACAAAAAATGTGACTTATAGGTCAATATTTTAAATGTATCACTATATGTGTTAAATGTATCCAAAATTCATTGTCAACAAGAATTCTAATAATTTTAATAAAATATTATTTTAAAAAACAATATCTCAATAGTATACAAAAAAATATATTTACTGTAATTACATAGTATACAAACATATTAATAGCTTATATATAAATAATATGTAAAACATATCAGATATAGCGTTATAGCAAAATGGTAAGGGAAACCCTTACAGTCATCCAGGTCAACGGTTCAAGCCACATGAATTTCAAGGATTTATAGTGCCACCTGTTGGGTGATGTGGCGATAACGTGGCGTGTGTCAGGGTGACATGGCACGTGACAAGTCACGTGGTGACTATCAAGTCACTATTTTTTTAATAATTCGACTATTTCCGACGACTTATTGCCGTCGGAAAAAAAAGTAATTTTGATCACCTTGAATCACTATTTCTGACGGCAATAAACTGTCGGAAATAGCAGTAAAGCCGTCGGAAATACAAGTAATTTTGACTACCATGAATCACTATTACCGATGGCATTTTCATTTTTTCCGATGGTCATGGCCGTCAGAAATGGTAGTATTTGTGACGGCTCGTTAGTGAAAAGTTATTTCTGACAATCGTATTTGCAACGGCCTTCGATGGCTTTTTTCCGCCTGAAAAGCGTATTTTCGACGAGAAATGGTCTTTCCAATGGCATTTAGCCATCAGAAAAGACCATTTTTTTTTTATAGTGACAACAACAAATGCACCCACAAAACCAAACCCAATAATCTGTCAATGATCTTGTTGTCTAGTAAATCATATTTAACAAAAACCAAACACTGTCGTCAAATCTTGAACACTCTCTTTTGCTTTACAATTTTTTTTTTACAAAACCCTAATCTTCAAAATAAACAACAATAAATTACCTTTCTTTAAAAGACCTGTTGTACGGTACGAAGCCCATGCTTACTCGTATCATAGCAAGTCCCCTCATTTTGTTGTCAACTATCTTGATCATGATAATAATGTAAATAGTACTTAGACAAAATATTTATCTTATCGGGATCTTGACTCTCAAATGCCCCATATGTACATGGTGACAAATCTATATCTATATAATATAGTAAAATGGAACCTCACATTGACACGTGTCGTCATGTGGAGGCTTTGACATTTAATTTTTATTGATTAGTAGGTGTAAAATAGAAGGAGATTTGGCCATATCAAATACTAATAAGAATTATTGTTATTTGAGTTAGTTTTTGAATTTTTAGCTATCCAATTATTGTTATTTGAGTCCGTTTATGAATTTTTTAGCTGTCAAACTATCGCATTAATTTACATAATTATTATTTGAGTCAGTTTAGGAAATTTTTAATTGTCCAATTCCATTATTTGACTCATAAACTCTTCATTTTTTTCAGCCAATTAATTGCTTTTGTTTGTCTATAAATTCAATTCACAAAGACTCTTCATTTTTAGGTAGATAATCCCATAATTAATGGAATAATGAATAAATTATCAAATTAATTAAAAATAATAATTAATTCTGATAATAATCCCCTAACATTTCATATCCCATAAACTCTTCATTTTTCTATTAATTAATTGTTTTTGTTTGCCTGTAAATTCAATTCACATAAACTCTTCATTTTTCAGTCAATTAATTGCTTTTGTTTGCCTATAAATTCTTTTTATGTTCTTTTCATGCAATTAATCACATGTATATTTCGGGTGCTGCCAAAACTGAGTCCGGGAAAACATTTGTTTTTGCCATCACAGTAAGTGGATTTTTTTTTGGTGATTTTTTTTTTCAATTTTGTGATCAATCCTTTTTTTGTTCAGTTTTTGTTGTTGTTGTTTTGATACGTAGAGTTCATTTTCAGTTAACTGTCCAATTTCATTTTTTGACTCATAAACTCTTTATTTTTTTCAGCCAACCTCATATTGACACGTGTTGTCGTGTGGAGGCTTTAGCATTTAATTTTTATTGATTAGTAGGTGTAAAATAGGAGGAGATTTGGCCATATCAAATACTAATAAGAATTATTGTTATTTTAGTCAGTTTTTGAATTTTTTAGCTGTCCAATTATTGTTATTTTAGTCCATTTATGAATTTTTTAGCTGTCCAATTCCATTATTTGACTCATAAACTCTTCATTTTTCAGCCAATTAATTGTTTTTGTTTGTCTATAAATTCTATTCACATAGACTCTTCATTTTTCAGTAGATAATCCCATAATTAATGGGATAATGAATAAATTATCAAATTAATTAAAAATAATAATTAATTCTGATAATAATCCCCTAACATTTCATATCCCATAACTCTTCATTTTTTCAGTTAATTAATTGTTTTTTTTTGCCTGTAAATTTAATTCACATAAACTCTTCATTTTTCAGTCAGTTAATTGCTTTTGTTTGCCTATAAATTCTTTTTATGTTCTTTTCATGCAATTAGTCAAAGGTATATTTCGGGTGCCGCCAAAACTGGGTCCAGGAAAACATTGTTTTTGCCATCACAGTAAGTGGAATTTTTTTTTTTTTTTGTGATTTTGTTTGGTTTTTTTTTTTGTTTTTTGTTTTTTGTGATTTTGTGTTTTGTTGTTGTTGTTGTTGTTTTGATACGTAAAGTTCATTTTTCAGTCAATTTTTTTGAAGGTAATTTTGTGTCATTCAATTATCTATATATATTTTTTTCCAATGGCGTTATGCTATTTCTATGGCGTTCGGTTAAGGTGATCGAATTAGCTTGCTTAGAAAAAAAAAATTCTAACTTTATCAAATTTTAAATTTTATGTTATTGAGAATTGACTAACGAAACTTTTAGTGAATTGAAAGCATCTTTTTAGAAATACATATAAATCAACTTATTTGGTGTTCAATTGTGTCTTTCTAATCAAAATATTATTATACTTCCCCATCTTTCTCTAACCAATATATATTGTAATATTCTAATATCCACTCATTTTCTATTATTAACTATATTAATTTTCTGATATCACTTAATGTGATCAATGTACAGATTCAATTGATTATATAGATATATTATATATGATAATCTCAATTTAAATGTTTCATATTCCACTAATAACTCTTCATTTTCCCCTATTTTCTAAAGTTTTAAATTCCACTAATAACTCTTCGATGTTCACCATTTTCTATAAAGAGCCCTCACACGTGTCAATGCTAGAATAGAGTGATACATTTTTTTTGTGTGTAAAGGTACATATTCTCTTGATTTTGTTTTGTTTCCATTCTTTAATATGTTCATAATTGTATAATTGCTTTTCAATTTTTTTTTTTTCACTAAAATAGAATAATTTAAACAAGGAAAAAAAAACACGTTACAGATCCGTTTTTTTTTTTTTTTTTAAGAGTGCAAATTTATTTTTATTAAACACTTACTGATATTTCAGCTGTTGATTTGGATTTTATAAACAATATTTGATCTTCTTTTATATAATTGTTTTTAAATTATTTTGAGTATAAACTAATATTATATAGTGTTGCATGAGGCCCTATTATAAATATAGAATAGATTTCTACTTTTAAAAAAAATGATATAAACAGAAAATAATTTTTTTTTTTAAAAAGCATTAAAAAAAAAAGCTTCAGAACATTGTTTACGGTTTTTTTTTCTTAAAATATTTACTAATATTGTACAATATTTTATTGATATTAATTGGAATAGATAAAACATAGAAATTACAAAAGAAACAAATAAAGAAATCACAACAAATAAATAAATAATATATATATATATATAGACAAGGATAACAAAATTTAAAAAAAGTTTAAGCTGTTGATTTCTACTTATCTTATAATTTAGATTTTATGGGCAACAATTTATCTTTGTTTTGAAATTATATGAACAACAGTTTATCATTTTATCTACTTATCTTATAATTTAGATTGAGCTTAGAAAACAAAGTAATTCAAAAAAAAAAAAAAAAAAAAAAAAACTGAAACCAGAAATTGTAGATAAAGATAAAAAATTAAAAAAAGAAAAAAGAAATTGAAGATAAAGATAATGTTTCAGCCGTTGATTTCTATTTGTCTTATAATTTGGATTTTACGAACATCATTTGCTTTTCTTTTATTATATCTTCTTTTATATAATTGTTTATACATTTTTTTTTAATATGAACTAATATTATGTAGTGTTGCATGTGGCCTTATTATAAGTATATAATAGATTTCTGCTTTTAAAAAAATTAATATAAATCTAGAGAAATACCCCATTATTGTTTTTCATCACCAATGTATCCAATATCTTAGACCAATAAGTTAAATTATTAAAATATTGTTGTGTTACATTTTATAGTTCCCACACATCGTATGTGATGCAATTTAGTAATATAGTAAAATGGAACCCTCACGGCGCACGTGTCGCCGTGAGAGAGCTTTGACATTAAATTACAATTTACCATATATCTAATAATTGATTTCTTTACTCATATTCATGCTATTAATAATTATTTATCTTTTGATATTCTTTCTATTCCATTTATTATATCTATTGCTTTCTATATTATTCCATCTATCAAGTGTTGCAACTCTATACAGTAAAACCCCTATAAAATAATATCGTTGGGACCGGAGAAAATTATTATTTTAGAGGGGTTATTTATTTATCGATAAATGAATAATTTATTAATTTATCGATAAATGAATATTTATTAATTTAAAAAGAGTTTTATGTTTTTACTACTTTTTTTTTTTAAGTTTTATGTTTTTACTTGTACATGTATTATACATATTTTCAACCAAGATACATATGTACATAGAAGTCAATAAGTACTTACATATATATATACATAAACATTAATAAGTACATGTATACAATGTCAAAAAATTAATGTACATTCAAAAAAGTAGATACATAAAAATTAATAAGTACATGCTAACATGCATACAATACCAAAATTAAACGTACGTATTATGAATTATGAATTTTTAAAAGTAAGTTGTTATTTTTTTATTTTTTTATTATTATTATTGTTTTTGAAAGGAAGTCGTTAAGTTAAAAGTTTAGTGATATGTATTATGAATTTTTATTTGTTATATTTTTTATATATTTAATCAATTATTAATTTATATATTTGTTGGGACCTAAAGGACTTTAAAAAAATATATTATTTTATGCATTTAGCGAGGTTATTAATTTAGTACACAAGCCCGAGTCGGGACCGGAAGATTTTATTATTTAAGCGCGGTTATTAATTTATCGAACATTCATTTATCGAGGTTTTACTGTATCTTCATTCATTCATTTAAGCATTTATATATTTTTAATAGTATTAAATATTAATATATATTATCTCTTGGTATTTTTCCTATTAATTAATTAATTAATTAATTATATTAAACAATTTGATAAATTCAAAGAGACTACATTAATGATTCTTATTAAATAGATAATATCAAGTGTTGTAAGTTTGTAACTCTATATCTTCATTCATGCATTTAAATATTTATATATATTTTTAATAGTATTAATATATATTTATCTCTTGGCATTTTTCCTATTCATTAATTATTTAATTATATTAAAAAAATCGGTAACTTCAAAGAGACTATATTAATAGTTTCATATTAAACAAATTGATAAATATTAATTACATAATTTCAAAGGGTTCACATTCATTGCAACTCTATATGCCAATCATTTACTCAAAAACCATATCCTCTCCCTCAATTTTCTTTATAAAAACCACCAAAAATCCCACATTTTCTCTATCTCATTCCATTTACTCTCCATCAGAGACAAACTCAAAACATCCAAAAGGTGAGGAATTGGGTGGTCTACAATTTTTTAAAAAAAATATTTTAATCTTATTATTTTGTTGAATAGTTTTTTTTTTTTAAACGGCTAAAGCTTTATTGAAAAGCCAAAAGACAGAACAGAGCCAAAGGCTTTTTCAAAAAGCCATACACCATTTTATCTACGGTTCGATTCTAGCTTTCGATTTTAACATTTTAAAGCTTTTGGCAAAATTTGATTATGTAAGTACATATATCTATATCTAATTGTCATCATTAATTTCTATGCAATCTTATATAGTAACTCATATATTTACTAATTTGTGTGTAGGTGCGTAGCTTGCTTAGCGGTTATACTCCATTTCAAAATCCAACACACGGTTATACTCAACCTTTTAAGCAACCCCAAACATTGTTGATCTCATCCCAATATTGAAACCCTTTGATCCTCAAAGATTAAAGACAAGAATTGCAAAAATCTTTAAGAGGATGGATGCATTTTATGAGAAACTAATTGCAGAGAGACTGAAAAAGAGAGAAAATGATGAGTTAAACAACAAGAAATTTGGGAGAAAGGATTTGTTGGTTGTGCTCTCGGATTATAGAAGTGATGATAAAAAAAATAAATTGGATCAACTTCATAAAGATAACATCAAAGCTATTATCTCTGTAACTTCATCATACTTTATTATACTATTATGAAAATATATTTTTTGGAGGTTAATTTTTTTTTTTAAGGACTCAAGTTAATATTATCTAATGTTTTTGCAAGAAATGTTTATGGCGGCAACAGAAACAACCTCAAGCACGGACGAATGGGGTATGGCACCATTGTGTGTTTATCACATTGCAGAGATGGAATAATTAAAGTTTTTGGTGGTGACTGAATTGAAGGACTTCTTATGTCTCCAAAGCATGTGCCATTCAAAAACTTGGAGGTATAAACATTGCACTTGGTGACTTTCAATTTCGATACTAAACATGTAATTATTGGTATGATTATACAAGTTACATTATAATGTTTTTTTAATCTATTTATATTTTTTATAAAACTATATTTATAAAAATTGATATCATATATCATATCACTATTAATTACATCATATTTATATTATATTTCATATAATAATCCATATTTAATAGTGTTAATTAGTTATAAAATACGAAGAGTCTCTCTATTAATTTTAATATATAATATGATAATTTGGAGTCTCCTTATTAATTATTTCCTATTTATTATTTCAAAAAATAAAAGTATATCATACTTATATAATTTTATATAATATGATAATATGAATATATAATATGAATTGTCATTATCTAATGATGAACATCTAAGTCTCTCCCTTAGGTTTCTCTCTGATGCCTAAGGTGTGAGTTTTTCTGTCCTTTTGGGTTTATTCGCCGGTCTTGGGTTTCTTTCTCGTTTTGATTCTCTTGTAATCTCTGATTTGTTAACTACCTTCTATCTCCTCTTAGTTGTTTTCATTATGAATGCAGATGAGCTTGCAAGGTTATGTAGTGCCCTGTCGGTTAAGGAAAAGGAACGTCCTGTTAGAACACTGGATTCGAATCTGATTGACAAAGGTTCTCGGAGACTGTCCCTCTGTTTGGTGGGGAAAGTGTTTGCAACCAAGTTGGTTAACAGGTCTGCCTTCATGGATGTGATGACTTCAATCTGGCGTGTCAATGAGGAAGTGGAAATTGAATGGGCTGAGGGAAACATTTTTGTGCTTAATTTCAAAAATCTAGAGGACCGTAAACGTATACTTATTGGGGGCCCTTGGAGTTTCGATAGAGCAATTATAGTTTTTGAAGAACCCTCTGGTGAAGGAGATATCCTTAATATGAATTTCAGTAAGGCTGAATTTTGGATTCAAATTCACAACCTTCCTCTCATTTGCATGACTGAGGATATTGGAATCTTTTTAGGGAAAATGATAGGTGAGGTTCGTGATATTGATCTGGAAACAGCAAAAGAGGGCAATGGGCGTTATATTCGGGTTAGAGTGGTTATTTCTGTTAAGGAACCTCTGATGCGGTGTCTCAGAGTTGATTTAATGGGAACTGGAAAGGTTACAACCATGTTGTTACGATATGAGAGACTTCTTGATTTTTGTTTTAAATGTAGTTGCCTGGGTCATTCCTTGAGGGAATGCTCTGAACCTGGAGATGTTAAGGAAGTGTCTTCTGAAGCTAATTTAAGGTTGAACGTGTGGCTTCGTGCTGTTAGTCCGCCTAAGAGAAACCAGGCCCGGTATGGAAATCATGTCCATAGGTCTTGGAGTAGACAACCTGGTTTTCTTGATTTTAACAGTGGGCACAACAACAATAGAAGAACTGGAGAAAAGTGGCAGGGGAAGGATGCTTCTATGGAGGATGGTTCCTCCGGTGACCGGTGGAGGAGAAAGTGTCAACAAACGGAGCCGAGGAAGTTGGAGGGATGCATCGGTCCAAGCAATCGTTGCATGGAACATGATAAAGGAATTAATGTTTCAAATGGAAAGGCTGTGCATGTGGGGAAGAATTTCGGCGGTATTATGATTGAAGGTGGGGAGAAACAAAAGGAATTATTAAAGTCCGACGAAAATCGAAGCAAACGTGCTCAAGATACTAAGGATAGCCCAACAGTCTTGGCTCACATTGGTGAGAGGAATGAATATGTAGGCCCCATTTATCGCTTTGGGCCGGCCAATGGTGAGACTTTATCTGGAACAAATTTGAGTACTGAGATGGTGTTGGATTCAATTAACTCTGGGCCTGTTATTGGATCAGATTTAAACCAACTTAATCCCACAAAAGTGCATCATGGAGCAAACAAATGGAAGAGACTTGCTCGGGGGATTTCATCCACCGATTATAATTCTGAAATTGGGGAGAAAAATCCTAGGGCCATTGTGGAAGGAAGGATTTCAAAGGCTGACTCCGTCCTAATTAAAAACGCGGTTCAACTCTCGGGGTTGACGATGGGAATTCTGACCGCAAAAAGAAGAAGGCAAGCACTTCCAGGAAGTTGGAAGGAGTGTTGGTGGCTGCTACTACTTCTGATACTCTGGTTGTTTCAGCGAGATTGGAGTCTAAGGATGGTTCATCTGATCTGAATCATAGTTGCATGGTCGATTCGTCTGAGCAGATTCAAGTTTGCAAGGTTGAAGTTCCAGGTTTGGAGGTGTTGTCTGAGGTAAGGGGTGGGTTGAAGGCTTCTCCTAAGGGTGTTACTGTTGATGGGGTTTCACTCGATACAGAGGTTGTTACTAATAAGGAATTATCGGACGGCCAGTCTCTACTGGCCCGCCGTCAACAATGAAAATTTTTGGATGGAACGCCCGTGGGTTGGGTAGCTCATGGGCGTTCAATACCCTGCTGTCCCATAAGCAGGAGTCAAAAGCGAAGATAATGTTCCTTATGGAAACTAGATGCAATCAGGTTACTATAGAAAAATGGCGTGTTAAACTAGGTTATGCAGGTAAATTAGTCGTGGAAAGTGTGGGGAAATCGGGAGGCTTATGTCTGATGTGGAATAGTAGTCTCGTTGTGGATTTGCTGTCTTACTCACAAGGTCACATTGATGTCAAAATTTAAGATGAGGGAAATAAAACTTGGAGGTTCACTGGTTTTTACGAGCACCCTGAACAAGCGCAGAGGATTAATTCTTGGACACTTCTCAGAAGGCTTGCTGGTTTGTCTAGGTTGCCTTGGATTTGTCTTGGGGATTTTAATGAGATTATGTGTGATGATGAAAAGGTGGGGGGGTTGAGAAAGAATTGGAGGGATATTTCATTATTCCGGGAGGCAGTGGAGGAAAGTGGTTTAGAGGATATGGGCTTTGTGGGAGCAAAATTTACTTGGAGTAATAAAAGATAAGGGAATGCAGCGATTTTTGAGAGGCTTGATAGGAGTCTCTGTAACAGGGAATGGATGGATCTTTTCCCTAATTTTATTGCTCGTCACCTTGAATTCTGGAAGTTGGACCATCAGCCGTTGGTTGTTGAATTTTCGGATTCGCAAGGGGATAGAAGACACATTGGGGGAAAGAGGGGTAGGTGTTTTTTCTTTGAGGAATGCTGGGGGGATGATAAGGATTGCCAGGAGATTGTTGAACAATCCTGGAAGGTTGATATGGGTCATGGCGATTGTTTGCATAGAGTGTTGGGGAAAATTAAGCTATGTGGCAAGAAGCTGGATGTTTGGAACAGGAAAAAAAAGGGAGGCTTTACACAGGGATATTAAAGAGAAGAGATTGGCTCTTAGTAATGCTACCAGAGTTGATAAGGTTGTGCCTTGGAAACAGATTGCAGTATTGGAAGAGAAGCTTGATTCGGCTCTTGAAATTGAGGAAAGATATTGGCGGCAACGTGCTAAAGTCGATTGGCTCCAACATGGGGACAAAAATTCCCGGTTCTTTCATTCAAAAGCCTCAGTTAGGAAGGCTAGAAACAGAATTAAAGGCCTTCAAGATGGTAATGGACAGTGGAGTGATTCTAAGGCGGATATGGTTAGTAAAATATCCTTATACTTTAATGATTTATTTTCTTCAACTAACCCGTCTAATGTGGACCTTGAGGTTGCCCTTCGTGGTATTAAATCGAAGATTTCTCCCCAAACTTCGCTGTTTTTGGATTCTAAGTTCTCTGGAGATGATATTAGGAATGTTGTGTTTGGCATGAACCCCTTGAAAGCTCCTGGAAAAGATGGACTCCCTGCTCTCTTTTTCCAGAAGTTTTGGAGTATTATTGGTAATGATGTGACTTCCGCTTGCTTGCGTGTTCTTAACGATGGAGGATCGGTTAGGGACTTCAATAACACTGTCATCTCGTTGATTCCTAAGGTTCAAACTCCTGTTTTGGTTTCGAACATCCGACCCATCAGTTTATGTAACGTGCTGTATAAGATAATTGCCAAGGTCATTGCTAATCGTTTCAGACTGGTGTTGGGTGATGTGATCTCGGAAACGCAGTGTGCTTTCGTCCCTGGGCGTATGATCTCTGACAATACAATTGTGGGGTTTGAGTGCTTACACAGAATCAAGAGATGGAAGAGGAAGAAAGGTTCTTTGGCTCTTAAGTTGGATATGTCCAAGGCTTATGACCGTGTCGAGTGGTGTTTCTTGAGAGTGATGATGCTTAGATTGGGTTTTTCGGAGAAATGGGTGAAGCTAATTATGGATTGTGTTATGACAGTCACTTATTCCTTTAAGCTTAATGGTGAGGTTTTAGGTAACATTATTCCTTCTAGAGGGCTCAGACAGGGCGACCGTCTGTCACCGTATTTATTCCTTATCTGTGCTGAAGGTTTATCGAGTTTGATCTGGGTGGCTATGGAGAATGGAGACCTGTCAGGTTTTAAGTGTAGTAGGAAGGGACCTACAATTTCTCATCTCTTCTTTGCTAATGACAGCCTTTTGTTCACTAAGGCCAATGATAAGAATTGTAGGGAAGTGAAAAAGGTGTTGGAGGCTTATTCGAGAGCTTCGGGCCAGGTGGTAAACTATAGAAAATCAGCTATGTGTTTTAGCCCTTCAATCTCGGTTGGGGAGGGTGATAGATTGGCAGCCATTGTGGGTGTGAATAGAGTGGACTGCCATGAAAAGTACCTGGGTCTTCCCTGTTTTTCAGGGAGGAATAAGAGGAAAATCTTTGCTGAGATTGTGGATCGAGTTTGGGGGAAGATTAAAGGCTGGGGGGAAAATTTTCTTTCTGTTGGTGGCAAGGAGGTTCTTGTCAAAGCTGTGATCCAGTCCATACCTACCTATGCTATGTCCCTGTTTCGGCTTCCTAAAGGTTTGATTGAGGAGATTCAGCGTCTTTGTGCTCGCTTTGGGTGGGGAGGAAATGAAAATACTAGGAAAATGCATTGGTGTACCTGGAAAAGGCTGTGCAAACCAAAAATGGAGGTAGGTTTGGGTTTTCGGGACCTGGAGATTTTTAACAGAGCTATGTTGGCCAAGCAATGTTGGCGCATTTTCAAACAACCAGAGTCCTTGGCTGCCAGAATTTTAAAAGGCTGTTATTTCCCTGAAGGTACTTTCTTGGATGCAACTTATAAGTCTTCGGGATCCTTTCTTTGGAACAGCCTTTTGTGGGGAAGGGGTATTCTGGATAAGGGTTTGAGATGGAGGGTGGGGAATGGTTCTACCATTCGTGTGTTCAAAGATAGCTGGGTTCCAAGATTGAATTCTTTCAAAATCCTCTCTCCCCCTTCCTTGGATGCTGACATCACTGTGAATAGTTTGTTTTCTCCAACTGGTGGTTGGGATGGGCAAATTCTCAATCAGAATTTTTTGACTACTGATGTTGAAGCTATTCTGTCAATTCCGATTGGTTCTGGTGTGACGGCTGATTCTCAAATTTGGCATTTTGAAGGCGATGGGGCTTACTCGGTTAAAAGTGGCTATTGGTTGGGTTGTCAAATGAGAATCACTGTTGAGGAGCTGAGAATATTTTGCATTATCTGTTGGAGGATTTGGTTCCTCAGAAACTCTTTAGTTCATAAGGGTGATAAGACTGACTACTTTGAAGTTATTTGGTGGAGTAGGAGTTTTGCTGTTGATTGTCAGGCTTCAAATACTTTGAGGGAGAAAGGGGTGAAGACGGTTAGTAGGGGAAATGCTGTTTGGAGGGCTCCCATAAATGATTTCTATAAGATCAATTGCAGTGCTTTCAATGATAAGGGGAAAAACAGGGTCGGCATTGGTGTTGTTATTCGGAATGGGGATGGTCTGGTTATGGCCTCTTGCTGTCAACCCATTAACGCATCCTATAATAATTGTGTTGCGAGTATTATGGCTGTTCTCAGAGGTATCTTGTTCAGTAAAGATTGTGGGTTGGACCCTTATGTTTTAGAGTCTGATATGGCTGAGGCTGTTGATCGTATTCTGGCTGATAAATTCCTCAATGCTAGTTTCGGTTCTATCCTCACGGAGATTGCTGATTTGAGGTTGCAACTTAATGGTCTGTATATCAGTGCTATTCCGAGGTCAGCTAATCGGGTAGCCCAGAAGCTTGCTCTTCATGTCATGGATATTCAGGAGGACATTTCTTGGATGGAAGATGTCACCATTTGTGTTAGGAGTCTCGTGGATGCAGACACTGCTGCTTTAAGTTCTGTTTAGTTTGTTGTTTGTTTTGCTGTTGGTTTCTGTTGTTTGTTTGTTTCTTCTTGCTGCTGTTGGCAGGCTGTCAAAAAAAAAAAATTAAAAATTAGTAATATAATATGAAGGGTCCATATTTCCATGTTCAAAAGACATTAATATTAAATAACTAAAAGAAGCACTATGTATTAATACACAAGTTAAATATGCACTCATGATTACAATTAATAAATACAATAAATCAATTATTTAAACCGTTGGTATATCCTCTCTCTCTCTCTCTAAACCATTTATGCTCTCTCATCTCCCCAAATTTTCTCTATAAAAACCATCCAAAATCTCACATTTTTTCCATCTCATTCCATTTACTTTCTCAGCAAACTCAAAACAAGCGGTGGAGAATTGGATGCCGTTGGGTGGTGAGAGGAATTTCTACAGATTTTTTTTTTTTATTCACCATGTTAAAAAAAAGAGACATTAATATTAATAAACTAAAAAAGAATACATTAATATTTGTTAATCGGAAATTTAGGCAATTAATTCAAAGAAGAGCTTTCCCCACTGATGGACCGGACCGGACCGCTTCATTGCCTACCACGGTGGCACTCCTAGTCAGTCCAACCCACTTGTTAGGAACAAGTGCTTGGCCCTCTTTTAACCACGCCTACTCACAGGCGCGCTAGGATTAAGCATTGCTTGACCCAGAACCGACCTTCCTCCCACAAGAATGCTTGCGAAGAAAGACTCTTTCTGAAAGAGTACTTGACCCACTGGGGAGCCCGCCTCGAAAGCTGCGATCCATTCGGGATCCGGCTCCCGCCCCTTCATCTAATAAGAAGGACCGCTTCTTCCAGCAGCCGATCCACTCCAGTAGCCAGCCTCGCCGCACAGATCACTACCTCACCCCCTACAACACCCTCCTGCGACTCGAGCGGTCCTCTCTAGAAGAACCCCTAGGAGCTCACTAGCGCCTCCTACTCCGTAAGGGCTGATGCCAGCCCTTGCCTCCAGCTCACATGGGATAAAGAGGGTGCTGGGAACACCTGCAAGGCACCAATGTCGCCTCATTAATAAGAAGCAGTAAGCACGACTGAGGAAAGACAGCAGCCGACGGTCGAGATCGCCTACTAACCACGCTACGTCAACGGCTGGATGACATTCCATATCAGCCCTAATTGAAGGTCAATAATCCCTTACATGCAAGAGGATGCTGGTTTTTTCAGTAAAATACTTGCAAAAACGCAACAAACATGAAGAAGGAAATGGTGGAAGAAAGTGCCTAATAGGGTGCAGCGGGACAGGCGCTGACATTGTTCCCTGCCAGGCCAAAACCTTGATAACGACTTCCCACCGCCACGAAGACCCCTTGCGACCAATCAAAACTCGTGGAAACGCTACTTTTTCACCACCTCAGCCCTACAGAAGCTCTGATATGGACCTGAGGTCTAGGTGGAGCGATCAGAACCCTCTAAGGCGTGTGGTAACCCTGATCCTGCCCTAAATCGGTGGCTGGGATCAGTCCTGCCAATTGCACCCTGGGAACTAGGGCCCCCACCTACCAAAATTGATGCTCCCGCCAAAGCAAAGCCAGGGGGCGCAATCTTTATCCTTGATTCCTTGTGACCGCCATTGTGGATATGAGGGGACGGTGGAGATTTAACCGGGGATTCCCGCCAAAACGAAGGACCTCCACCTACCCCCTACCAGAGACACTATAAATGCCCCTACATCCCACAGAGGAGGGGGTTGGCCCTTGAAAACCGAAACCTCCTACTTGGCCTAGTCAAAGCTCCTATGTGTGTGTATTCTACTTGGCTACTACCCCGTCTAGTCAAAGCTCCTATGTGTATCCTACTTGGCTACTACCCCGCCTAGTCAAAGCCCATATATGTGTGTTCTACTGGGCTACTATCTCGCCTAGACAACGCTCCCACGTGCAACCCATCGAGTCATTTCCCTGCCTAGATTGAACTCTTACATGTTGTATTCCCATCCCGCTAGTAAGCCTTTTGTAATAGCCGGATGTTGTATGTGAATTGACGTATGATGTATTCCATTGTTAAGCAATAAAAGGCCCACCTTTTTACCCCTCCAAAGATGTACCAGTCGCACCCCACATACTAGCACGCTACCTCAACCTCTGTTCCATCGTGTAGGACCGGTCCTACTGTATAGTATCGGTCCCTGGTAACCGGACCCAGGGCTCCCCTCGACCCCCCTGCATCGGGAAGAGGGGGATCCACCCTACCCGGTCCGGACCAGCTGCGGTGCACCTCGTACACCGCGGACTAGGTTATCCCGGGAAAACCCCTAACGGATTTTCAGGATAACAATATTTATTAATTAATAATATTAACTAATTAATTAATAAAAAATATGAACGAAAAGCATGAGGCACTCCATAGTCCATATCATATGAAGTCTCACAATTTCAAAATATTTCATGATTTGTAATCAATTTTTTAATGCATTTTTCTTTATATATAATATATGTGAGTAGTTTACTAGAATAAGAGTTGTTTTATGTGTTTTTTTTTTCTTTTGTTTCTTCTTCGTTCACAAAATCAAGCCGTTTACACCATAAAATAATCAACAATTATCACAATTCGGGTTGAAAAAGTTGATATAAGAGACATTTGATGGAATTAGAGTATTGAAAGCAAAAATAGAATATGAAAAACAAAAAAAAAAGCATAAATCCGATGATGATTAAGTTATATTTTACAATACCCGCACATCGTGCGGGACTCAAACTAGTTTATTCGCTTCTCTAGCTAACATATATTTAAGGAATTAAAGCCCTGGGAACCTAATCCTAACGGCTCCCTCACCACATGAGTTCTGTGTCCTATTCCGTTCATTTTCCCCACTGCATTTAATGAATCCTGTGGCGTTGCGGTCAACACATAGTCTTACTTCTCCCAGTACTGGTAAATTGTTATAGATACCGGCTGTACAGTTGAGCATTACAGTTTCATTACCAGTTACACTTGTAATTGCACTTGTGAAATTAGAAACTGGGTAGCTACTATCATTGGCTACCAGATCTCTCCCATTTAGAGCACTCGAAATATTTATTGATATGTTCTTAATTAGTTTTACAGCCCTCATGAAGTAATCTTCTGGTGTCACTGGCTCTTGTTCATTCCACTCAGATATCGTGCGACCATGTTTATCCCACTCATGTTTCCAGAAGCATTTATTTATGTTGTCGATCCCGAAATTTGGCCAGTACGCATTTAAATCCTGAACAAGAGGAGACGTATCGTTGTCTAGCTACAAAACCAAAGACGTGAACATCAAGTGATGATAAAAGTAATCAACTATTGACCCAAAAAATAAGAAGACGAAGAAAAAAAAGAAGAAGAAGAATAGAGGATGCTATTAGTAACCGACAGGCTTGGCATACATGAATCAAGCCCAAATAGAGATGCAGATTGCTGAATAAATACAGAAACCAATGCATGTGAGGGGGACTCGAATCCAGGAGTCTTTGATGTTTGTAACTATCAGATTCAAAATCTTAGCCGACAGGAAATAACCCAACAATATATTTAAACATTCTAATAATAATAAAATAATAATAATAAGAAGAAGAATAGAGGAGAAGAAAGTACTAGGAATGAGAGGTTGGCAATTGTAGCAATTTGTTTTTGTAAAGGTTTCCCGCGTACGTCCGTTGGCCAAAGTCCATGTATGGTAAAATTTGGTGTAGCAGGCCTGCAATTGTTTCTGTTTACCTCACAAAAGGAAGGTGGCCATGTCAGGACAAACCAAAAGTGGTCGAATATTCTTGACTGGTTCAATTTTCCTGAGTGGTGGAATTTTCCTTTTTTTGCTGGAGGTGCTGCAAAATAACTTAAGCTATAAAGAAGCAAAGGTAATAAAAAGGCAAAAACAAATTTCATTTGTAAATATTTTCTTGGTTTGTTTCTTTTTATTAGTTTCGATGGATGCTTGGTGATTTGGTGAATGTGGTCTCTTTATATAGTGAAGTTCATCAAGGGATGAGATGAAAACCATTAATTAATGCGTACCTACATGCATGATAGTTACAGGTCATTTATATGTATATATATATATACAGTCTTTCTATTATCAGTTCGAATTGATATAAAATATATCAGTTACTTGCATGTGGGCCATTGGATTTAAAAGATGCTTTGATAAGTGCATGCAGCCAAGTCAAAGTATTTAAATCCAATGACCTACATGCAAGGAACTGATATATCTTTTGTCAGTTCGAACTGATAATAGAAAAATTGTATATATATATAGTCTTTTTATTGTCAGTTCATCCTGATAATAAATATATCTGGACGAAGAATGTGGACCATAGATTATGGAGAAGTTTTGACAAGTGCATACACTTTGAGTCAAAGTATGTAAGTTTAGTGGTCCACATTCTTCGTTCTGATATATTTATTGTCAGGATGAACTGATAATAGAAAATCTATATATATATATATGAAATTGCAAGAAGTAACTAAAAAATTTGTTGGTTTATTGTTTTTAGTCATAAATTTATATTTTATTATACTTATCACATTTAGCATTGAACAGACAAGATTGCCTTTCATTTTGTTTTTACTTCAACCACCCAAAAATTTGGAAATCAACCAGTATGTAATTTGAAAATCATTGACATGTAAGTTGAAAGTCAATTGACATGTAATTTAAAACTTAACTGACATGTAACTTGAAAAATCAACTCGCATGTAACTTGGAATCAAATGACATGTAACCAATTTATATGTCAGGTGAAGTAAAATTTAGGGGTAATTTTGTCCAAAAGTGGTCAAAAGTGATGAAAACAATAAAATATAATTTGGTGGCTAAAAACAATAAACAAATAAATTTTTTGGCTCTTTATGAATTCAACCCTATATATATTCCTTTACTCCTCAATATGCATTGATATAAAATACATTAGTGCATTGCATGTAGGCCACAGATTATGGATAAGTATGGATATATTCCTTTACTCCTCAATGTGCACCAATATAAAATACATCAGTGCATTGCATGTGGGCCATAGATTATGGATAAGTATGGAAAAGTGCATACAGACTGGGTAGTTCAATCTAATGATCAATATACAAGACATTGATATATATTTATTGGTGTGCACCGAGAATAAAAGTTTCTTATATTATATATAGAAGTATTACATCAATTTGGGGTATTTTAGGGAGTGGGAGGACTCGAACCCACAACATTGTGGTGCAGGTGACAGTTACAAGTCATATTACAATTTGGACTATAATTATTGTAGCATTATTGTATTAAAATTTTAAAATTGCATGATTCTGATTAATGGATTTAATTTACCTTTAACGGAAATTTTGTGAATTATTATAATATGAGTTTTGTGGTGAGTGTTTTCTTATTATAATGCAAGACTTCTACACTAGAGAAGATAAAATTGTATTAGAAATTGAAATTTGCACGATTCTGATTAACTAACATGTTTAATTTATATATATAATTCTTTGATCTAACACAGTTTCGATCTATATTTTAAAAAGAAAATATAGACATGCACTTAATCAAAACTCATATTATACATGTATACTTCACAAGATTAATTAATTAGTGTTCATCTCTTGTAATTTACTTGTGAATTAAATCAAAAGTAGTTCTCTAACAATAAAAGTATGGTTTAGAGAAATCAAAAGTCAATATATCTTCATTATTGCGTTCAAAGATGATGTGACATATGGAGCATTGTTGTGCACCAACACAATCCTACATTTCCAAGCCCATCGTCTTCATTCATTGAATGCTTTGTATGAACAAAAAACCTTTCTTCATTTTCTTCATCGTCTTCATACTAGCTTGTCTTCCACTGAATTTAATGTGGAAAAATATTTAGGTAACATTTCTTTGTCACATTAAATCTATAGTGTAAACAATGAGATGAGGTTTCACACCAATATTATAACAGTTGAAATTATGGATTCGAGTTGTATCCCCCATCTAAAATGCTGAATTTAATTGTAATAGTTCAAAAACCTGTATTTATCTCGAACTCAAAGTCTCCTAATAACATAAATAATTGCTTTAACATTCATCAAAGATGATCAAGCCTTGATTCTTCTTTCTTGATTAAATGAAATATGAGTAATTAGCTTGACATGGAGTTGTGATCCTGTCAAAAACATGGCAATTTGAGATAACGAAGCCCTTAACTCATTTACATGATCAACTCTCACTTAATCTAATTTTTAATTAATGTATAACGAAGGAGAAACCTAGTTATATGTACTACCATATATGTAGTATAATTCTCTCCCCTCTGTCTCTGGATTTTATTTTCCTTTAACACATCACATATAAGGTATAAAGATAGTTTCTAAAGACAAAAAAAAAATAAAAAATAAAAAAACCATGATAATATACAATTTTATATGCGATTTTCTATCAATATTATATATATATATATATAAAAGCCAACTTCATTAAGAAGAAATAGAAGGAAATACATCAGAAATCTATCAAATATTCAAGGTAATTGCAATGAAACTCTACTGATCGCACAAAAACAAATTTCTTTTATCCGAACCATTTCTTGTTTTTTTGAAAGAGTTGGGATCCTCTATTTGGTCCTTATTTTTCCTTTTTGAGTAATGCTACGATTCCCAAATTTTTTTCCTTAAATCTTTCCCAAATTGATATGGCACATGAGTTATCAACATCATGTAAATTATGAGAATATGTGGTGAGTGATGTAATGTTGACAACGCATGTGCCATATCAATTTGGGAAAGATTTTAGAAAAAAATTTAGGAAGCTGAGCATTACTCATTTTATTTAGCCTGAAAAAAAAGTCAAAACCAAATCAGCCAAAAGTAAGAGGAGATGCGAAGAAAGTAATTAGAGAGAATAAAGCCATGGAAAGTAAGGAGAGAGGAAAGAAACGATTAGTAAAGGAGAGACAAGGTAAAAATAATTAAAAACATTAATTGATGCGATATGAGAAAGAAAACAAATAAATTTATTTAAGAAAGTTCATAAGTGGAATAATCCAGGCCATTCAAACATTGTAAATCCAATGGACAAAAATATTGTCGAATTTGTGTAAAAAATTGGGGTCATGGATCCTATCATATATATTTATATGGGTTCAGTTACTATACTTGATCTGTATAGTTGCTGGATCAATTTGTAGTCATTAGATTTCAATAATTAATAAAAATTAAGGATTTGAAAAAAAAAAAATTAAAGCAAAAATAAACTAACACTCTCTCACATAACTGACCGTTAACAATACAGTTCATTTATTACTTAGAATTAATATAAATAATTCAGACCATTGATTTGCTATATTAGACATGTGGCAATATATTATAGATGGGGCGACAATAAATGTAAGAAGAGGATCCAGATCTTATATTATATGTATATATGGTCATTTTTCGGTGCAACATTACACGATACAACAGTATGTGATCATATATGATTGCATGTGATTACAAATATATATAATGTTATCGCATATGAATTGCACGTGATCACATAATTAAATTATTGTGATCGCATGTTAGAACATGCAATCACATATTAATTAGTTGATGTGGTTGTACCAAAGAAGACATGATCACGGTCAAAAATTTAGTCCTTCAGAATTATACTATGTTACAAACTTTAGGTTGTTACAAACCATAAACGAGACATATGCCATTTGGTTAGTTTGAATTATTAATTTGTATATTAAATGTAGGAGAGTGATTGAGCGAAATTGTGTAACATAACAATCGATGTCAGTATGTGACAATCTTTAGAATGGAAACCATACATTATTCCTTCAGTATTATACAATGTGAAAAACTTTTGGTTGTTACAAACCATAAACAAGACACATGCCATTTGGTTAGTTTGAAATATTAATTTGTATATTAAATGTAGGAGAGTGATTGAGCGAAATTGTGTAACATAACAATCGATGTCAGTATGTCACAATCTTTAGAATTGAAACCGTAAATCGTCCTTCGGAATTGTACTACGCGACAAACTTTAGTTTATTACAAACCATAAACGAGACACATGCAATTTGGTTAGTTTGAATTATCAATATGTTTATTAAATGTAAGAGAGTGATTGAGCAAAATTGTGTAACATAACAATCAATGTCAGTATGTGACAATCTTTAGAATGTTAGTCCTTTAGAATTATACAATGTGACAAACTTTAGGTTGTTACAAACCATAAACAAGACACATGCAATTTGGTTAGTTTGAATTGTTAATTTTTTTATTAAATGTAGGAGAGTGATAGAGCGAAATTGACATAACAATCAATGTCAATATGTGACAATCTTTAGAATTGAAATCGTAAATCCGTCCTTCGGAATTATACAACATGACAAACTTTAGGTTGTTGCAAACCATAAACGAGACACATGCCATTTGATTAGTTTGAATTATTAATTTGTGTATTAAATGTAAGAGTGTGATTGTGCGAAATTGTGTAACATAACAATCGATGTTAGTTTGTGACAATCTTTAGAACTGAAACCATAAATTAGTCCTTCAAAATTATATTTATGTGACAAACTTTCTATTGTTACAAACCATAAACGAGAGACATGCCGTTTGGTTAGTTTGAATTATTAATTTGTTTATTAAATGTAGGTGAGTGATTGAGCGATATTGTGTAACATAACAGTCGATGTCAGTATATGACAATCTTTAGAATTGAAACCATAAATCATCCTTTGGAATTATACTACGTGACAAACTTTAGGTTATTACAGACCAAAAACGAGACACGTGCAATTTGGTTAGTTTGAATTATTAATTTGTTTATTAAATGTAAGAGAGTGATTGAGCGAAATTGTGTAACATAACAATCAATGTCAGTATGTGACAATCTTTGGAATTGAAACCGTAAATCAGTCCTTTGGAATTATACAACGTGACAAACTTTAGGTTGTTACAAACCATAAACGAGACACATGTCATTTGGTTAGTTTGAATTATTAATTTGTTTATTAAATGTAAGAGAGTGATTGTGTGAAATTGTGTAACATAACAATCGATGTCAGTATGTGGCAATCTTTAGAATTGAAACCATAAATCAGTCCTTTAGAATTATATCTATGTGACAAACTTTCTGTTGTTACAAACCATAAACGAGACATATGCCGTTTGGTTAGTTTGAATTATTAATTTGTTTATTAAATGTAGGTGAGTGATGGAGCGAAATTTTGTAACATAACAATCGATGTCAGTATGTGACAATCTTTAGAATTGAAACCGTAAATCGTCCTTCGGAATTGTACTACGCGACAAACATTAGGTTATTACAAACCATAAACGAGACACATGTAATTTGGTTAGTTTGAATTATTAATATGTTTATTAAATGTAAGAGAGTGATTGAGCGAAATTGTGTAACATAACAATCGATGTCAGTATGTGACAATCTTTAGAATGGAAACCATACGTTAGTCCTTTAGAATTATACAATATGACAAACTTTAGGTTGTTATAAACCATAAATAAGACACATGCCATTTGGTTAGTTTGAATTGTTTATTTTTTTATTAAATGTAGGAGAGTGATAGAGCAACATTATGTAACATAACAATCAATGTCAGTATGTGACAATCTTTAGAATTGAAATCTTAGATCCATCCTTCGGAATTATACAACGTGACAAACTTTAGGTTGTTGCAAACCATAAATGAGACTCATGCCAGTTGATTAGTTTGAATTATTAATTTGTTTATTAAATGTATGAGAGTGATTGTGCGAAATTGTGTAACACAACAATCGATGTCAGTATGTGACAATCTTTAGAATTGAAACCATAAATTAGTCCTTCGGAATTATATCTATGTGACAAACTTTTTGTTGTTACAAACCATAAACGAGACACATGCCGTTTGGTTAGTTTGAATTATTAATTTGTTTATTAAATGTAGGTGAGTGATTGAGCGATATTGTGTAACATAACAGTCGATGTCAGTATATGACAATCTTTAGAATTGAAACCATAAATCGTCCTTCGGAATTATACTACGTGACAAACTTTAGGTTGTTACAAACCAAAAACGAGGCACATGCTATTTGGTTAGTTTGAATTATTAATTTGTTTTTTAAATGTAAGAGAGTGATTGAGCGAAATATTTGTGTAACATAACAATCAATGTCAGTATGTGACAATCTTTAGAATTGAAACCGTAAATCAGTCCTTCGGAATTATACTACATGAAAAACTTTAGGTTGTTACAAAACATAAATGGGACACATGCAATTTGGTTAGTTTGAATTATTAATTTGTTTATTAAATGTAGGAGAGTGATTGGGCGAAAATTGTGTAGCATAAAAATCAATGTCAATATGTGACAATCTTTAGAATGGAAACTATAACATAACAATAATATGCATGTGACAATCTTTAGAATTGAAACCATAAATCAGTCCTTCAGAATTACACTATTTGACAAACTTTAGGTTGTTACAAACCATAAATGAGACACATGCCATTTGGTTAGTTTGAATTATTAATTTGTTTATTAAATGTAAGAGAGTGATTGAGCGAAATTGTGTAACAAAACAATCGATGTCAGTATGTGAGAATCTTTAGAATTGAAACCATAAATCAGTCATTCAGAATTATACTACGTGACAAACTTTAAGTTGTTACAAACCATAAACGAGACACATGCCATTTGGTTAGTTTGAATTACTAATTTGTTTATTAAATATCTAGGAGAGTGATTGAGCGAAATTGTGAAACATAACAATCGATGTCAAATTTTTCTTAGATGACACCTTGAAACGTTGCACATAAGGACATCCATATACATATGTTTATATATATATATATATATATATATATATATATATATATATATATATATATATGTGGTACATCATCACCAACTGTACTCTTGAATCTAGCCGATTATCTAAACTGATTATTTCACTAGCCCAGAATCATGAACCCGAAGATCCTAATATTTGTGATCTGGAGTATACTTCTTTTTGGAAGACCAGAGTCAAAACCAAAAGGGCCCAATGAAGCAGTTGTCAAGAGATCAATGAGGGATACACAAATTGCCATCTCTGAGCTACACTTGGCCCCGTTAGCAAAGTGCTCTGGGAAAACAGTTACAGCGGAATTATTGTCTGTCCAATGTCTTGACTCTTGCCATATTGACCTGTCTACTGATTCTATACATCAGGTGAAGGTCTTTAATGCTCACCAAGAGTTGTCTAAAGTTGAGGTGGCAGTCTGCCATAAGGTTCAAGCCTCTCAAACATTTACCCAAACATGGACATTATCTAAAATGAAATCAAAGGTAGAGATCGAGGAGCTCCCAGTTTCGGAGACAGAATGTAGATCAGAGTGGGAAAGAGTCTGCAATAAAGGCCCTTGTGTGGTTGCACTGAATAATACATTTCAAGAGTCTTACTCCTGGGCTTCTGATATCGTTAAAACAGCCACCTCAATCTCTATTCGGACTATCCCGGGGGTTCATTATCGAGAGACCGGTGGTGAGAAAATGTCTCTGCAAGGGTCTTCGCCAGTACCTTTTTCGGACAAGGTTCTCCGAAAGTCTGATTATGAGGTTCTTGTGTGGGAAGAACACACTGTCAGCCAAGAATGTGAGTGGAAGGATGGTCATCTTATAACATGTATCTTCGCTAAGGATAATATCTGGTGTCCAACCCAGGGGATCTGGTTAGATAAGGCTACGACATTTACAGCGACTAGTCAGTGCCAAGATATGCAGTATTTTAAAAGTGCACAAGGGATTGTCTGGAGTGATGAGGGGGTCTTTGAGAAAGGAATGGAGGCCACAGACAAGAAGATATTCCTCGATCTTCCTGACCAAGCAACCAACCAGGATGCATATATTGTACAGCAGACCAATCATATTTTAGCACAGAGGGACGAACTCTTATGCATCAAATCTTGCCTTGATGTATCATCTCTGATACATAAGCCTAACTCATTAATTATGGCCGGACGATTGTTCTACTATTTAGGGACTGATATTGGTACACTGGAGGTTTGTGAACCAGCTTGGGCTTGTAGTGTGGAGAAGAACCCTCGTGTCTGCGCAGTGCCTCAGCTGGTAGAATTAAAGTGCAAACAGGGGGATTTTTGGTGGGACCCAGACAGCCCGATTATCCCGGATATGACTCCGTCATGTCATGCGTTAGCTGATCCACAGCGACCGTCTCTTACTTTGACTTCAAGGCTCGGGACGGTCACAGTGAATGAAACAGGAACATATCTCCTTCCAAGCAAGATAATTGTCCAGCACGGGGGAATGCACTTGTCCTATGGGACAGACCCAGCTCATACCTTTAATTTTCCCTCTTTATTGCAGAGAGTGAGAGGGAAGGAGGCTGATGATAGAATGAAGCCTTCTCGGGTCTTCGGAGAAACAGAGACAGTAAGTGGCAGAGGCCTGAATGCCCCTGGCTTGTTTAATGGGATCGTAGAATGGCTGGAGGACGCAGAACACACAATCAAGGTGTTTGCTTTTTCGATTCTCGTTGTGCTAGTAGGAGGGTGGTTTTTGAAGCTTTACTTTACTAACCGGAGGGCCTAGAGCGCCCCAGGGCAACAATCATTATCTCCTTGCAACTATTATGTAGGGTCTGTTTGGTTTTACTGTAATTTTTATAATAATTACTGTTAGATGTGTTGAATGAATAATCAGTTGTGATTAATTGTATTTTTAAAACTAGTTAAAAGCAGTATGTATATGTTTGGTAATTTTATTGTAAAAGTGCTGAGATTAGTTACAATAACTAAAATATACATGAGTTTAAGACCCTATTTCATTTTCTCCCATTAATTATAAATATTAAATTAATATTTAAGTAAAATATTTAAATTGGAAAAAAAAATTCCATAAGAACAATAAATATATATTTAAAAGATTTTATAAAACAAATCAATATTTAAATAAAATATTTAATTTTGAGATAAAATAAGGTATATAAATGATTTTAACTTGATTTCAAAAGGATAATAATGATATTTTAAGAGATACATTAAATGTTGAAATACATTATTCCATAATTACTTTCAAAAAATAGGATCTGGATCCCTTACCCATCTCATTTTTGTTCATCATTTAACGATCAAGTGACATGTGGCAAGAAAGTAAATGAATGGACATAATCCGTCCATTTTATTCTCTCTCACTTAGAAAGCCAGTTCAATCCTTAATTGATTTCTTTCTTTATTCTTTTCCTCTTTCACTTTACAAACATGAACTCAATCCCTGGCTCCATTTGACAAAGTCTTTTCAATTTTCACTAATTCAAAATGAATGGACAAGACCTTTAATATTTTTTTTCTCACTTACATCGAAAACTTCGGTTTGTATCTATTTTCCAGTTTTCCATTTATTTTATTTTTTTACTTTCCTTTTAGTTTTCTTCTGCTTTAAAAAAAAAATCGAATTTTCTTTTTGTTGGTTCCACCAATTCTACAATATGGGACTTGCTACAGTAAAGGTAAGAAAGGGTGTTGTACCGTACAAACCAACTAAAAGTAACAAAAATAATAATAAAAAAAGAAGAAGTGGTTGACAGCCCATAAAAGACCGGTTGCTACAAAAAATATATATATATATATATATATTTTATTATATTATATATATTTATATTATATTACATATTATTTAATAAAAAATTATTTTCAATAAAAAAATTAATTTAAAATTCAAGAAAATTATATTTATTTTATATAAAATAAATAAAATAATTTTTTTTTTTGAAAATTTGAATTTTAAAAACGAGTTCAACGTAGGTTGAACAAGTTTAACGTTCGACTGAATGTTAAGCTTGTTCGATGAACAAATCAACGTAAACCTTCATTCTTGTACAAGTTCAACGTAGGTTGAACGAGTTTAACGTTCATCCTAACGTTGAACTTGTTCGCTGAACAAGTCAACGTAAATGTTCAAGAAAAATTATTTTTTAAAATTTTTTTATTGAAATTTATGAAACATCTTCATGAACAAATTCAACGTAGGTTGAACGAGTTTAACGTTCATTATACCGTTAAACCTGTTCGATGAACAAGTCAACGTAAACTTCATTCTTGAACAAGTTCAACGTAGGTTGAACGAGTTTAACGTTCATCCTAACGTTAAACTTGTTCTCTGAACAAGTCAATGTAAATCTTCAAGAATTAAAAAAAAAAAAAAAAATTATTGAAATTTATGAAAAATCTTCATGAACAAGTTCAATGTAGGTTGAACGAGTTTAACGTTCATCATAACGTTAAACTTGTTCTCTAAACAAGTCAACGTAAATCTTCAAGAAAAATTATTTTTTAAAAAAAATTATTGAAATTTATGAAAAATCTTCATGAACAAGTTCAACGTAGGTTGAACGAGTTTAACGTTCATCATAACGTTAAACCTGTTCGATGAACAAGTCAACGTAAACTTCATTCTTGAACAAGTTCAACATAGGTTGAACGAGTTTAACGTTCATCCTAACGTTAACGTAAAACTTGTTCGCTGAACAAGTCAACGTAAATCTTCAAGAAAAATTATTTTTTTAAAAATAATTATTGAAATTTATGAAAAATCTTCATGAACAAGTTCAACGTAGGTTAAACGAGTTTAACATTCATCCTAACATTAAACTTGTTTGCTGAACAAGTCAATGTAAATCTTCAAGAATTTTTTATTTTTTTTTAATAAAAAAATTATTGAAATTTATGAAAAATCTTCATGAACAAGTTCAACGTAGGTTGAACGAGTTTAACGTTCATCCTAACGTTAAACTTGTTCCGTGAAGCTTAGAAGCGGGAGGGAGGCCAAACGCACAACCGAAAACAATAAAACTATGCACAAAGATCATCCACACTTTTAATATATATATATATAAATTCAAAACAAAGAGAAAATAGTGTTTGCTTGATCTTCCACGACCTAGCCGTTTTTAGGTAGAAATCGTGTCGAGGCGACTGTTTGTATGGATTTTTGCTAGCTAAAGGTGACCTTGGGGAGAGCTGAGTGAGCTCGCCCTGGGGTCGCTATGCTCTCGGTTTCTTGGATAGTTTTTTGCTTGATAAGGGCGACCTTGGGGCGGTCTGCGTGACCTCTCCCTGGGGTCGCTATCCTTTCGGTTTCTTTGATGGATTTTTGACTGATAAGGGCAACCTTGGGGCGAGTTGAGGGAGCTCGCCCTGGGGTCACTTTCAATCACACACTTCAAATTTAAAGAAAATTTATTTTACCATTACAGGGTGGTGAGGGAGGGGTTCGAGTCCCATAATACGCATTTTATAAACATGTGTGTGGAATTTTCTCTCGGTTTTTGAGAGTATTTATCTGGGCCACACTTGTTTTGTTTGATCTTGGCAAGTCTCGGTAGTCCTATTGTAATAGTTGTAACTTATAATACTTTTAAAAAAAATCAAAATGAATAACTTATCAAAATTATATAGTTATTAAAAAAAAAAAAATTCAAAACTTGTAGAATGATTAATGATGTCAAATAAAATGTTTAACCTTTGTATTTTTTATGTTTAGATAATATATTTGATTAATAAATATATATTTAATAATGTAAATTTCACTTGTGAATTTGGTAACCATTTTACAATTTCTGAAATTTTGACTTGTAACCATTTTTACGGCTATAGTAATCACCCTCACGGATATGGTAACGATTTGTACGGCATTAGTAACCATTTTGAAAATTTTGAAATTTTGACTTGTAACATTTTATTGACTATGGTAACAACCTTCACGACTCTAGTAAATATTTGAACGGCTTTGGTAACCATTTTACAATTTTTGAAATTTTGACATATAACCATTTTTTCATGGTTTTGATAACCACATTCATGGCTCTGTAACCATTGTTACGACTTTGGTAACAATTTTTTTATTTTTGAAATTTTCAGTTGTAACAATTCATAAAAATGCTTGACTTATAAACTTATTGCAAATAGTATGTTTAATGAATCAATAGGAAATTTAGTAAATATTTAATAATATATATCAATAATTAATTTGTAAAACATAAATATATAATAGTAATTTACTCATTATCATGTTAAAAAGTTTTGATTTTCCCCCAAATTGTTAACCAAATATCTAGTATCAATAATTTCCACCAACTATTTTGTTTTATGTTAACAATGCTATTATCATCAGATGTTACTGAAGCGAAGGGACGCCAAATTAGTAAATATGATTTTAGAAAGGAATTCATTGGTCTCTTGAGTGTGTGGATTGCCATTCTCCATCTCCTTGAGTGTGTGAATTTCCTTTCTATGTGTGAGTTTCCTTTCTATTCATTTACCTCGTAGGTCTATTTATAATGTTGCGTAAAGTATATTTTGTAGTTTGCTCTTCCTAAAGCTTTTGTTTTGCTAGAAGAGGTTTAACCCTCTATTGTTTCTCTAGCTCTAACCGATTGACAGTATTTTATAGTTTGATTTTCCTATGAATCTTTTTATCTCAAAAAAGAAGAAATAATCGATTAATGAATAAATATTTACACAATTAATAATAAAATTCAGGAAAATTAATTTTAAAAAATTCTAACACCATCAATAGTTAATATAAAAATATTTTTCCACATCATCAATATTTCCTCTCAATTGCAGTTTAAAATTTCCAGTAACAATTTTAATAATTAACAATTATCCCTCATTGTCAATATTTTTTTTTGTCAAAGTCCCATCAACATGCTTAGTCTTCACTCTTCAGAATCTTCAAATTCAGCATAACCTGTACAGAATAAGGTTCAATAATGAATATGGTGTAATGCCATAAGAAGATAAAAACACACCAGCAAGAAGCTTGAAATGCAAAGACTCCTATTAATGAAGATGTAATTATACAAGAATTGCCAAGACAACAAAAGATTCAAGAATTGCCAACACAATAGTGCAATTAAACATTTCTTTCTCTATTATTTGTATACCTACTAAATGCACAACTCTCATTTACTTGGTAAATTTATACATTTTCATTATTTTTTAAAATATAATTACTTGTTAAATATAACCAATAAATATATATATAAAAGAGTAAAAATGAACATATTAAAATAGACTCATATATCACTACAAGAAAATATTATATATCGTCATATATAAGCATATTCAACATATTCAAGCTAACTACATTAATATCGTTAACATATTCAAGCTAACTACAATATAAACATATTCTAATATAACCATAATATTAGAGTTTACTTGATCATCTAAACATAATTCTCAAGTTTACTTTACATGCAATATCATATAAACTTCAAATATCAACAAAAACTTCACAGCATCTTTAACTCTTTGAAGTGTAGCTTCCTCTAGCAAAGTGTAGCTTCTTCCAGGAAAAGTCTAAGCCTTTTAATTGATCATCTGGGTAACAATCAATTAATCATATATGACCAAGATACACAATCACTTTTATTAATGTTAATGAAAAATTGATACATGTCAATAAAAGCTAGTATAGGTACCGACCTTTCAAATGAATTGAGTGATAAATGCAGTCCAATCACAACGTATCTCATCGATCTTTTTTTGAGTATATGTACATTTCCCATTAAACTGTAAATATTCAAAATTAAAATATAAAAAAAAAACCCAATATTAATAAAATGTAACTTAAATAAATAATAATATAATTTAACAAACGAGAAAAGATAGAAGTATTTCACAAAATTGGATAAAGTGTTTGGAGGAGTTTAACTATTGAGGACAGAGGTCTTCAATGTCAGTAACATGGCTTGTATTCTTAACGGACCTCTTATCGGGTAGATTGACCACCAGCTGACCACATGCACTGCTAATATCCTGGCCCATTTCCTTACGAATGGTTGTCCGGATGTTATACGTCCCTCTGAGAATTTTCTGAAATATTGATACTTTCTCACTCAAAGCACCAATCGGATTGAAAGGTATTAGATTTATAACCCGCTTCAGCGGGATCTCAGTCAGGTGAAAGATCGAGAGGGAAAAGAGAAGAGCATATGAAGTGGTACAAGCAAGACATAAAAAATGAATCAAATGATAGCAATAAAAACCTCATAAATAAATAAATAAATAAATAAAACATATAGCCAACACATTCCACATTAATATGTTCTGTTGACGGTGATTTTTGGATCGTTGAAAAGTCAACCGTTAAACAATAACACGTAGGCAGATCGAAGCTTTAACTAATCTAGGGTTGAATAATCAAAGCCTCTTTCTCCACGTGGATGTGATACGATTCGTTCGTATTTGAGAATAGTAATGTAGAAAAGCAGGAAATAAATAATAAATCAAAAATAACACATGTTTTACGTGGTAAAACCCCAAGGCAGGGAAACATCCATGGTGCCGGTGCCAGTGCCAGTGACGGCGAGAAGAGATCCACTATGAATATAATAATTACACACTAAATACTCGCTTTTTCTCAGATAATTGCTTATGTTTCGTATCTTTTTTCTCATGTAAGTGTCAATTGCTCATGATGTCGATCCCCCTTATAATGAATACATGGTTGTATTTATACAGTTCGATTTAGGGTTGCCCTAGTTCCTATCGTATAAGCGGTGGACTTATTAATTAGAGTCTTTGTAGGATTCTGGTAGAGTAGACTGATTAGGACTCGTTTTCCCGTTTGGTGTTTATCCTTCTAGAAGCTTTGAGTTCTTTCCTGATTAGACTTTTGACACTAGAGAGGAAATATGGATATTTCCTTACTTGGAGTGTGATTCTTAGATTTCGTATTTGAGTGGATCTCCGCTTGATAAGACGTATCTTGATAGGATTGTATTTCTTGTTTTGGCCGAGTAGTTCCTGTTTTGGCCGAGTAGATCTCGCTGAGTAAAGATCTTCGGCGAGCAGGATCTTCGCTCATTAATATTTCTTTAACTAGACGACTTTACTTAGCGCATACGCTTCTAACTTCCATATTTAGCTTTCTTGATGATGTGTCCAGACCTGGTGATGTGTCCTCGGTCAGCGTTCCTTTCATTGACTGGTTGACTTTGGATGACGTGGAATTACTATACTTCCGTATTAGCCGCTATCTTTGCTGACGTGTTATGCTGACGAAAATATACATATAACAATACCCCCATAAATACTTCAAGCCGAACAAGCGACTTGATCTCTTCATTCCTTCGTTTTGGCAAGTAGTATTTATAATCATACTTGGCTTTTGGTTTTTAAGGAAATTCTTTCCCTCCTTTCTATCTTTAACCCTCGTGTTCCCCTTTGAGTGCCAACTTCAGCATTTAATGCTTCTTTGCATGACCGCTTCTTCTGTTTTTCTTCGCATCATTTTTTTTAGTACTTCTATTACTTTTCGTTTGTGCAAGTGCTTTTTTCTGACCGAGAAGTATTCCATTGTTCAATGCTTTCATCGCCGTGTAAATAATCTCCTTAAATGGCGAAGTCACTGATTGTGAGACAATTGTGATTGATGTTGCTGTTTTGGTGAAGTGTCGATTACTTTCAGTGTGTATTTGCTGTTTATTTGTCGTTATCATCTTTACCAACGTGGTTGGCTGTGGAGTGGATGGTATCGTCATGGCGAGTAAAGCAACATGATAAATAGCTGGTCAACCCGAGAGGGCTGCCAGTCGTGTAGTTTAGTTGTCCCCTTTTTTGCATTTATTTTGTTAAGGCCTTTCGGCTGATGTTTCTGCAAAAAGAAAACACTTTGTTTGTATAAAAATAATTTTAACTTCTTACTTACTTGCATTTGGCTCTGATCGTGTTCGATGAACTGCCTTACTTCACGAGCCCTGATTTTTTAGATCCTTTTTTTTTTTATTTGATTTCGTCATGCATCGGGATGAACTTGGCATTTTTTTTATTGAAGAGTTGAAGAGCTAATGAGCTGAATGGACCCACTGAGTTGAATAGTCACGGCAAGCTAAGTTAATTTAACTACGGTGAGTTGAATTGCCACAGTGAGCTGAATAGGTTGACACCTAAGATTTGATGCTTGGATGCTTTTAAGTTTCTTCATTCTGATGAGGTCCTTGCTTTTTGATACTTCACTCGGTCTTGTTAAAATGATTTTTTTTTTCTTTTAGATTGAACATTCCAAACGCTCGGCCTAGTTCTTTCTTACTCCTTTGAACCTTATTTTTTTATTATTGGCTGATCTTTTTTCGTAGGTCAGATTCTTCCTTTTGGCCGATCTTTCTTATAGATCGGTCTTCTTTTTGGCCGATCTTCCATATAGATCGGTTATTATTGTTTTTTTTTTTAAAACCTTCTGACTAATATTTCTGTAAAAGAAAAAGACATTTTATATGTACAAATACAATTTAGACTTTTGACTTACTATCTTTTGCACTTCTTGTGAGCCGCTCCAAAGGCTCGCTCGGCTGACAAACAAGAATTTGGGTTTTCCGGCTCAAGGCAATCTGAGCGCTTATTTTGTACCACAGGGGGTCTTGACCGTATCTAAATTTCTACCCACTTTCGGGGTTTTTACTTGATTTTTAGCGAGGTGAGTCGAGCCAACCTCAAGGTTAGGGGTGGGGCATTAAGTTCGAAACCGAACCGAACCGAACTGAACCGAAAAAAGGGTGTTCAGTTCGGTTCATAGGAGGAAACCGGTTTAAAATTGTAAAATTTTCAAAATTTTTGGTTTAAACCGGTTTTACTTTTCTAAAACCGACTTGAACCGTTTAAACCGGGTATATAATAATAATAATAAAAAAACCCTAAATCTTAATCTTATCTTTCATTCCGCCACTTCTCTAGTTCTCTCAGACTTCTCTTCTCAGTTCTCTGTCTTCTCTCAAATCTGAGTCCCGATTGGAAAAACATCTCATTTGTTCATCAACCTCCGTTCTGCTTCGTCACCTGCTGCTCAATCTCCGACTTCTCTCAGTTCTGAGTCATCACATTCTTAAGGACTCAAGGTTTGTCAACTACTCAAGTCACTCAACGCCTATATCTTCTTCTTTTTCTAATTATTTTCTTCTTTTTCTAATTTTCTTGTCTACTTTGTTTGGTTTCACCTCCGATCTGGTCGTCTATCATCTGATATGCTCATTGCTCAGCTCGTACGTTTGATCTTCTCTTCTTCAACCTTGCTTCAGCTTGTTCGACTTCTCTTCTTCAACTCATCTAATCTGCTTCAACAAGAGTACAAGACAAAGCTTCAAAGGTTGGTTCTTGTCTCTTTTATATTTCATCTGGGTTTCTCTTATTATAAGAGTCTTATATTGTCCAAAGTTACTATTTTTTGTGTGTTTGTTTTGAAGAGTTGATGTTTTGAATATTCTTATTGGTAGAAATAATTATCTGTGTACAAGGTGCCAATGCTCTGGATTTGTATCATTCCTCAAATTAGTGTCAACGTTATATTATTTAGCTCTCACTTTAATAATTATCTGTATGCATGTGTTTCTGTTTGAATTTTGATAATGGAAAACATTTTCAAATACCGCCTGTCACTCCTAAATTCATCCACTTCTCAAACCGACACTACAAGAAAAACACTTAAGGACAACGGGCAATGCCCGTTATAGATGTGTATCGACCACGGGCATTGTGCCCGCTATAGATGGAGCAGTAGTGGAAAAGCGCACTTTTTGACAACAGGCATTGCCCGTTATCGATGCATTATTGACAACAGGCATTGTCTGTGGTCGATGCGTTACTTACAACGGGCATTGCCCGTGGTCGATGAGTTTTTTTTTTTTTTTAAATAAAAATTAATTTATTGATTTTATATGTAGCCTGTTTAGTACAAATTATTGGAAGATTAAACTCTAAAGAATTCAATATAAAATCAACAAGCATTCAACATATATTAAAATGTATAAATCCATAAACATTCAATTACAAATCTTCAAGTATTAACATTACATTCAAGACCAAGTTTCTCTCTTCAAAGAAAAATCAGCAAACCCACCAAATAAAGTATCCAGCCTTTCTTGCTGTCCCAAATTCAGCTTCTGTCAAGAAAATTACCAAAAGGTGGAACAATGCAATTGTTAACTATAGATGCCGAAATTTTATTGGCAAGTCTTATTATTTGATAAGTTTTTCAAAAAATCACATATTAGAGAACCCTAAATCAAGAAAACAAGTGGAAATGTAGAAACGTACCTGATCCAACTTGCACATCAAGACCAAGTATCTCTCTTCAAAGAAAAATCAACAAACCCACCAAGTAAAGTATCCAACCTTTCTTGCTGCTCCAAATTCAGTTTCTGTCAAGAAAATTACCAAAAGGTGGAACAATGCAATTGTTAAGTATAGATGCTGAATTTTTTTTGGCAAGGAAATAGTAAACTTCTTTTTCTTCTTCTAAGAACAAACATATACTCTTATAATCCACTAAAAGATGCCAACAAAGGAAAAAAAAAAGTAGACATATCCACACTAAAAACCCTAAGCAAACTATAGAATTCAAACCAAATTGATGAGGATCCAGACTTACTCACAAAATCCCCTGCAAACATAGATTTGAGTGTTTTACATTAATAAATAAATAAATAAATTATACACAAATTGAGTGTTATACATTAATCAATGGCAGCTTGTTTGATCCCTCCTTTGTGTACTTATGTCCTGTAAATAAATTCCATCAGTAGAACAACTAAAAATTAAAAATAACAAAGTTTCACTACGAAATGTGCGAGTGACTCACCATTATCAATCAAATCGGTCTTAGAATGATACTAACACAAGTAGAGCAGAACAGGCATGGTTTCCAAATGAATCTGTATAATGTTTCAATGCAGAAAACGAAACATTATCCTCGTATGTCATATGGCAGGAATTTTAGATTTTTAATGGCACTGGAAAATACAATCTGTATGCCAAATTGACATATTGCATGATGTAGACAGAAACAGAAATCATGAACACTAATACAATTATAACAATTTCAAACTCCAAATTGGTAAAGCTTCAAAAACAACTCAACAAAGCAATGTCAAGACAAATCATATTAAAGAAAATGGGTACGCTTCATTGATTTTCCAGACCCCAAAAAATTTAGAAACAGTACAAATAAACAATTTCATGCCTGCTACTACTCCAGTTTCACTTAAATGAACCAAAAAAGCATAAATGTTATATCCAAAAAAATAAGATTGTAAACATTTTAAAATAGTAGATCATGGATCAAGTCTCGCGTAGCCTTATCAAAAAGAACAAAAATCTAACTCATACCCATCATAATAAACCAAACCCACCAATCAAAATCAAAAAATTCAACAAAAAGACAACATAACAATGATCGAAAACAAGGAAACCACACCTGCTCACCTAAACTGATAGCTTTAAAACTCACCAAACAAATGTAAAATTAACAAATCCCCAAACAATTTACAAAAATTAATAAAAATACCCATCAAATGAAAATAAAAGCCACATACAAGATGAATTGAGGTGCAGAGATTTGTACATTACCTGGTACTTTTCTTCTTTATTTCTTGAGACTTGAGAGAGAAAAAAAAAACCCAGAATTATTTGAACTGAAAACAATAAGAATTTTGAAGAGAGGATTACAGGACAAACGATGTCACCCACAAAAAGGCAAAAATAAAAAACCAAGCAAAACCCCACATGTCACCCACAAAAAGACTAAAAATAATAATCTGATGCTGCTTGAGAAACCACAAGCAAAACCCCACAAAAAGGCAAAGAATCCAAGCAAAACCCCACATGTCACCCACACCATCTGTTACCACAGGAAGACAAACCCATTTTGGCCATCGAAGATTTATAATTAAACAAAATAAGAGGTCTAACCTTTCAAAATAAGACTTCTATTGATGTGTGATAAACTGAGCGGCGGCACTTCTCACCTTCTCACCTTGTTGGTCGATCGAGACGGAGAAGAGAGATGGAGGTCGATCGAGAGAGAAGAGATGCGTGAGAGGAGATGTAGGTCGACCAGAGAAGAGACATGTTAGGGTTTAACAATTTGGGGATTTTTGTTTAACAACGGGCACATAATATATATATGGTCTCAATAACAACGAGCTTTTATCTACCCGTTGTTATTATAAGATTATTCAACACGGGCCAATAACTGCCCGTTGTCAATAAAGCATATCCAAAGCGGGCATATAAGGGCCCGTGGTGGAAAATATTTTCAGTGATCATTGGTAACGGACATTTAAAGGCCCGTTGTTGCTATTACTTATCAAAAATGGGTCCCTTGTGCCCGTGGTGGATGTTCCGTTATCGTTAAGTGTTTTTCTTGTAGTGCGATTTCCAAATTCAATGGCTGTCAGCTTAAAATAAATCAAATCACTTAGTATATGACTTGTTCTAAGTAGTGTTTGATACATTGGTCATATTTGATTATATATAAGAAATTAGGTTGGGTTGCTGCAGCCTACAGGTTCTGGTTTGTGTGTTTTGGGTTCCCCTGTTTTGGGTGTTGTTGCTGTCGTAAGGCTGTGTTGTGGGCGTTTTGTTGTTGTTGTGCTGCGGTTTGTTTTTGTATGCCTGGCTTGGTGCCTTTGTGTTTAGTGTGTTGCCTTTTAAAAAAATATATATAAGAAGTTGATATCCTATGTGCCATAGACCAATTTCATTAAAATAGTAAACTACTAAACTGTACAGCAAATTTTTTGTGGGTCACAACCCATCAAATTTAAGAAACTCATTAAACCCATAAGGCCCATTAGGCTCAAAACCGAAATGAACCGAACCGAGCCGAACCGATTGAAATCAGTTCAGTTCAGTTCAGTTTGGTTGCCATTTCTTATTCGGTTCAAACCGGTTCAATTTTGGATGAACCGAAATATTTTCGGTTCAATCCGGTTTTGCCCAAAACCGAACCGAACCGAATCGAACCGAACCGTGCCCACCCCTTAGTCAAGGTGTTTGGCTTAGGTGGCCCGGATCTTGTATTTGAAAGCTTCCCAGCTGCTTTTGTGTGCACTTGCTCATTGGAGCTTTGTACCTGCACATTGTAAACTTGACATAAATACAATTTAAGCAAAAAGGTATTTACCCCCTTTTCTTTTTGCTCAGCTACCATTGCTGAGTTTTCGGTTTAGGCGTAGGGCCTTTTTTCTTTTTATTTTGTTCAACTACCATTGCTGAGTTTTTGGTTTAAGGCTCAAAGCCTTCTTTGTTCAGCTGCCATTACTGAGTGTTTGGCTTAGGCGCAAGGCCTTTTTGTTGTTGTTCAGCTGCCATTGTTGAGTTTTTGGCTTACTCAGTATTTGTCGAGACGTATCTGACCATACACCAAGTCTTTAAGGCTCAAAGCCTTCTTTGTTCAGCTGTCATTGCTGAGTTTTTGGCTTAGGCACAGGGCCTTTTTTGTTGTTCAACTGCCATTGCTGAGTTTTCAGCTTACTCAGTGTTTGTCGAGACGTATCTGACCATACACCACGTCTTTAAGCATACTTTACGGGACGTCTCCCTCTTTTACTTATATAGGTTTTAAGTGCTAGTTTTTCCAACCCCCAACGTTTCTTTCGACCACTGTCTTTTGAGTGCTTATCCTGCACTTCGAAGGGTCACGCTTGCCAATGGTGGCGAGTACCAATTGGTCTTTTTGCGTTTTCTAACTCAGGTCGCTATGACTAGTCTACAGCCTGATATGTTTGTGGGTACCCATTTGTCGACGTTTACGTTGTTATTGTTGAGAATGTTCTGCCTTCATTTGAATTTCTACATGCACTGAGAAGAAACTTGTTTTGCACGCATTGATACGAAGCTCGATTCTTGTGCTAAGGTTCTCATTTTTTCTTTTTGTGCCAAACATATGAATAGCATTTGCACAAATAACAAATATACATGTATATACTTTAATAATGCTGAACAAAAATAGTTGGATCCATGTACGGTATTGGTTATGGTCATCGTTCGGGATACAATATCCATTGATTCATGTTGGGTGCTTTGCTTATAAAAACACGTGGCATAATAAACAAGAAGTATATATTTTGATAGAGAAGCATACAACGTGCATCTTATGATTTTAATTAGTTAGCAACAGAAAAATAAGCATCGTGATATCCCATCAAGTTATTGAGGTTTAAGATAATAACAAGTAATAATAATTAAACCAAAACGTACCTCCAAGCCCGACCAATTTTGATAATGTCATTAAGCGCTTTCGAAAACACTTGGTCACTTACCGAACCTGAAGTTTAGTTGTATTGCTTTCAAATACTTTGGCTTTTTTTTTTTTTTTAGTTGCCTGGGCGGAAAAGGGACTTTCATAAAAACTACTTTCACAACTGTGAATTTTCCTTACGGTTACATCTTCTGCTCCCATAGCCCCCCATCAGTTGTTGCAAGTAGGTTTAGGCTTGTTGGAGTGCTTTTAACATCGCATCCACCCCCTCTTTAAAGAGAAATACAACTAGTTTGTGCATGCTACGGATTTGTATGTGAAAGTATAACAATATGAAGAAGTAGACATAGTTCAATATATCTAGATTAAAGAAATTATATGTTTCAAGTATCATAGACTCATCTTCGATCTCACCAATGTATTAGGCATATCAAATATTCCGAGTGTTAAATTTAGCAAAACTTATGCTCAAAAGACCGAATTTGGTTGAACTAAACTGTATTCAATCAATCCAATATGGATTTTTAAATAACGGTTGACATAATATATTTTAATCATCAATAATAAAGATTGCGGCATACCTGTTGCCGATTGAATTTGCTTTAGTGAAGGTAATAGTGCATCTCCAAATCAAAGTGATTTGTACACATATTTAATGAGAAGATATATTTACAGACTATGTCGTTTCTAACTACCTATTAGCTAATTCACATTATTATAAGTGAAAGTGAGAGTACCTCCTTGCCCGAACAATTCCAGTACTGCATTTAAACGCTCTCGGAAACGCTTTTAACCAAGATCAAAGCCTTGGTTAAATTCCACTGAGTTTTTGGACAATTTTCTTTTATTTTTACCATATACGACTATGTATATTCTCTGTTCGCACAATAGAACAACAAAATCATAAAATTAAACAATGTGTAAATTGGCTTACCTCGGCCACTTACCAAACCTGGTGTGCAGTTTTTTTATTCTTGGATCCTTTGTTGTTGGACAAGTCGGTAACGAAAAGCCGAATGAACTTTAGCTGAGAATTGAATTTAGGTCCTTTTTTTCCTTTTTTGTTGAACTGCAACGTTCTAGAGGTCATCAAATATTCCTCGAGCTGAATTTTGTCGCGGGCCACATGTCCTCGAAAGGCTCCGTGCATCTAGTTTACAGCAAAATTCACGGTTCGTGATTTTGTGCTTTCTGGAGAGAGTTACCTTTGTTTTAGCGACCGGTGGTCGGATCAGAAAGTTCTTCGCAAAGTGATTTTTTTCAATATTTTGGGAGCCATAAAAACTTTCATAGGTCAAACTAGATTGTGGACCAAATGTTTTTGGAAAGGTCTGGATGTTTAGTTTCCAACGGTTTTTACGGCTCATGGTTTCGATGCTTGTAGAGATGGTCAGATCAGAAAATCTTCCGTGAGTTGCTTACTTCAGTGTTGTGGGGGCCACCAAAAATTGCACGAACCGAACTGGGTTGCGAACCATACATGCTTGGAAAGGTTTTGAGGTCTAGTTGGTTTTTACGGTTCGTAAATCCGAGTTCCGTAGAGGGAGATATGCTCACTTTAGTGTCCATTGGTCAGAAATTTCGCGATTCACGGCAACTCTTCTTTTTTGTAAGTTGTCAGAAAGGGAAAGCAATTCCTCGGACGGCTTTTGACACTTTGAAGCTTTGGAGATATTCTCCCTTCGAATTTGGTCACAACCGGGCCTCCTATTGGGGTACTGTTGATGATCCACCCCCTAGCGCTTTCAGTAGCCGTCCACTGGGGTGCTTCAGATGTTGCATCTGCTGGTGTCGTAATCGCTGGGGTGAGTATCTCCGTAGAGAGTTGTAGGGAGTTGGTTATCACCTTTGTTTAGATCCACGTCGGATCAAGAAGCTTTCGGAAAGCAACATTATCTGAGTCAAACTTAATAGACTCTTCACTGGATTGATGAAGGCAGTTGTTAGCAATGTAAGGCCAATGCTACCCTTCCATTTATGATCAGGTCACCAAGGCTATATGGTTTCTTTCTTTATTTTTTTGAAACATTTAAGTGCATCGAGATGAAATTCGATTCCCATTCGACGAGGCAAGACTAGATTCCTGAGCTAGCATTTTCAACTTGTTTTCTATACCAAGTATGCGAATAAAGTTTGCACAAGTAATAAATCTATGATAGACAACTTGCGTATAAGAGCCATAAAAGTTGTCAGACATACTAATTAAGCATGCATTATATGTTTGTAAACTTATGCACGTGTATTATGTATTGTGTACAAGAGAGACATGCATAGATAACATGTGAATGCAATATAACATAACCAAGTATGCGAATAAAGTTTGCACAAGTAATAATAATCATGCATTTAATGAGACCAAATAATTGGAAGTGATCAACTCATACATGCTAATATTAATTATTAGTGTCAAAATTTGACACCTATAAATCTATGATAGACAACTTGCGTATAAGAGCCATAAAAGTTGTCAGACATACTAATTAAGCATGCATTATATGTTTGTAAACTTATGCACGCGTATTATGTATTGTGTACAAGAGAGACATGCATAGATAACATGTGAATGCAATATAACATAAAGAGAATTACACAAAAGTTACGCGTGTTGTATATTTGTATGTGAAAGTATAACAATATGAAGAGGTAGATATAATTTAATATATCGAGATTACATAAATTCAATGTCACTAGCATACCAAATACTTCTAGTCACATTCTTCAACACTCATGCTCATTTGATTTAAAGAACAAATTGGTCGAACCTAATATTGTTGAGTCCAACCACTATCATGAATATTTAAACATCAATCAGTATGTTTCACTCTTATTAATCTAGAATAATAATCATGTGACATACTTGTTGCTAGGGATGGGAATTTCCCCCGCGAGGCCCCACCACCACGGGGCCCCGCCTCCATTTGGGGGCAAATTTTACCCCCAAATGGGGTTTTGGGGCGGGGGTGGGGGCAAATTTTGCCCCAAAAACCTAAATGGAGGTGGGGGTGGGGGAACCTCCCCCCACCCCCATTTCTCCATTCCCCCATTTCCTAAATGGGGTGGGGTGGGGCCCCATTTCCCCCATATATTTTATTTATATATTTTTTATTTTATTTTATTTTCTTTAAAAAAAAAAAAAAAAAAAAAAAAAAAAAAAAAAAAAAAAAAAAAACTAACTCTATTAGTCAATTACTCATATACTCGATTATTCTCTGCACAGTTAAATTTTTTTAGACTTTTATGTACAATACACTAATACTATATTATTATAGTTATTTGTATTAATTTTGGATTAAATTAAATCAATTATAGATTTTAGATTGTATATTTTGTTAATTATTGGATAGGATATTGAAACAGGGTGAAACAAAAGTTTGGTCCGATCGAATTCTGAATTATGAATTCTAAATTCTGGATTTTGGATTGAAAATTTTTAGAATTAGAAATGGAGGAAATTGGGGAAATGGGGGACTGGGGTGGGGGTAGGGGGTAGGGGAACCTCCCCCCAAACACCCCCATCCCTAGTAACCCCAAATAGGGTTTGGGGGCAGGGGTAGAGGCAGGTTTTAGGAATGAGGGTGGGTGTGAGGGGACCCTCCCCCGCCCCATTGGGCCCCTAGTCCCATCCCTACTTGCTGCCGACTAAATCTATTCGGCAATGCACTCCCAAGTCAAGGCAACCCATGCAAATATTTTAATTGAAAAGCATTGTATGCAATCTTCTAATTTCAACAAATTAGGTGTATTCATAGTATAAGATTTAAGCATCCTGATATTCTATACGGTTATCGATGCAAGACAATATCAATAGTAATAACAATTAAGTGAAAACGTATCCCCGAATCCGAATGATTTTATCAAGATCGAAGTCCCGATTAAATCTCGAATGATCATTATTTGGTCGGTTTTCACTTTTATTTATATGTAACTATACATATATTCTTTGTAAATAAAATTGTAAATTTAAACCGATGTGTAGATTGACTAACCTTGGCCACTTATCGAACCTGTAGTCTAGTCGTTTTACTATTGGATCCTTCACAGGTGAATTGAAGAAGAGCTGAGTGGGTTCAATTGAGAATTGACATTCGGTGTTTTATACCAAGATGGGCTCGGTTTCTAACATGTCAATGTAAACTTTATGCTGAATCGCAACGTTCCGGAAGTGGTCAAATATTCCTCGGGATGAGCTGTGTTGAGATCCTCATATCCTCGGAAAGATCTATACGTCTATTTTACAGCAAAATTCACGGTTCGTGATTCCATGCTCTCTGGAGAGAGTTATCTCTATTTTAGTATCTGGTGGTCAAGTTTGGAAAATCCTCCACGAACCGCTTCCTTCAATGTTTCGGGGACCATAAAATATTCCACAGGTTGAACCAGATTACGAACCTTATATTTCTGGAAAGGTCCGGATGTCTAGTTTCCGATGGTTTTTATGGCTCGGGATTTCGACTTCTGTAGACGGAGATATGCCCATTTTAGTGTTCGATGGTTAGATTAGAAATCTTTACGCGATCTGGTTTCTTCAATATTGCGGGAGCCACCAAATATTGCTCGGATTGAACTAGGATACGAACCAAATATTCTTGGAAAGCCTTGGATGTCTAGTTTCCAGCGGTTTTTACCGTTCACAAATCCGACTTCTATAGAGGGAGATATGCCCACTTTAGTACGCATTGGTCAGCAATTCCGCGATTCTAGATAACTCTCCTCTTTTCTTTTGTAAACTGTCTGAATGGGAAAGCAATTCCTCGATCGGATTTTTGATACTTTGACACTCTGAGTATTGCTTTCGCAATATTCGTCCTCCGGATTTGGTCACGGCCATGGCTCCTGCTACTGGTTCTATAGTTAATCCACTCCCTAACACTTCCAATAGTCGTTTGTTGGGTGCTTCAAGTGTTGGATCCCCATCGGAATTCCTTCTGTGGTCTGTTCATAAGGGTTCCTCAAAGTTGAGTTCTCGCCCCCTTCTTCTAGCGCCAATTGTTGACGGTGATTTTTGGATCGTTGAAAAGTCAACCGTCAAACAATAACACGTAGGCAGATCGAAGCTTTAACTATTCTAGGGTTGAATAATCAATGCCTCTTTCTCCACGTGGATGTGATACGATTCGTTCGTATTTGAGAATAGTAATGTAGAAAAGCAGAAAATAAATAATAAATCAAACATAACACATGTTTTACGTGGTAAAACCCCAAGGCGGGGAAACATCCACGGTGCCGGTGCCGGTGACGGCGAGAAGAGATCCACTATGAATATAATAATTACACTCAATACTCGCTTTCTCTTAGATAATTGCTTATGTTTCGTATCTTTTTTCTCATGTAAGTGTCAACTGCTCATGATGTCGATCCCCCTTATAATGAATACATGGTTGTATTTATACAGTTCGATTTAGGGTTGCCCTAGTTCCTGTCGTATAAGCGATGGACTCATTAATTAGAGTCTTTGTAGGATTCTGGTAGAGTAGATTGATGAGGACTCATTTTCCTGTTTGGTGTTTATCCTTCTGGAAGCTTTGAGTTCTTTCCTGATTAAACTTCTGACACTAGAGAGGAAATAGGGATATTTCCTTACTTGGAGTTTGATTCTTAGATTTCGTATCTGAGTGGATCTCCACTTGATAAGACGTATCTTGATAGGATTGTATTTTTTGTTTTGGTCGAGTAGTTTCTGTTTTGGCCGAGTAGATCTCGCAGAGTAAAGATCTTCGGCAAGCAGGATCTTCGCTCATTAATATTTCTTTAACTAGACGACTTTACTTGGCGCATAAGCTTATAACTTCCATATTTAGCTTTCTTGATGACGTGTCCAGACCTGGTGATGTGTCCTCGTTCAGCGCTCCTTTCATTGACTGGTTGATTTTGGATGACGTGAAATTACTGTACTTTCGTATTAGCCGTTATCTTTGCTGACGTGTCATGCTGACAAAAATATACATACAACATGTTCAATCATCAAAGCGCTTGTTTTCTAATTGCTTCACTCAAGATTTTAAAGTCTAGGGAATCGATTAGCTTAATTCACTGTCTTCTGTGTTCTGTTTTCTGTGTTCATCATTTGCGTAAGCAACCAAGGCCACCATCCACCTCATATAATGGTAATTGGTAAGCCAACCCCAATATCAGTTCCATCATTGTATCACAGATTCACAGATTCACATCTTTTTTTAACAGTTACTTGTAGAAAGATATTCAACTAGTCTTTGAGTGTATGATCAATGAGCAATTAATCAATCATCCCACAAAAGGGTAAGTTTTTAGACATGGCGGCTAGCTTTTTAATAGTCTAAACATTAATTTAGGTCATTAAGGGAGTTATATTTGGTTCCTGTGCAATAGAAACACATCTTTGCTTTGAGTTAAAGTCCTACTTGGTAAAAGTACCTGATTGGAATTTCAAACTTAATTAAGCAAATATTCTGGCTCAACCTCCCAAATCCAGTCAATTACAATCCAATCCAGTTATCAAATGTGTTTATGTTTCGATATCTTGTGATTTTGAACTTTTCAAGACTTCAATTAGGTCCGTTGACCAGTGGTATATCTAAAAGGAAATTTTCAGGCCTTTGCTACATCACTAATATAGTTCTTTAATGTTTATAATCTAGCAGTGGGTCACAAAAAGAAGGAAAAAAAAATGATAAAAAATTATAAAAATATGAAGTTAAATCAAAGCACTCATAAAAATAAATAAATAATATTCAATATGCTCCAATGTTCAAGTTCAAGAGCTCACCACTTGAAATGTCTCTAGCAATTTCCCAAGCTGGTGAGCATGCAGCTCTTCATCATTCAACCCATTAAGCATGATGTACTCGATAAAAAATTTTGCTGACTGAAAGTTTAGGATCCAAAATAAGTTCTACTAAAGACTCTGAAAAGAAAAATAGTACATTAACTTCTAAGAGAAACATTAAGTATAGAAATTCCTACCTGTTCTTTTGATATTCTTGAAGTGCATCCATAAGTTTTTCTAGAGGAAAAGCTCGTGCTGCAGGCATTATCTAACAGTGCACATCTTGAACTGGCGTGTGAAGGGATATTGCTAAGTTCAAACCTGGAAGATCATTATGAAGCTTTTTGATAACATGAATAATGCCAACCTACAGAAGATTATATGCAATTGGTACGCTTGTAAGCAGTGTTGTAAAAGTCGCTAGGCGCCAGTCGGGCGGCGACCCACCGCCTAGCGCCTAGGGGGATTAATCGGGGACTAGTCGAGGACTAGGCAGATGGCCGGAAGTCGGCCGTCGGCCGGTCAACGGAAAGCTGGCGGCCGGCCGGAATTTTTTTTTTAGTATTTTTTTTTTAGTATTTTTTTTTTCCTATAATTCAAAAAAATCATAATATTTCATATATTTTCATATTTTGAACCTAAAATTGAAAATCAAATTCTAAAAAACTCAATATTGACTATTGATAATCAAAATTCCATAAACAACTTAATAAAATCCAACAAACTAAATCAAATTCCAACTAAAGTAAATCAATTTCCAAGTTCCAACCAAAGTAAAAAAAAACCTAAACAAAATCTAACAAATTAAATGAAATTCCAACCAAGTAATTCAAATTCCAAGAAACTAAAGTCAATATAGTACAATCACAATGTGCAAGTGGATAGTGATGTACAAGTCAACAATGCATGCCTTACTAGTCAACACTCAACACACACTCAACAATATAATAATATATATTAAATCTGTAAACTTAAACACATTAACACAGTAAAACGAAATCAGATTTGTGTTTGAGAGAGATCAGGTTCGAAGACTTTGACGATGACAGTGGCGATGAAGGCGACGACGGCGATGCAGGCGACGGATGACGGCGGCTTCGTTAGAGGCAAAGAAGAGAGAAGACCCAAATAAGTATCGACGACGAGCTGGAGACGATGAGCTGGAGGTCGACTGCGACGAGCTGTTTTGCGATTTGCTTCCTCACTTCTCAGTTTCTCACTTCACTTCTCTCATATTTTCAATTTTTTTTTTAAAAAAATGAAAGTGAAACATTGAAATGAAACCTAACTTACCAAAGCCAAAGGTCAGAACGGCGACGTTTTTGTCACCAAAATCACAAGTCGGTCAAAATCGGTTTGACCGACTGGATCCGACTTGCCGACTTCCTCCGATTAGACGGCGACTTCCTTCCTCCCGCCTAATCTCGCCGACTGCCCTGAAATCGCCGCGGTGGGGCTCCGACTACCGCCTAGGCGGCGACTAGGCGGGCCTAGGCGGCGACTTTTGCAACACTGCTTGTAAGTCAAGTGTTTCCTGCATTCATAAGGCATTTTAAAATTTTAACATAATTAATTTAACTTGAATTTATTGTCAGAAATGTTACTTGAATGCTAAGAAGCACCGATTCGGATACGGGTACGGATACGACACGGATACGGGGATTCGACGTTTTCCAAAAAAGCAGGATACGGATACGTTTAGTGTATATGTATATATATTTAAATATATATATATATTAATTTGTTTGGTTCTGCATTTTTTTTTAAATTTTTAAAATTTTTAAATTTTTTATTTTGGTTGGGGAATGGGGACAGCAACACAGTTACACAGCTGTCCCCAACACATGCTTTGGTTATGCATTTTTTTTTAGTAATTGTTTTAAATTTTTTAATTTTTGTTGGGTACAACAACAAATGCTGTCCCCAACACAGGCTGTCCCATCCCTCAATGCACATCAATCTCCTCTCTGTCCCTCTTCAACGCGCGTTTCAACTCCTCTTTCCATTTCATACATTCTCTCAATCTCCATCTCTATCTCTTCGTTTCAACTTCTCTCCATCTCCATCCCTTCGTTTATTTTGGTTTCTCTCCAAATCTTCACACACCTTATATATCTCAATCTTTTCATTTTATTCTTTTCTCTACAACTCATCTTCATCTTCTTCTTCTTCTCAACATCTTCTTTTTCATTACTGGTCTTTTCTCTGTAACTCATCTTCTTCTTCTTCTCAACATCTTCATTTTTATTAGTGGTCGGTATCTTTCTGGGTTTCGAGTTTCGACGATGAGTTTCGGCGAGATTAGCTGCCGTTTTAGACATATCCGAAATGTATTGGGGGCCTCGGGGCGTATCCGATACGTGTCAGAAATACAAAAATTAAAAAAACATTAAAATACCTCAAAAATGCGTATCCGACACGTATCAGAGCGTATCGGGTACGTATCGGTATCCGACATGCTCTGATACGCGATTCGTAGGCCTCTATGAAGTATCCGTGCTTCATAGCTTGAATGTACCCACTCCATCGAAATTTTTCTTTATAAATAATATTGCAGTCTTTATAAGGCATGTCAAATGAAAGCAGAAGGATAAAAACAGCATAGGAAAGTAGGAAACCATCAGAATTGCTTGTATGGTAATCAAAATTACATGCCTCATATGAATAATTAGCATTTAACATGTCAAATTCCGAAATCATCAGATGAATAAACACTTAAAAAGCCATAAAAAAAAGCTTTGGCATAATGTTAAATTCACAGCGTTTCCTGTTGACACTGTTATTCTCTTTGATGAGAGCTGAAATGATAATCCTGTCATGATACGAACAGCTTCCACCACAGCAGCATAATTATTCAATGGTTCTCCCATTCCCTGGTCAGAAAACAGAAAATCAAGATGCCACTAAATTTCAACCACAATTAGGAAGTAGCAGGCTCTGTCCATTTACTGAACTATGATGTAGTTTCTACTAAAAGTATTTTTTTTTTCCTAAAAAAAACACTTCCTGATTTTTATCAAAACCACCTTTTGCATAGTAGTTGCCTAGAAGCGCTACACCATCTTAACTTGGAGATAATTTCTTACTTTTGCTTCCTCATAGATGCAGGAATAAGACCATGTACAAGAAGCCCAAAAATGCAAATGCAGTCAATTCAATTGGTATGTTTAGTTGTAAAAACTCAACTACACACTCCATAACTACAAAAGATGCTACACAAAAACTAGATGTTTGAATGAAGGCAAGCCATGACGCAATTGTCAAGACAACCTATATAATCTTTGACATGAAAGAAAAATTTTAGTTTGAACAATAGTTTTTGTCAATAATTTTATTACCGACAATTAACAAGCAATGTGAAGTTAATTTTGCAGGTAGAACCAACAAGATAAAACTTGAATTTAATTTGTAATGCAAATCAATAATTTTTTTTTGAGGAAATAACTTCATAACTGTGCTTCTAACCAACACCAGTTCATCAAGTAATGCTAGCAACAGCCAACAAACAAACAAGTGTATAACATTGAGCAATGTTTAGTGCATCATATCTCATGATTATATGTAATACCAAATGACAAGTTTCATATTCTGAATAAAAAAAAGAAAACCACACTAGGCACTCTAATTGGTTGCTGAGAAAATACTAATGCAATAAATTTTAAAGTTTTTTTTTTTTTTTTTTTCCTTTGTACAGCTAAATCGTTTAGCCACAAAGGCAAAAACAAAAACGCACACCCCTTGGAGAGAGGCAAAAAACAGAGGATCAAACCTCACCGAACACCCAAAGAAAAAGCAGACTTCAGCCTAAAACACCCAATACAAACACAGCCCCGAAAAACAGAGAAAAAACTTGAAAAACATAAACCCAACAGAATCCTATAAAGGAGATAAATAGTGAGGCTTCAGTCGAAAGATTATGTCAATTTTCTAGGGAACCACAGACAGCTAGCCACAAAAAAAGAAAATCGACCACAAAAGAAGCCAGCCACAAAAACACGAACACCACCACAGACAGGGCAACAAACACCAGCAAAGCCAAAAAGAAAAACCCCAGATAGAGAAAACAAAGCAACCCAGCAAAGCCAAAGCTAAACAAAAACAGAAAACACAAGACACTACTCTCTCCACTCAATAAACTCCCCATCCATAGAAGAACCTCTCTTAGGGCTGAGTTGAGAAACGCAATATTGTATGATTGTATTTGGGAATCTGACGATTTTGAATTTCTACTCGCTTTTCTCACTTGCTTCTTTTCTCACAAATTTAAATTAACAAAACTTCTAGAAAAGTGGAAAGAGTTGACAAAAAAAAAAAAAAAAAAAAAAATCAAATCCCGTAACAACCCAAACCTTGGTCAGATGACCCACCTGTAAACACTGTCCCAAAACCTAAAACTAACTCAACAACACAAACAACAGAGAATGTGGGCAAAAATTTGAAGCAAACTAGGGAAGGGAAAGCTTACCATGTTCTGTGGTGGGTCCATCGCCGAATCCGGCCTGCTCTCCCACGCACCGCCGCCACCATTGAAGCCCTCAAGGACTGGCTCCACATTTACCAGTTGAAGAAAGAAGAAGAAGGACCAATGACACCTATCTTAGATTTTCTTCGTTCGAAACCAAGGGATCGGTTTCGGGTCTTATCAGTGGCTGATCTTGCTCTGAAACCGATCCAAAACCGAGTACTCGCCGTGGCTCAGCTCCGGAACCTGTTGATTGTGATCTTACGACACCGTCCCGAGTTCGATCTACATGAAAAGATTTTCAGACCTACAAAGTGAAGATTGTTGAGACAGAGAATGGATCGGTGTTGAATGAGAGAGGAGATGAAGAGTGAGAGAGAGAGAGTTTTGTTTGACTTCAGACACCCATGAAGAGATGAATAGAGACTTGTTTGAGTGAGATAACCGGTGTAACCGGTCGCGGGTAACATTTTTTTTATTTCACTGGTTGATATATTTTCAAAACTGGCGTTGTACGGTACAACACCCTTTGCTTATTTGTACCATAGCCATCTCTCTACATATAGCTATATGGCTTCCGCTATGGTACAAATGAGATGTATGTGTTGTACCGTGCAACACTTGAAAAAGTTAACAAAATAAATAATAAAATATATATTAGTGGATGATAGCCCAAAAAAGCAACCGGTTTCAACCGGTTGCTACAGGTTTAATATATTATATATATATATATACAGTCTTTCTATTGTCAGTTCGTCCTGACAATAAATATATCAGGACGAAGAATGTGAACCATAGATTATGAAGAAGTTTTAACAAGTGCATACACTTTGAGTCAAAGTATGTGAATCTAGTGGTTCACATTCTTCGTCCTGATATATTTATTGTCAGGACGAACTGATAATAGAAAATCTGTATATATATATATATTAATAATATAATTATATTATATTACATAATAATTAATAAAAAATGATATTTTCAAAAATAAATATATTAAAAATAATTGGTAATACATGAAAAATATTTTATTTACTATTTGAAACAATTTTTTTTTTTTTTTGGAAAATTTGAATATCAAGAACGAGTTTAATGTAGGCTGAATAAGTTTAATCTTGATTTGAACATTAAACTTGTTCAGTGCACAAGTCAACGTTATTCTTATTAAAAATTATTTTTTATAAAAAAAATGAATAAAATTTTTGATGAACAAGTTCATCGTAGGTTGAACGAGTTTAACGTTCATTCTAACGTAAAACTTGTTCGGTGAACAATTAATCGTAATTGAAGGTCATGAACAAGTTGAACGTAGGTTGAACAGGTTTAACGTAGGTTGAACAGGTTTAACGTTCATCCTAAAGTTAAAGTTGTTCAATGAACAAGTTAACGTAAATCAATTTTTTGAATTTTTTTTGTTAAAAAATAAGTTATTAAATTTATAAATTAAAGAAAATTTTTGATGAACAAGTTCATCGTAGGTTGAACGAGTTTAACGTTCATCCTAACGTTAAACTTATTCGGTGAACAATTAATCGTAATTGAAGGTCATGAACAAGTTCAACGTAGGTTGAACAGGTTTAACGTTCATCCTAACGTTAAAGTTGTTCAAAGAACAAGTTAATGTAAATTAATTTTTAAATTTTTTTTTGTTAAAAAATAAGTTATTAAATTTATAAATTCAAGAAAATTTTTGATGAACAAGTTCATCGTAGGTTGAACGAGTTTAACGTTCATCCTAATGTTAAACTTGTTCGGTGAACAATTAATCGTAATTGAAGGTCATGAACAAGTTCAACGTAAGTTGAACATGTTTAACGTTCATCCTAACGTTAAAGTTGTTCAGTGAACAAGTTAACGTAAATCAATTTTTTGAATTTTTTTTTGTTAAAAAATAAGTTATTAAATTTATAAATTCAAGAAAATTTATGAGAAAATTTATGATGAACAGGTTCATCGTAGGTTGAACGAGTTTAACGTTCATCCTAACGTTAAACTTGTTCGGTGAACAATTCATCGTAAATGAAGGTCATGAACAAGTTCAACGTAGGTTGAACAGGTTCAACGTTAATACTAACGTTAAACTTGTTAAATAAACAAGTTAACGTAAATCAATTTTTTGAATTTTTTTGGTTTAAAAATAAGTTATTAAATTTATAAATTCAAGAAAATTTATGATGAACAGGTTCATCGTAGGTTGAACGAGTTTAACGTTCATCCTAACGTTAGGATGAACGTTAAACTCGTTCGGTGAACAATTAATCGTAATTGAAGGTCATGAACAAGTTCAAAGTAGGTTGAACAGGTTCAACGTTAATCCTAACGTTAAACTTGTTAAATAAACAAGTTAACGTAAATCAATTTTTTGAATTTTTTTTGTTAAAAAATAAGTTATTAAATTTATAAATTCAAGAAAATTTTTGATGAACAGGTTCATCGTAGGTTGAACGAGATTAACGTTCATCCTAACGTTAAAGTTGTTCAGTGAACAAGTTAACGTAAATCAATTTTTGAATTTTTTTTGTTAAAAAAGAAGTTATTAAATTTATAAATTCAAGAAAATTTTTGATGAACAAGTTCATCGTAGGTTGAACAAGTTTAACGTTCATCCTAACGTTAAACTTGTTCGGTGAACAATTAATCGTAATTGAAGGTCATGAACAAGTTCAACGTAGGTTGAACAGGTTTAACGTTAATCCTAATGTTAAAGTTGTTCGGTGAACAAGTTAACGTAAATCAATTTTTTGAATTTTTTTTGTTAAAAAATAAGTTATTAAATTTATAAATTCAAGAAAATTTTTGATGAACAGGTTCAACGTATGTTGAACGAGTTTAACGTTCATCCTAACGTTAAACTTGTTCACTGAACAAGTTAATGTAAATCTATTTTATAAAAAATAAGTTATTCAATTTATAAATTGAAGAAAATTTTTGATGAACAAGTTCAACGTAGGTTGAACGAACGAGTTGAACGTTCATGCTAATGTTAAACCTGTTTTCTGAACAAGTCAACGTATTTTAAAAAAAAAATGACGATAAATTATTTGGTCAACAAATCTACGTTAAGCAAGCTTCATAAAAATGATTTTCAAAAATAAATTCATGAAATTGATGAAAATTTTAAATTGTTAATATAAAAACAATATAATTGTTTTTTTTTTTTTATAATTTTAATTTAAAGATCGAGTTGAATGTAGGTTGAAAATGTTTAACGTTCATCTGAATATGTTTCGTCGGAACGTTAAACTTGTTCGGAGCAAACATTGTCCGTAAGCACACATCTACTAAATTATTAATACAATTCAACAACCCTCCCACTCCAGGGGAGGTATCTCCATGCAAAATTTATGAATTATATTTGTGAAGTTCATTTTGAAGTTTTGAACCACTAAGGTAAGACAATGGATCCTTTCAGTTTTGTAATATCATTATCCTAAACATTACGATGCAAGTATTTTTTTTCTTGCATGTAATATCATTGTAATATTACAATGCAAATATTATACTAAACATAAGGCTTAAGTTATATATAAAATTAAACTCTCTTTATAGAAAACTATAATAGAAACTAAATGTGATGTAATTATTTTTTTCTTTTACATTTTTATAAGATTCACCCATTTTTTATAATGTTTTTCATTCTAACATAAAACTTCTTCGGTGAACAAGTCAATTTTAAGATTCAAAAAAATGAAATTTTTTATTTAAATAGTAATGTCATTTATGGAAATTGTAAATTTATATTTGAATTTGAAGAACGAGTTGAAGGTAGGTTCAAAAAGTTTAACGTTCCTATCAACGTTAAACTTGTTTGCAACCTTAAACTTGTTCATAATGTTAAACTTGTTCGGACGAAACATTGTCCTTAATGTTTGCACAAAAGCGGATTATACAAATTTGTGCTTAAAACACTAAATCTATTCACAAAGATCATCGACACTCTTCAACTATATAGGAATGAAAGATAGAGAAAAATATAAAGAATTAAAACTTATATCGAAATAGTCCATTGAAGATACATAGACATGTCCATAAACAAATAAAATTAAACAAATGTAACTTAATTAATAAAAACAAAGGCAATTCAGCGATGTAAGCTAAACAAAAGCAAATAAATGGAAATTAAACCGGTGCGGGTGACACGATAACTACGGGCCTTGATCTGGCAAATTGGGGTCCTGTGGTGGTATGTTTGGGTCCACGGGTGCGTGATGGGAACTATTTCCTAGGCCTCTGGAAACACGCCTACCTTCCCTTCGGTAAGTAAAAATTATTGAAATTTATGAAAAACTTCATGAACAAGTTCAACGTAGGTTGAACAAGTTTAACGTTCCTTTAAACGTTAAACTTGTTCCGTGAAGCGGATTGGACAAAATTAGCTTAGAAGCGGAAGGGAGGCCAAACGCACAACCGAAAACAATAAAACTATGCACAAAGATCATCCACACTCTTAATCTAAAAATAATAATAATAATAATAATAATAATAATATTCAAAACAAAGAGAAAATAGTGTTTGCTTGATCTTCCACGACCTAGTCGTTTTTAGGCAAAAATCACGTCTAGGCGACTTTGGGGTGACCTTGTTGACGTCGCTTTCGGAGGTCGCCTTTTCATAAACGACGCCGTTCTACTTTTGGATCAGGGAGAAAGTGACCTTGGGTAGAGCTGAGTGAGCTCGCCCTTGGGTCGCTATCCTCTTGATTTCTTGGATGGATTTTTGACCGATAAGGGCGACCTTGGGGAGATCTGAGTGAGCTCGCCATGGGGTCGCTATCGTCTCGGCTGTTTGGATGGATTTTTGCTTGATAAAGGTGACCTTGGGGAGAGCTGAGTGAGCTCGCCCTGGGGTCGCTATGCTCTCAGTTTCTTGGATGGTTTTTTGCTTGATAAGGGCGACCTCGGGGCGATCTGCCTTACCTCTCCCTGGGGTCGCTATCCTTTCGGTTTCTTTGATGGATTTTTAACTGATAAGGGCAACCTTGGGGCGAGTTGAGGGAGCTCGACCTGGGGTCGCTTTCAATCACACACTTCAAATTTGAAGAAAATTTATTTTCCCATTACAGGGTGGTGAGGGAGGGGTTCGAGTCCCATCATACGCATTTTATAAACATGTGTGTGGAGTTTTCTCCTGGTTTTTGAGAGTATTTATTTGGGCCACATTTGTTTTGTTTGATCTTGACAAGTCTTGGCAGTCTTATTGTAATAGTTGTAACTTATAATACTTAAAAAAAAAAAAAATCAAAATGAATAACTTATCAAAATTATATAGTTATTTAAAAAAAATTCAAAACTTGTAGAATGATTAATGATTTCAAATAAAATGTTTAACCTTTATATTTTTTATGTTCAAATAATATATTTGATTAATAAATATATATTTAATAATGTAAATTTCACTTGTGAATTTGGTAACCATTTTACAATTTCTGAAATTTTGACTTGTAACCATTTTCACGGCTATAGTAATCACCCTCACGAATATGGTAACGATTTGTACGACATTAGTAACCATTTTGAAAATTTTGAAATTTTGACTTGTAACATTTTATCGACTATGGCAACAACCTTTACGGCTCTAGTAACTATTTTATGGCTTTGGTAACCATTTTACAATTTTTGAAATTTTGACATGTAACCATTTTCACGGTTTTGATAACCACATTCATGGCCCTATAACCATTGTTACAGCTTTGGTAACAATTTTTTTTTTTTTTTAATTTTCACTTGTAACAATTCATAAAAATAATTGACTTATAAACTTATTGCAAATAGTATGCTTAATGAATTAATAGGAAATTTAGTAAATATTTAATAATATATATCAATAATTTACTCATAATAGTAATTTACTCATTATCATGTTAAAATGTTTTGATTTTCCCCCAAATTATTAACCAAATATTTAGTATCAATAATTTCCACCTACTATTTTGGTTTATATTAACAATATTATCATTACCGAATATTACTGAAGCGAAGGGACGCCGAATTAGTCAATATGATTTTAGAAACAAATACCTTGTTCTCTTAAGTGTGTGGATTGCTACCCTCCATCTCCTTGAGTGTGTGAGTTTCCTTCCTTCGTGTCATTTTCCTTTCTATTCCTTTGCCTTGTAGGTCTATTTATATTGTTGCATAAAGTATATTAACCTCATAGCCTCATAGGTCTACTTATAATGTTGCGTAAAGTATATTACGGAGATTTCTTTTCCTAAAGCTTTTGTATTGCTAGAAGAGATTAACCCTCTATTGTTTCTCTAGCTTTAGCAGATTGGCAGAGTATTTGTAGTTTGGTTTTCTCTAATGAATCTTTTTATCTTAAAAAAGAGGAAATAATCAATTAATAAAAAATTCAGAAAAATTAATTTAAAAAAATTCTAACATCATCAATAGTTAATATAAAAATAGTTTACCACCTTGTCAATGTTTCATCTCAATTTCTGTGTAAAATTTACAATGATAAATTTAATAATTAACGATTATCCCTCATTATCAATATATATATTTTTTCCAAGGTCATGTTGCATCCCTCATTGTCAATATTTTTTTTTGCCAAGATCCCAGCAACATGCTTAGTCTTCAGAATCTTCAAATTCAACATTACCTGCACAAAATAAGGAAGAAGAATTCATCAAAATTGAATGCCACACCAACCTCAATGAAAATGAAACCGGTGAGGCAAATCCAATTAATTGACAAAATTTTCCCTCTAAACAAAAAAAAAAAAAAAAAAAAAAGATTCACTCATCTGCAATGGACCTTTCTTCATTTCCCTCAAAAGACAACCCAAAAATAATACACATACATATCTAATATCTCAGCCCACAAAACCAAAATAGAAACAAAACAAGAGCAATTTAAAAACAAAGAGAAGAGAAGAAAAAACTAAATTCAACGGCAAGAAACCATAAGCTCAGCAACTCAAAATTTGAATGTCCTGAACTTCGAACATACTTGATCTTCGATTCTTGCAGATTTCATGTGAAAGAAATTAAAAGATGTATTTGCTCGGTGAGTCTCCCTCTCCATTCTACGTTTGTCCATGAGTAGAGCATCTCGTAACTGTCTTACCATCACAGTCTCACTCCCTCTAAAACAAGGTGAATAAGAACAATGGAAAAACCACATGATCAACTTCTGAAGGAGTTCATAAGTCCTGATCAACTACAAGCTCAACCCAACACCGGTGGATATTTTCATGCAAATGTCTTGACAATAAAAACTGCAGCTATTGAAAAAGAATAGATCTTAAGGATTGACATTGATATATTATACTAGAGTGCATGGCATGCGCTACACATCTGATTTTCTAAGACTTCGCACAAGTCTTTTAATTATTTGTAGAATACTATAATCTAAAGAGTATTATTTCCTTGTATTGACAAAATATTGAGAACAAATGATTCACAATCAAAACCATTATTCAAATTTAAGACTAAATCACATATCAGCAAAAAGATAGAATAACTGTGTTGACAGAATCTTACGAACAAATGATTCAAAATCAAAACCATTATTGAAATTTAAGACTAAATTGATGGAATGTCAGACCTTAAAATTAGCAAAACCTTTAATTTTATAAGCCAAATTAAAATTTGAATAGACAAATCAAATGATAACTACTAACATGAATACATACTAAGGCATTGCAGGAAACATGAAACTAAAAATATCACATATTTTATCCACAGGCCCTCTAAAAGGTGACTATATTCTCACATTCAAATATCAAACAATAAAAAAATCAAGCTTCATCATCAAATCCTAAACACAAAACTGAACCACACAAGAAAATACAAAATATTACCTCCAGCAATGTATTACATTTTAGCATCTATCACTACTAATAACATCAATATACAAAATCAATGCATCCCAGCACACATGAAACTAAAAAAAAAAAACTACTAACTTTATGCACAAACCCTCTAAAAGAGAGACACATTTTGCACCTCCAAATATCAAACAACAAAATTTCAAGCTTCATCATCAAATCCTAAACACAAAATCAAACCACACAAGAAATGTAAATACCTCTCCAGTAAACTTTTACATTTAAAGCAGCTATCATTACCAATAACATCAATATACAAAATTAAATCATCACATTACACATGAAACAATAAAAAACTAAATTCATTAGCAAAACCTCTCAAAGATGACAAATTTTGCACCTTTAACAACTCATTATCAAATCCTAAACATGAAACTGAACCATAAATGAAGAATTTTACCTCTTATCTTATTGTCATAAAAGCTGAATGACATTTTGAAACAAAAACCATTACCCAACTGACCACCCTGCTCTCTCACATTCCCTGCTAGGAAAAGGTTTATTGCTACATAAAAATTCCATATTCCTAAAAGAAATAAGTGACTTATAATTAAAACAAAGCTGATATCAAGATGAGAAACAGGGAGGCCACCTAACAAATCAGTCTTGTCATAGAAATTGCTGATGTTTTCTCACATCCTTACAAGTTAGATTAACTAACAATTGTGGACAAATACGGAAGAAAAAGAATATTAGCATACATCATCTTCTAAGATTGGAACTAAAACAAGAGAAACAAAGCATTCCAAACTATGCCTAAATTAAGATGCTACTACTACGAACTTAGAGAAGAAATCTCCACCTTGGCGGAATAGAAAATCTCCACTAGTCCATAATTGACAATGATAAGGTATATCATGTTATTCACTCCCTAGCTCAAAAAGTTAATTTACAAAAGAACTCGGTAAAGCTGCACCAAACCATATCCCTCTAATGGGGATTTAAGATATTAAGTTTTACATATGAGACGAATGTGCAAAACTAGTTCTCTCAATCATGCCATTCAAGGAGAAAATAGGTCATTTGCATTTTTTGTAAATTAATCCACAATGTCACTCTGGGCATACATGAAGATTAGAGGGCAAAGGTAACAAACAAACTAAATATTGCACTCTATTATCCAAACAACTACCTATTAATTAGATTTGAATATGCATTGAAAACCCATTGTTCTTCTGTTGGCATAAGTAACACAGTTCACAGAACAATTGAAGTGTTTGTTGCACTACTACAAAAATGCTTAAAGACATCACTAGAAATCACTAAAAGAAATCGGTTTTTGGTAACCGATTTTAAAAAAGCTTTTAGAAATCAGTTTTTATAAAAACCGATGTCTTAAAAATTACAATTTCAAAAGACATCGGTTTTAAAGAAAACCGATATTAAAAAAAAAAACGTGTAGACATCGGTTTTTATAAAAACCGATGTCTTAAATTTTACGTTGAAAAGACAACGGTTTTTATAAAAACCGATATTAAAAGCAAGCGTTTAGACATCGGTTTTTATAAAAACCGATGTAGATTCAAAAGCAAAATTCTGCAATGCAAATCTGACCTATGTCCACATTCAAGGGCACATCTCTAAAAATACTCAACGTTATTTGCTCAACTTTTGACACAAGAAAGTAGACATGCAAACAAACACTTTTAAATCAGAAAATATTCAAAAATCGATTTGGAAAAGTGAGAAAATGAGCGATGAAAACAGCTCACTCGCGGATTCACGAATCGCTTCTGACCTTTGACTGAATAATTGATCATAACTTTCAAAATACCACCCGGAATTTTACGTTCTTTATACCGTTGGATTCGTATCGAAAAATTGAAGAACCCAACATAGACAAAAAAAATTTATTTCCTTGCCAAAAGATACAGTTTTAAGGAAAGTGTTTTCACAAAAATATCTCCAATCGCTTCAATTATGACCTTTGACTGAAAAATTGATCATAACTTTCAAAATACCAACCGGAATTTTACGTTCTTTATACCATTGGATTCGTATCGAAAAATTGAAGAACCCAACATGGACAAAAAAATTTATTTCCTTGCCAAAAGATACAGTTTTAAGGAAAGAATTTTTACAAAAATATCTCCAATCGCTTCAATTATGACCTTTGACTGAAACATTGATCATAACTTTCAAAATACCAACCGAAATTTTACGTTCTTTATACCGTTGGATTCGTATCAAAAAATTGAAGAATCTACCATGGAAATTTTTTCTTTTATTTCCTTGCCAAAAGATACAGTTTTAAGGAAAAGGTTTACACAAAAATATCTCCAATCGCTTGACCTTTGAGTACTCATGAATAATTGATCATAACTTTCAAAATACCGCCCGGAATTTAACGTTCTTTAAACCGTTGGATTTGTATCAAAAAATTGAAGAATTCAACATGGACAAAAAAAATTTATTTCCTTGCCAAAAGATACAGTTTTAAGGAAAGAGTTTGCACAAAAATATCTCAAATTCTGACCTTTGACTGAAAAATTGATCATAACTTTCAAAATACCAACCGGAATTTTACGTTCTTTATACCGTTGGATTCGTATCGAAAAATTGAAGAATCTACCATGGAAAAAAAAAATTATTTCCTTGCCAAAAGATACAGTTTTAAGGAAAACGTTTACACAAAAGTATCTCCAATCGCTTGACCTTTGAGTACTCATGAATAATTGATCATAACTTTCAATATACCGCCCGAAATTTAACGTTCTTTAAACCGTTGGATTCGTATCAAAAAATTGAAGAATCCAACATGGACAAAAAAATTTATTTCCTTGCCAAAAGATACAGTTTTAAGGAAAGACTTTGCACAAAAATATCTCTAATTCTGACCTTTGACTGAAAAATTGATCATAACTTTCAAAATACCACCCGGAATTTTACGTTCTTTATACCGTTGGATTCGTATCGAACAATCGAAGAATCCATCATGGAAAAAAAAAATTATTTCTTAAGGAAAAATTTTACACAAAAATATCTCCAATCGATCGACCTTTGAGTACTCATGAATAATTGATCATAACTTTCAAAATACCACCCGGAATTTTACGTTCTTTATACCTTTGGATTCGTATCAAAAAATCAAAGAATCTACCATGGACAAAAAAAATTATTTTGTTGCCAAAAGATACAGTTTTAAGAAAAAAGTTTGCACAAAAATATCTTCAATTGCTTCTGACCTTTGACTGAATAATTGATCATAACTTTCAAAATACCGCCCATAATTTTACGTTCTTTATATCGTTGGATTCGTATCGAAAAATCAAAAAATCTAGCATGGATGAAAAAAATTATTTCGTTGCCAAAAGATACAGTTTTAGGGAAAACGTTTGCATAAAAATATCTCTAGCAGAACACAAAACCACACAATAAAAAATGAAATGAAAAATAAACCAACCAATACAATTTATTTAATATATGTATGTTTGTAGTAGAAATTAGAATTTTGATTAGTTGAGCAAATTTAAATTTATCAAACAAGTTTTTTTTTTTTTTTTTTTTTTTTCTAACAATTCATATAGGTTATATATATATATATATTGTGCAATTGTTAACACATTTACTCTTGTAGTCAGGCAGTAAAGGCTTACCACTTTGACTTTGAGGTTGCGAGTTCGATTCCTTATAATGACAATTAATTGTCATTATTATCATAGGTGGGGTTGGCCGGTCGGTGAGGCGGGCCGGTGGTGGTGGCCGGTGACGGTGGGATTTTTTTTTGTAATTCATCAATTTTACATCAGGTTTTTTAAATCGGTTTTAACTAAAACCGATGTCTTTTCTCCTAGGTTTTTAAATCGGTTTTAAGTAAAACCGATTTCTTTTCAACTAGGTTTTTAAATCGGTTTTAAGTAAAACCGATTTCTTTTCTCTTGTTTTACATCGGTTAAAAACCGATGTCTTTTGCGCTTTTTTTTCTAAATCACTCAAAAAGAGATCGGTTTTAAAAATTTCAAAAACCGATTTCTTCCATATAAAAAAACCGATTTCTTTTGCATTTTTTGTAGTAGTGTTGGTTACATACCTTAGCATAAGTAATATGCTGATATTTCAACTTGTTAATAAGCTTCTAACCTTATAATATAGCTCACATTTCACATTGCATGCAATAACCCAAGCCTCTAAAGAAGTACTCCTATTTGCACATGGTGAATTTAAAACAAGACACTAATATATTTTTTCTTTTTTATTATTCTTTTTTTCTGAAACCAAAGCATATAAATTGTTCCCGTCTTTCAAAGCCTATTATCAAGTTGGAAGTCTTCAATTATTATTGATGTTTAGCATCTAAATGTTGCTGAATTGATAATGGAACATAACTGTAAATAGTAATCCCATGGAGGAAAATAAAAATAAATAAATAAAGCTAAGAGTTTATATCTAAATTCGGAAACTCACTTGTTCATGGCCTCTTATCTTCATGTAACCCCGCAGCAATTCCCGTTTGTAGTGGCAATCACCTCTAAGATGGCAGCACGAATCCGTTTTACATAAATTACAGAGAAGCAGAGAAACCAACCTAAGGATCAGACATAATGGAAAGTGAATTAAACAAAAGACTACCATTGAGTTGCAACATTAATGCTCACTTCATTGCAGGCATGATGAATGCAATTTGCCCAATTCAAGTTTGCAGCACAACAATCGCCATAAGCATGAATTAGCTCATGTATAATAATAATAATAATAATAATAATTAACAGGTTGAAAGTAAAGGAAATACAGTATACTCATATATAGGGGTAAATCTAAACCAATTAATCAAATACATACAACTGGGTTCATACTAAACCCAAGAAACCAAAACAGATAGAACGGTAGAGTAAACATTCATTAGCAGCAGAGATTCAATTTAATGAATAAGTTAAACCACACAATAAAAATTAAAAATTAAAAATTAAAAATCAAAAGCATTCCATTGAAATTGAACCAGAAGATAACTCAAATGAAAATATCTATAAGAGCAAAAGGTCAATACCCCACCACCACGAAAATAGCCGCCACTAATCTTCTTATGACACCAATTTATCACAATTCCATGTTTTTTGTCTGATTTTCAGGAGTTCAAAGCGAGATAGAGAGCTATTTTCCTGTCAGATTTGTAAACACAAAGATTTGTAAACACAAATCTAAAGAAAACAAAATTATACAAAGAAAACAATTTTACACAGTTACTGAAAAAGATTCATTCTTGATGCTGTACTTAAATGTCAACACTGATTTCTGGCTTCAGAAATATCTCTACACACTATTAATTTATCTTAGTAGGTGGTGTAAAGAAAATAAAATTATAGAGAGAAAAATTTATACAAAACCCTAATCTTCAAACTAAAGAACAACAAATTACCTTTCAGTTTTGGATTTCCATGATTGAGATGCACCCAAATCGACCCACCAACAAACCGAGATTGAACGCCAGAAAATGATCGCCACAAACCAAACCCAGATTCAGAGACGATCTATAGAGAGAGAGAGAGAGAAACAGAAACCTAGATGGAGAATGAGAAGAGAGGTCGAATGAGAGGAGAGAGAGGCAGAGTGTTTTGTTTGAGTTAGAAACCGGTATTAAAGGTTGTGGGTGAAATTTTCTTTTCTTATTTCCTATTTTAATCGGTTGATTTTTTTTGAATGTAGTGTTGTACGGTACAACGTAAGTTCTTACTTGTACCGTAGCAAGCCCCTGCATATAGACATATAGTCTAATCCATGAATCACAACAACAACACTTTATAATGAAGAAAATGATTGTCGATAATAATAATAATAATAATAATAAAAACAATAAAAACATAGACACTTATTCTATTCTTCACACACGGGGAAGCAAGGGAAGCAAGGAATTTGAAGTGAACCCAAGAACTATGGCAAGAATCAAGAAACACTACAAGAAAATAACACCTTTCTTGACGGTTAAAAAACTGTCAAGAAAGGTTTTTTTTGTCAAGAATAAATTTTTTTTTTAATAAATTCAAATTCAAAGGTTGTAAGTCTTTACCACTTGACTACAACCTTTGATGTGTTAATAATTGAACAATATTTATATATAAACTATATGAGTTGTTAGAAATTAAAAGAAAACCTTGTTAAATAAATTTAAATTTATTCAACTAATCAAAATTCTAATTTCTACGACAAACATATATTTAAAAATATTTATCAAAACTTTTAATAAAATTATATTTTTTAAAACATATATAGTCGTGTTATTGGTCAATACTCTAAAGTCACGTTTGATTACATGGTAGAATGATAATCAGAATACTAATGGAAATGAGAATGAGAATGCAAAAGAAAGGAAAACTAAGTTTTTTGTTTAGTTGGAACTTTATAATTAGTCTCTGAATCAGTAATATTTTGTTTGGTTAACAACGGAATGGAATGGAGTTAACTGTATTTTAATCAAAATACCTCTAATTATGAATGTATAATAACATGATATATTATATTTAATATAATAATCTATTATATATATATTATTATTATATAATAATATATTTATATAATATAAATATATAATATATGTAATAATATATATATATTATATAATAATATAATATATAAATGTATTATATTATATATGTTTATATATCGTTATATATATTTTAATAATATAATATATAATAATAATATATATAATATGTAAGGTCCCATTAATTGATTGGCTTATTTCATAGACAAACCACATTTGGGGTTGTTGTAAGCGTAGCTTAGGCTCTCAAGACCTCAAGAGAAGAAGCATCAAAGGTAAATTTCTAAGTGCTTACTTGCTTTGAAGAGATGTAGTTGCACACACTCACAACTCATGCATAAATCCTTATTCTTGTATGTTGTGTGTTTATTTTGTGTGCATTAATGTTCATTAAAATCTTTTCATGCATGTTCTTAAATAATTGCATCTTATATATTGAAATGCCATGACATTTAGGCATGAGGATGCAAAGTCATGCCTCTTGTTAGCTTAAGATTGCATAACTTTTCACTTAAGCTTGGCATGGGTCAGGAGACCGCTGTCGTTACCACTGCCGGATCCGTAGCGGTAGCCATAGTGGTGAGATGCTCTATTTACATCACTCCTGACTGCTGTGATTTTTCGCAGCGGTTCGAACACAGTGCTTACCACTGTCATAACCGCTGTGGAAGCCACAACGGTAGGAACAGCGGTTTCATACCTGATGCTTTTTAAAAAGCACCGCTATCATAACCACTATGGCTTTGACAGCGGTAGCGACATCGGTTTTCCCCTGTTTTTTTTTTACAAAACGACGTTTCATCAACTTAGCTTCCTATATATATATATATATATCATGATGTTCTTAGGTCGTTTTTAAGAGTCCAAAAATCATATTTTTCCCTTAGAACACATTTCAAGAGAAAAATTTACAAGAACTCTCCTTTAAACACTCAAAGATTTTCCTTTATTCATCGAAGTTCATCTAGGATCATCCATGATCATTTAGGATGCATCCATGCATGGTTTTGGATCATCACATCTTCCTTGGTATGTTCTTCACTAATCTCATCTAATTTTAGTGTTTTTCATATTAAGACACTTGTATGTTTTTAGATAATAAGCTAAATACAAGTCAGAGATTATTTGTGATATATTGATTGAGTGTTGTATTGTGATAGCTATTTAGGTTTTGCTTAATCTTGATTAGCTAAGCTTTTTGACATGTCATTTAGCTATTAATATCTAGGATAATTTTAATTGCCATATTGTCATCCTAGATAAACATATAGGGTTCCCTAGCTCTTTATTGCATTTTGGATATTTCATATATTCACATAGGCTCTTTATCTCTTCATTGAGAAGTAAGACTTGTGTAGCTTCCGGGATTAGATTGCGTAAATCATAAGCAATTGAACTAGGTTCACTTATACCGGGATTAGGTAGGTGTGTGATTATATATCGGGATTAGGTTGTCATCGTTTATATACATTTAGTGGATTTGAGGTTCAAGTGTTGCATACTTATTAGCCCGTGGTTTTTCCCGTGAGGGTTTCCACGTATATATCAAGTGTTATTTAATATTCCGCACCATATTACACTTGTTGTATTATATTGACTATTAGGGGTATTTTCGTAATCGTGATCATATACGAAAATTGGGTAAAATCAGATAAAATCTATTCACCCCTCTAGATTATTATTGAACACATCGAGTATTTGTTTCAATTGGTATCAGAGTGGGTTCCTAGATATACTTAGGTGATCCTTGCTACTTTTGGTGTGTTTTGCATTTTGTGTGATTTTTGATCATTCATACATTTGCATTCATTTCATTCATACATAAACACTATGAGTGGAAACGGTGGAAATGGTGGTGGCAACGAGGGTGCTTCTAGCACAAGGCCTCAATTTCTTACCGGGTTGAATTATGCCTCTTGGAAAGGCAAGATAGAGTCGTATATATGTCAAATCCATGACCGGGTTTGGATGGTGGTTAAAGATGGCTATACATCACCCATGATGACTCCTACGGGTGGAGGAGAGGATGTGCTCAACCCAAAAGCGCAATGGAATGCACAAGAGTTTGAGTCATCAAAGTGGAATAGGAAGGCAATGCATGCCATCCTATGTGCAATGGATGAGAATCAATATAAATTGATTCAAAACACTAGGATAGCTATTGAGGCATGGGACATCCTAGAGGTTGCATATGAAGGAACCAAAGTTGTAAAGGACTCGAAGCTTCAAGTTCTCCAAACGTAATTCGAATTGCTTAGGATGGATGAGAACGAATGCTTCAACGACTTCAAAGTAAGGTTGATGGATATTGTGAAACAAAGACATCAATTTGGTGAGCCGTACTCGGATAGGAGGATCAAGCAAAAGATTATGAGATCGCTTCCCGAGAGGTTTGGGTCCAAGGTGACAACTTTAGAGGAGAATAGCACATTCAAGGATATGAAGCCGAGTGAGGTGATTGGAAGACTACTAGCTTATGAGTCTAGGAAGGGTCCTACCTCCACACCTCCTAAAAAGCAAAAGGGAATTGCTTTGAAAGCCTCCAAAGTTGAGAAGGAGAAGAATGATGACTCGGACAAAGAAATGGCCTTGTTGATGAGAAGGTTCAAGAAATTCTACAAGTCCAAGAAGAAGGGTTTCGGATCCAAGGGCCAAGACTTGAAGAAAAAGACTCCATTCAAGAAGTTTGAGCCTAGATAAGAGAAGACCGAAAGGAAAGGGGTCTGATGCTATGAATGTGGTGGGATAGGTCACTTTGCCCCGAATGTTCTAATCACATTAACAAGAAAAAGGGAAAAGTGATGGCCGCCACATGGAGTGGAAGTGATGACTCTAATGGGGGAGATGAGTCTTCGGATGATGAAGAACACATGGCTAACTTCATAGCCTTTGCCTCTTCCCACAAAAGCAAAGGTTCTAGTGATGAAAAGAATGAGAGTCAAGTGGAAATTGACTCAAGTGATGATTGCTCTTCATCACAATCCACAAATGGTAATGTGGATAGGATGGATCTCAAAGACTACATAGAGAAATTTAAGAGTTTAAGGTTAAAGAACAAGAGAGAAATTATGAGGTTAAAGGAAGAAAACCTAGATCTCTCAACACAAGTTAACCACTTAAGTGAAGAAGTGGTGAGAACCATGGAGAATAAAGATAAGCTAAGAAAGGAATTAGACTTATCTAAGAGGAGTGAAGAAGGGTTGAAGAGGGAACTTTAAGTTGCTAGAGAGTTGATGGCCAAGATGGACTCTAGCACTAAAAAACTTGATTACATGTTAGATGTTGGAAAAAGGCCAAGTGACAAGAGGGGTCTTGGGTATGAAGATGGCAATGAGATCTCAACCTCTAACAAGACCGTGTTTGTCAAGAGCTTGGGCTACAAAGAAGCTTCACCGGTGCAAACTCCTAGGAAGAAAATTGATCTAGGACAATGTTCAAATAGTACACAAGTGAAGGTGGCTCCAAGAAGGCAACCTTAAGCTCAACCTACAAGAACTCTTCAAGCTAACATTTTCCAATCGATGGCTCACAAAGGAAAGGGACCAATCATGCAAGCTATACCTCGGAAGCAAGCTAGACTGGTTTAACAACGAAGATGGATTGAACCTACTCAACCATAAAGACATGGGAAAGCTCCTATGTACATACAAGGACAAGGTATGATTCCTTATTTTATTCCTACATGCCATTTTTGTGGTTTTGAAGGTCATATTAGACCAAGATGCTTTCGTTATATTAAAATGTGTAAAACTAGAAGCATGATTGAGAAGAAACAGAAAAGAGCCATGATGCATGTTCCTAAGGATGATAAGATTGATTTGTATGATCATAGGACATCTAGAGCCCATGTACCAAAGATGACTAGGAAAGCAAATGTGTTACCTAAGTGGATTAGAAAGAATGAAAATGTCTGCCATGTTGCACAAATTGCCTTAAAGGCTAATTCTTCTAATTTTTGGTATTTGGATAGTGGGTGCTCTAGGCACATGACGGGAAACAAGAGTTTCTTCGAGACTCTTTTCATGGAGGAAGGAGGATGTGTCACCTTTGGTGATAGATCCTGTTGACGGTGAAATTTGGATTGCCACACACTCAACAATTATATCAATTTAATATAAAATAAGAAAATTAAGAACGCATGCAAAAGACAGATTTTACGTGGAAAACCCTTGAATGGGAAAAAACCACGGCGCCCCTGAGGGCAGAAAAATAATACTAGGTTTTCGTTGCCTTATTACACGCTTAGATCTCTCTTACAGTTGCTCTCTTTTCTCTCGATTTTATGAACCCCCTTCTCCTGGGATAGGTGGTTCTATTTATACATGATATTTAGGGTTTTTCCCTTGATTTTAGTCCTGCTCATAGTAGGATTTCCTTTCAGATTCGTACTGGGAATCCCACGTTGCTGCGGATACAGATAGGTCTTCTCCTTTTCCCCCCTTGATTCCTTGTTGTTATGGGTTTTCTAAAGTGTAGGGTTTATTTCCGTGTTTCTGCCGAGTCGGTTTAGGCCCAGTATGCTGGTGCAGCGAGTACATTTATTTCTGGGTTTCGTTTCTTCGGTGACCATATATCTAGATTTGGCGAGTACATATCCAGTTTCGGCGAGCGTGTTTCTGACCTTTTTGGTTTCGAGGTACTTTGACATTGACTTGTCACATTTCCTTTATTGACCCGGTCAATGAGTGACGTGGCAATCTTTATTGACTCTTTTTGATGACGTGTCGGGTTGGCGAATTTATGCATACAACAATACCCCCATAAATACTCCGAGCTGGGCGAATGATTTGTTCTTCTTACTTCGTTTGTCTCTGCGAGTAGTATTTATTTTTATACTTACAAGGTTTCGATGCATTTTGTAATACCTCCTTCTTTCCTTTTTGTCACGCGCTGTATTGATTAATTGATTCTTCTGGTGCAAGCTTTCAACTTGGTCCACATAATTGTTGACGCGCCTATTTACCTGACGGACGAAGAGACATTTTGACCACTTGGCTTTCCCCGAGATGCCACATGTCTGTTTTCTGATGGTGACTATTGCGGCTGGTCACTGTGGCTGTCATTCTCATTAATTGCATATCCTTTTACTTGATTTTCTTTTTTGAATTTCGAAACTCCCTCTTTTTAAGGCCCGATCGTTTCCTTTTCTCCATTTCATTCTTTCCATTTTATTTCTCCACTGGTTTTCTCAGAGCAAAAAAGGACAGTTTGATTCTTCGTTTTTATCTACCTTGTTCCTTCGAGTGCTTGCTACAGTCCTTTCCCTGTGTTTTCTATTTATCAGACGATTCACCGGAATCGATTATTCCTGCCTCTCTACGAATCTTTCGAGAATCTAGGGTTTTCTGGTGAGTTCCCATGGACCCTTCTTTACGCTCTTCTCTTTTTAATCGAATGATGCAAGCGATGGAGTTTGGTGATAAAAGTACTGCGGACAAAATCGAATCTCTGATTCGTAATTTTCGTCCAGATTCTCTGGTCCCAATTTCTGTTTATGTTCCGTCTTCTGGAGATGTTTTTATCCCTAACATCTCTCCTTCATCTTCTAACAGCGGTTCTCCAACAATGCCGAAATCTTCTAGACCAATAAGCAATAGACGATGCGCTTCTAGGGTTCCACGTGAATCTCTGCTGGATGCGCAGACGATTGTTGACTCCGATGTTGAAGACCATCAGAGGGATAGGCTACGCTTCTCGCCAAACCGTCCGTGTTCTTTTGATACGGAGGTAAATGTGGTCGGCGAGGTTGAGCTTCGTAAATACAAGAGTCGTTTTGACCTGCCAGACTCAGTGAATCTCATTTTACCTGGCGACCGGGCTGTGTGGAATCCTCCCGAAAATGTAGTCGCTATTTACGGGGCCATGCTTAGCTGTGGGGTGACTCTCCCTCTTCAGCCTTTCATCGCCAGATTTCTTGCGGAGGCTCAAATTACGCCGGCACAACTCGCTCCAAATAGCTACAGAATATTGATGTGCATGTGCCTCATGTGGAAGTTGAAGGGTTACGGGCCCCCTACTCCTCGTGAAATCCGCCATTTTTACACGCTAAGGCAGGCGGGCCATGGTGGTACGTATTTCCTTATCTCTTCGCCCGTGGAGAGCTGGATCCCTGAGGGCGTGGCGAACCCCGGTCAAGTAGAAATCTCCGGTGATGAGAAGAAAAAGGGGTTCATCTGGGGTTTTCCCACTTCGAACAAGAGGTGGAAGAACAGCTGGTTTTTCGTTGATGGCGAGTGGGGTCGTGATTTTCCTGCCAGTAGTCGCCACAATTTCTTGGCGAAGAAGGTTCCCAGGCACTTCACATCGCCTGAAGCTTGGTTGAAGGCGACCCCTGTTTTACTGAATAGAGAGGTTTCTCACCTCGCCGCAGCAGCTGTCCTCCCTTTGAGAGAAAGGGATAGGTCCTTCCTCTTGGATGAGGAAAAAATGATTTCCGAGGGATTTTCACACGCCTACATGCAAGGCTTCCTCGCTGTAAGTCTTTGTCCATTCCTTCTTTGTTTTACTATCTTATTCTGTTAGTTGACACTTTGTTTATTTTTCTTGCAGTGTGCGATTTTGACACAGTTTGCGATCAACACGCCCGGGCAGTAAAGAATTCTGAGGCAACCAGTAGAAGACATGCTGCTGGTTCGGCCAAGGAAGGACTTGCTAGTCCGGATGGCGGCGATCCCTCCGATGGCGAGGAAGTTGGTGATATTCTTGATGGTGGGGTCGAATCGGAACAACCCCCTGTGTACACAGAGGCTGTTGTGAACATTCCTGCTGCGAATACCTCTGCTGCGACCACTCCTGCAGCTACCTCCAGCCGTAAGGGAAAAGAAAAAGTTGGAGTTTCAGGGCCAGTCCGTGATACTCCTATTTTTGACGCGGATGTCCCTGAAATTCCTCTTGATCCTGCGAATGTTCTAACTCCTAGGACTGGTAGAGGAAAACGCCCGGCTGAGGGCACCCCTGACCATACTACTCGACCTTTGAAGCGGGCATCAAGAGTCGTGCAGTATGTCGTTTCTTCTGACGAGGAGGGTGCTGATGGACCTGTGTTCGCCGAAATTCCCTCTACTCATCCAACTGTGCCTGAAGCTCCTGCTGAAGGGATGAGTGAGGTAGCGTCTCCACCTCCTGAAAGAGTTAGTAAATTGAATGTTCCTGCTTTCTCTCCAACTGGTGTAGCTTCTCCTCCAGCGACTGTACATGAGCCGAACGTGTCGTCTGCTGATCAGCCTGGGCCATCTGGTCAGCCGGGGCCAGCTGATAGGTCGGGGCCATCGAAGCAAACTGGGGCTTCTGCGTCAGGTTCGGGTATTGCTCGTAAAGTTCCTCCCGTGGATCCAACCAGAGTTGGTGAGGGAGAGGGGTTTGTGTCCTTTTCAGATTTCACGGCTGCAGAGATTTGCTCACATATAATGAACAACAATGTTTATATTGATGAGGGTTGGGAGCACATGAAGAGCAGATCCTGCAACAAGAAAATGGAATTTTTCTTTGATTGTCAGTCCCTGGTGAGTCTCTTGCGATATTCATGTTTTACGTTTTTCATTCGTATGTTTCCTGACTTGACTGTTTTTCTTTTTAGATGATGTCTGAGTTGACCGACGCTTACAGGCGAGGGAATTTCCTTTCGAGGGATGTGAAACGCCTGCGGGAACAGACTTCTATTTTGGTCGCTGAGAAACTCTCTGCTGAGGAAATCCATACTCAGCATCTCGCTCAGATGAGGGAATATGCGGATGGCTATCTTTCAGCTCAACTTGTCGCTGAAGATAAATTAGCTGCTGCTGAGGAAGAGATTCGTTCGCTGCGAGAGCAACTCTCCGCTAATCAAGAATCACTCGCAGCACGTTTTGAGGCTGAGCGACTAGCTGAGGAGGCAAAGGAGAAAGCTGAGCGTGAAGCTTTGGACTTGCGCAACCAGTTGTCCTTGCATGAAGTTATTCTGAACGATCTCAAGGCTGTGCTGGAGGTTGAATCGGTTGATCGTTTCAAGAGATCCCCTGCCTATGATGCGCTTTTATTGCGTGAATTCGAAAAAGGCATGAGGCAGGCGAAGAAATTCTTCGCCATGAAGGATCACTCCAATGAGAAGGCTTTGGGGCGTTTCGACCGGTCTTTTCAACAGCATATGGCCAGCGGAGTGGATTCGATTAAAGAGCAGATAAAACGTTGGAAAGCCCACTGTCGCTACAACATGACTGAACCTCACCCTATGCATTTAGAAATCCCCAGCAAGCGTACCTTCAATACTTATTATTCGGGTCAGAAGGGCAGCTTTTCTGGTTCTAGCACTGAGCCTGACTTGGGTCCTGTTGCTGGAAGGGATTATGAGCGTTTTATGCCAGAAGGGGATGAGGAAGTCGCATGGCCTTCAGACGAGGAGATCGAAGATGAGGAAGATAGCGAGGGCCCTCCTACAGCTAGTTGACTTTTTGTGTCTTTCATACTGAAGGATTGTTTAATCTTTGTATCTTCAGTTTCTCTTTTTGTATTTTCATTCTCAATTCTTTAATTGTAAATGACTTTATTTATAAGAAGTTATAAACTTTTTCTTTGTTCAGCTGCTTTTACTGAATTTTTGACTTACTCAGTTTTTCACCAAGTTTTTAGCATATTTTGTATTCAGCTGCCATTGCTGGATTTTGGCGTACTTAGCGTTTCACTAAGTTTTTAACATATTTTGTATTCAGCTGCCATTGCTGGATTTTGGCGTACTTAGTGTTTCACTAAGTTTTTAACATATTTTGTATTCAGCTATCATTGCTAGATTTTGGCGTACTTAGTGTTTGTCAGGACGTATCCGACCATACACCAAGTTTTTAACATGTTTTTATTTATTCAGCTGCCATTGCTGAGTTCTGGCGTACTTGGTGCTTATTCAGGACGTATTTGCCCACACCAAGTTTTTCTCCGGAGATCTTATTCTCCTTGTGGGGGCGATCCCCAATTTCTGTAGCTTGGGCTATGGCGACTAAGTCGCTTTTGGCTTGCTTTAATTTCGTTGAGTTGTCACTTATTCTCACTGCTGCGAGTACGAAACTCGTCTTTACGCAATGGTATTGACATATGTCGGTGAGTGCCCTTTGTAATTGGCGAGTCAAGTCACGATTTTTCAGTAATAAATTACTCTTTATTTGGATAATTCCTGCAACTTTGTTAACATAATCACAAAGAAAAGAAAAGAAAAAAAATACTAAAACGAAAACTGTTCTAAGAAAAAATAAAAGGCTCACACCAATTCTAAACTTGACCCCCAAGTTACGGATAATATATCTTCAACTACTGTGCATTGCATGGACGGGGTAGTTCGCCAAAACCTTCTCGAGTGATGCGATATGCCCCGTGGCCAGCTATGCCTGTAATTTGATAAGGCCCCTCCCATTTGTCTACGAGTGACCCTGCAGCTTTGTCTTTTGTTCCTTGGTTCACCCTTTTCAGCACTAAGTCGCCCAGCGAGAACCTTCTTTCACGCACATGTGAGTTGTAATATCTAGCTACCCTATGTTGGTACGCAGTATTCCTTATTTGCGCGCGCTCTCTTCTTTCTTCTAACTCATCTAGGCAGCACTTTAGCATATCAATGTTGATTTCTGGCTGAAAAAGTTACACCCTCGGCGAAGAGAAAGATGTTTCCACGGGAATGACAGCTTCAGCTCCATATGCCATGGAATATGGGGTCTCGCCTGTTGAACTCCTTTCTGTGGTTCGATATGCCCAAAGTACCTGTGGTAATTCGTCTGCCCAGCTGCCCTTTTTAGCTGCCAATTTAGCCTTCAGGTTATGTTTTATGATTTTGTTTACTGCTTAAGTCTGGCCATTCGTCTGTGGGTGTGCTGGAGAGGCGTAGTAGTTGTTGATGCCGTACCTCCCGTCGAATTGGGTCCCATTGTCCGTGATGACTGTGTTTGGTATCCCGAATCTGTAAAGGATATTTTTCTTCACAAAGCTTACAGTGTTTGCTTCCGTTATGTGTACCAATGGCTCGGCTTCTACCCATTTTGTAAAATAATCCACAGCTACTATGGCATGTTTTGCTCCTCCAGTTGCTATTGGCATTGGGCCGATCAAGTCAATTCCCCACATGGCGAACGGCCAAGGCGAGGTAATACTTTGCAAGAGTTCAGGTGGCTGTCGGATGTTATTAGCAATTTTTTGACAAGCCTCACATCTCGCTGCCACCCTTTTGGAGTCGGCGAACAGTGTTGGCCAGTAAAAACCTTGCCTTAATGTTTTGTGGGCTAGACTAGCGCCCCCAGCGTGGTTCCCACAATTTCCACTATGTATGCTTCTCAGGATACCTTCTGCTTCTTCAGGCCCAACACATCTCTGCAGTGCCCTCGAGTATCCCCTTTTGTACAGTTCTCCATTGAGTACTGAGTATCTTGTAGCTCTGTACTTCAGCCGCTTTGCTTCTAACGGGTCACTTGGGAGTACATCATTGATGAGATATTCTTTGATTGGTGTGATCCAGCTGTCCCTTTCGCCAAATACTGCCCCAACTTCCTTTGTTTTAACTATACTCGGCTGCAATAAGCGGATCATATAAATATTTTTGGGCCAGATGCTGATTGTGGCAGATGCCAGTTTGGCCAAGGCATCAGCTTTCTCATTTTCTTCTCGGGGGACATGAACAATTCTGTATTCTTTAAATCTTTCTAATAGCTCCTTTGCCAATTCCAGGTAGGTAATCATGCTCTCATCTCTTGCCTGGTATTCATCTAGTACTTGATTGACAACAACTTGAGAGTCGCTAAAAACTTCCACTTCGTCTGCTCCTAGGACTGTGCTAATTTTTAAACCTGCTATGAGTGCCTCGTACTCGGCTTGATTGTTGGTAGCTTTGAAGTCAAAACGCAAGGCACATTCGACTGAATCTCCTTCTGGGGTTGACACTACTACCCCTGCCCCGCTGCCATGCGTGTTTGATGAGCCGTCAATGCGGAGTTGCCATTTGAATATTTTCTTATTTTGTTCCTCCATCATTCTCGCTACTTCCATGTTTGGTTCGGTGAACTCTGCTACAAAGTCTGCCACTGCCTGGGCTTTAATTGCTGTCCTTGGGAGGTACTCTACATCGAATTCACTTAACTCGATTGCCCACTTTGTTAATCGACCGGATACTTCTGGTTTCTGCAGGATTAACTTCAGTGGGCAGTTGGTGTATACTCTGATTTTATGAGCCTGGAAATATGGCATCAGTTTCCTCGCTGCTGTTATTAGAGCTAGTGCCAATTTTTCAGCCGGCGAGTATCTGGTTTCGGCTGGCAACAGTGCTTTGCTGGTGTAGTATATTGGTTTCTGGATCCCATCTTCCTGTTTTACTAGCACGGAACTTGTGGCTGCTCCAGAGACGGACAAGTACATGTACAATGTTTATCCTGTTTCTGGTTTTGATAGCAGCGGCGCTTGCCCCAGGTAATCTTTCAAGGCTTGGAAAGCCTTTTCACACTCCTCATTCCACTCGATTCCCTTTCCCTTTTTTAGAGCTTTGAAAAATGGTAGGCATCGGTCTGTTGATTTGGCTATGAATCTGCTCAGCGATGCTAAGCACCCTGTGAGTTTTTGAACGTCTTTCAGAGTTCTTAGCGAGACCATTTTTGCTAGTGCTTGGATTTTTTCAGGGTTCACCTCTATTCCCCTTTGATGTACTTGATATTCGAGAAACCTCCCAGATGGTACGCCGAATACGCATTTTGCTGGATTCAACTTCATTCCATACTTGACCAGCACGTCGAATGTTTCCCTCAGGTCATCTGTATGTCTATCCGCTGTGGTGCTTTTTGTTAGCATATCGTCAACGTAGACTTCCATATTTCTCCCGATTTGTCTGGCGAACATTCTGTTGACCAAGCGCTGGTAAGTTGCCCCAGCGTTTTTTAGGCCGAATGGCATGACCGTGTAACAATACAACCCCTGATCTGTGGTGAACGCTGTCTTCTCTTCGTCTGGCTTGTGCATCTTTATTTGGTTATATCCTGAATATGCATCCATGAAGCTCAATGTTTCATGTCCAGCTGTTGCATCGACTAACTGGTCAATCCTTGGTAGCGGGAAGCTATCCTTGGGGCAGGCTTTGTTCAGATCGGTGAAGTCGACGCACATCCTCCATTGATTGTTTTTCTTTTTCACTAAGACCACATTCGCCACCCATTCTGGGTACTTAACTTCTCTGATTGACCTTACGGCGAGCAATTTTGATACTTCCTCATTTATCGCTGCACTTCTTTCTGGGTTGAAACTTTTCCTTTTTTGCACAACCGGCTTGCATTTCTCATTCACAGCCAGATTGTGCGAAATTACACTTCTATCAATCCTTGGCATGTCTTCGTGGCACCAAGCGAAAATCCCCCTATATTCCTTCAACAAGTTTGTCACATCTTTCTTAACTTGTTTAGCCAGCCTTGCTCCGATCTTTACTGTTTTGTCTGGTTCCACTTCGTCTAGAACAACTGACTCAGTTGGTTCTTCTTTCTCTCTGCTCGTTTTGTCCCTTGGGTCCAGTTCGAAGTTTCCCGGACTATCTTCCTGCACCTCCCTGTCCACTTCGAATATGTTTAAGGTTTCCATCCCTGCTTTATCTTTGAAGATTGATAGGTTGGCGCGGCGAGCCATCTCCTGTGACCCTCTCAATTCTCCGACACCAAATTCTGTAGGGAATTTTATTTTCAATGCATGGGTTGAAGTAACAGCTCGAGCTTTGTTAAGAAACGGTCGGCCAAGTAAAGCATTATACGGCCAATTGTGGATGTCAACCACGACAAAGTCCAAAAGGATTGTTCGCCGGCATGGTGCTGTACCAAATCTCACCAGCAGTTTCACAGTTCCTAACGACCTAACTTCTGCGCCACCAAATCCCTTTAGTAGTACATGGAATGGTTCGAGATCTTTTCTGTCCAGCCGCAATTCATCATATACTCTGGCACTTAAGATATCAGCTGAACTTCCATTGTCAATCATCACCTGAAGGACATCCCTATGGGCTGTTCGAACCCCCACGACGATTGCATCGTTAGGTTTTGCATCTATCCCGTCTGAGTCTTCTGCTGTAAATGTTATAGGATCATGTCCTTCTTTTCCTTTCTTGGGGCTTCTCTGTACAGAATTGATCTCCATGCTTCTGCTTTCATACATTACTTCTCGAACTTCTGACATCCTTTCTCGATTGCTTCTCCCAGTATGAGGTTCGCCGAAAATGGTGTTTATGGTGGCGTTAGGGCTGTTCCCCCTTGGACTTTTCCTCTCTTGCCCGTTTCCTTGGCGGCTATCCTGGCGACCACCATATTTATCTCCCTTCAAAGCAAAATCCTTCAGGTGCCCATCTCTGATCAAATTTTCAATGTGGTCACGCAGCTGAAAACACTTTGAGGTTTCATGCCCATGATCTTTGTGGAATCGGTAGTACTTAGTTGTGTCTCTCCTGGCATTCGCTGACTGCTGTCGAGGGTATTTAGCGAGTCCTTTGTCTTCCACCACAGAAAGTATCTCCTCTTGATCGCCGGTCAAAGGGGTGTAATGGTTGTACCTTCCTCGAAACCTACTGGCTCGAGGATTTCCTTTGCTTTCTCTCGAGTGCCCCTTTTGGCCTTTCTCGTCTCTCTGGCGATCACGTGATACCTTCTTCTTGTCATGCTTTCGATCCGATTTTGAGACAGGTTTGTGTCCATGCACGTAGCTACCCCCTTGTGCTACTTCTTCTTCTTCTTCTTCTTCTTCTGCTAATGCATAGTCGCCAGCTATTTCCATCATCTCCTCATAAGTTTTTAGTATCTCTCTTCGCAGGTCAAAAGATAATCGCCCACTTTGTAACCCATTGGTGAAAGCGGCGATCACAGCTACATCGCTGGCATCTTCAATTTGAGCAACTTCCTTACCAAATCTTGCTAGGTACTTCTTGATTGACTTATTGTGCTCCTGTTTCAAATTTGATAGATGAGCGAGTGACTTCCTTCTCTGCACACTCCCCATGAACTGTCTTATGAACGCCTTGCTGAGGTTTGAGAAACTGCTTATACTTCCGGGCGGAAGTCTTCCAAACCACCTAGAGGCGAGATCGCCGAACGTTTGAGGGAAGGTGAGGCATAAAAGCCCGTCATTAGATGAATACTGGGCCATAATGTTGCGGAATCGGCGAACATGCCCCTTCGGGTCCCTGTTCTCCTTGTACTGCTCAATGGTTGGCATTCTAAATCTGTCTGGGAACTGGGTGCGAGCAATATCTTCAATGAATGAGCTGTCTGACTCATCATCTGAAGATACGTTACGACCGTACCTTCGTGCCATCGCTGAAACCTTTCTTGATAGCTCTTGTAGGGTGACATCCCGCTGACCAGTTGGCTCTCCTGCTGGATCAAGTCTGCTCTTAATTGTCATTCTCCCATGGTTGTTCCTATTATCCGGGCTCCTTCGATCTTCTGTGCTTTCAGATCTCCTTCGCCGTGCTCTTTTGGACCGTAACTCTCTTTGTGGACGTGGACTCTTATCTTCAGACGAGATAGAACGGTGTCTCCGTCGGTTCCGTTGGTATGTGTCACTGGAATTGACTTCATGTGTCCGCGCCTGGTCTCGCTCCTCTCTGGATTCTTCATTCATCACACCTTTTCCTTTCCTTTGTTTTCTCCTTTCGAAATACTCTGGGTGGTCCTGGGGAGTCTCCTCGGCGGATTGTCTTGCTTGAGTATCAGGGATTGCGATGTGAACTTCTGATCGTAGCCTTCCGGGAGGATGGATTCCAGGGGTGGTTAACTCATAAGGAGATGAAACTCCCAAACCGATGGGAAGCGAAAGCCCTATCTTGTTGGCTTCGCTGATTAGGTTTACCAACGCAGCTTGGAAGTGCTGCAGAATCCTAGGGTCGGCGGCCCTAGTCCCTGGTGTTGCCGCCGATTGTTCCCCGATCGTTACTGCCCTATCTCCTGTCGGCGCAGCTGGTTCAATAACCTGATCTCCGCTGGAGTTAACGTCTCTATCATTGTCGTTGTTCATGTTCATGTTCATGTTCTTTAATTCGCAAGGGTTCCTCGAAGTTTTTTGTAACCCCCCTCCTTCTAGCGCCAATTGTTGACGGTGAAATTTGGATTGCCACGCACTCAACAATTATATCAATTTAATATAAAACAAGAAAATTAAGAACGCATGCAAAAGACAGATTTTACGTGGAAAACCCTTGAATGGGAAAAAACCACGGCGCCCCTGAGGGCAGAAAAATAATACTAGGTTTTCGTTGCCTTATTACACGCTTAGATCTCTCTTACAGTTGCTCTCTTTTCTCTCGATTTTCTGAACCCCCTTCTCCTGGGATAGGTGGTTCTATTTATACATGATATTTAGGGTTTTTCCCTTGATTTTAGTCCTGCTCATAGTAGGATTTCCTTTCAGATTCGTACTGGGAATCCCACGTTGCTGCGGATACAGATAGGTCTTCTCCTTTTCCCCCCTTGATTCCTTGTTGTTATGGGTTTTCTAAAGTGTAGGGTTTATTTCCGTGTTTCTGCCGAGTCGGTTTAGGCCCAGTATGCTGGTGCAGCGAGTACATTTATTTCTGGGTTTCGTTTCTTCGGCGACCATATATCTAGATTTGGCGAGTACATATCCAGTTTCGGCGAGCGTGTTTCTGACCTTTTTGGTTTCGAGATACTTTGACATTGATTTGTCACATTTCCTTTATTGACCCGGTCAATGAGTGACGTGGCAATCTTTATTGACTCTTTTTGATGACGTGTCGGGTTGGTGAATTTATGCATACAACAGATCCAAAAAGAGAGTTGTAGGGAAAGGAACCATTTCCATTCCCGAATTACCCTCATTGTCCAATGCTTTATTTATTGATGGCTTGAAAGCCAATTTGATAAGCATTTCATATCTAAGTGATGAAGAACTTTCTATCTTATTTAGTAAAAATGATTGCTCTATCTTATTGCCCGACGGACAAACCTTGTTAAAAGGTATGAGATCTAGCAACAACTGCTATTGTCTTGAAGCTAGAATAGTCTCAAACAATGTGTCCATGGATGAGCAAATTGAGTTGTGGCATGAAAGACTTGGCCACATGAACTTTAGGGATTTACGAACCCTTGGAAAGTTCAATTGTGTGCGTGGCCTCCCTAAGCTTGGGACGAAAGCCAATGGTGTTTATGGACCTTACCAACAAGGAAAACAAACCAAAAGCATTCACAAAAAGGACAAGTATCTCTCCACCAATGAGCCCCTAGAGCTTCTCCACATGGATCTCATGGGTCCTATGCAAACCAAAAGCTTAGGTGGAAAGAGATATATTTTTGTTTGTGTTGATGATTTTTCTAAGTTCACATAGACATATTTTCTTAGAGAAAAATCCAAAACTTTTGATAAGTTTAAAATGCTTTGTACTAAATTTCAAAATGAAATGAACTCAAACATTAAAAGCATAAAACGGAGTAGAAGTGACCATGAGAGGGAATTTGAGAATGTTTCTTTTGAATCCTATTATAGCATCTCCCATGAGTTCTTAGCTCCTAAAACACCTCAACAAAATGGAGTTATTGAGAGGAAGAATATGGTCCTTCAAGAGATGGCCCGTGTGATGTTGCTCAACAACAATGTCCCTAGGAACTTATGGGCCGAAGCTGTCAATACGGCTTGCTATATAGGGAATAAAGTTTTCCTAAGGCCCGAAACTAGAAATACCTCCTATGAGTTGTGGAAGGGTAGGAAGCCAAATGTTAGCTACTTCAACTCCTTTGGAAGCAAGTGCTACATTTTAAATGACCGTGATCAACATGGCAAGTTTGATGCTAAGAGTGACGAGGGTATCTTTATTGGCTATGCCTTGAATAGTAGAGCCTATAGAGTTTTCAACTTGAAGACTCGAACCATCATGGAATCATCCAATGTTGTCATTGATGATGGAAGGCTCAAGTCTATTAACCATGAAGATGAGGTAGTTATAGAAGACGACTCTCCCTTGGAGAAGGTTGTGGAGACTCCCAATATTGGGATGTCCAATGGTGATGATGAGGTCAGACAACCTATTGATAGAGTTCCTCTCTTGGACTCTAATGAACCCACTCCATGAGTTAGAAAACTCTATGATAAAGATGACATCATTGGAAATATGAATGAGAGTGTTAGAACTAGGTGTCAAATAGCTAATCTCATCAGCTTTACAATCTACATCTCTCAAAAAGAACCCAAAAAGGTTGATGAAGCCTTAACTGATGAATTTTGTGTTCTTGCCATGCAAGAAGAGCTAAACCAATTCGAAAGGAATGAGGTTTGGACTCTAGTTCTTAGGCCTAAAAGCACACATGTTTTAGGCACTAAGTGGATTTATAGGAATAAATTCGATGAGGATGGCAACATAGTGCGGAACAAGGCTAGAATTGTAGTACAAGGGTACTCTCAAATTGAGGATATCGACTTTGAGGAGACATTTGCTCCCGTTGCCCGTCTAGAGTCTATTAGGCTTCTCTTGTCCATTTCTTGTGTGCACAAGTTCAAATTGCACCAAATGGATGTCAAGAGTGCCTTCCTCAATGGCTTATTGCAAGAGGAAGTGTTTGTTGAACAACCCAAGGGATTTATGGATGCACAACACCCCAACCATGTCTATCGCTTCAAGAAGGTTCTTTATAGGTTGAAACAAGCACCGAGGGCTTGGTACGAGCACCTCACTTAATTTCTTGTTGACAATAACTACACAAGGGGTAGTGTTGACAAGACATTATTCATCAAGAAAGACAATGATGAGCTCTTTATAGGTCAAATATATGTTGATGATATAGTGTTTGGCTCCACCAACAACATCAAGGTCCAACAATTTGTTGATGTTATGTCTTATGAATTTGAGATGAGTTTTGTTGGTGAGCTTCTTCCTAGGTTTGCAAATTAGGCAATTAAATTATAGGATCTTTATAACTCAAGCCAAATATGCCAAAAACCTAGTGAAGAAGTCTGGTCTAGAAAATGTCAAACATTGTGATACACCCATGAGTACCACCTTGAAGCTTAGCAAGGATGTGATCGGACCAAAATTGGTACGATTTTAGCCCTCAGTTCCTTCTTATTTTGCTTTATTCTCGGGTATTATCCCGTGATTTAATTGTATAAATTAAGTGTTTTTAGGTATTTATAGAGTTCAGGGGCATTGAAGTAATATTGGAGAAATAGGGGCAAAAGTGTAATTATTGAAGGAAGATTGAAGTTATCGCAAATATGGAAGAGATCAGGGGGCTAATTGCAATTCGCAATGCAAATCAGCCAAGTCACGCCAATTCATCTGATGCGATGCATTTTGGGGTGGTGGCTGATAGTGGGCTTCTAAGCGCACCTCAGCCTATTACTTTGCACACCCAACAGCTCATAAGGCACCTAAGTGAAACGGTGCGTTTGGATAGTGGGTTTGGGCCACTAAGCGCACCCCAAGTCAAGCGACCTAAGTAGGGATGGCCAATGGGGAAATGAGGATGGATATAGGTCCCCCCATCCCCATCCCCATCCCCATTTGCCAAACCCATCCCCATTTGCCAAACCCTCCCCTATCCCCCCCATTTCCCCATTTGGGGAAAATGGGAATGGGGTAGTTTTGGGGGGAGGTCCCCCCACCCCCATCCCCATCCCCATCCCCATTTCCCCATTTCCACTGGGTCCCCCATTTCCCCATTCCCCCATTTTCCCTATATCATTAAAAATTACATAATAAAAAAAATACACAATCCATTAAATTCAAATACAAAATAACATCCAATACAAAAATTACATAATAAAGATGTATATATAGTTAGTAAGAATAAAAATATTGAAAAAATAAAAATAAAAATATATTAATATATTATATATTATATTTGAGGGAAATGGGGAAATGGGGATGGGGGCACCTACCCTCATCCTCATCCTCATCCCCATCCCCATCCCCATCCCCATCCCCATTTCCATGAATTTGTGGGGAAAATGGGGAGATGGAGATGGGGATGGGGATGGGCCTATCCCCATCCCCATCCCCATCCCCATCCCCATTTTATTTTGAGGATGAAACCCCATCCCCCCCCCCCCAATTTCCCCATTTTTCCCTAAAAAAGTTCCCCCAAATGGGGATGGGGGAGCGTGGATTTGAGGCCCCGGGGGAAAATGGCCATCCCCAGACCTAAGCAGCTGTGCATGCCACACTTTGTGCACCCCATGCTCATTCTAAGTGCACCCTATTTAAGATAAAAGAGTAGTTGCTGCACACACCCCAGTCCCTTGCTGATTGCACCTCATCTTCTTCCTCATCCTTCCTTCTTCCTTGCAGCAGCCATCAACGACCCTCAAGCTAAACCTTAAGCCGCCGACGATCACAATCCTCGACCCACCGCCGACTGAATTCCGTCCCAAATCAATGGTGAGATCACCGGCAGCCCAGTTGTAGCTTTTCTAGTGCCTCAATCGGTCGAAATCCAAGTCGAGAAATCCATGGCCGTCGCCCCTATGTCACCATCAATTGTCGCCATTTCTTATTTGATGTCGCCATGGCGACAGGGAGTGTTATTTGGCACCTGATAGAGTCGCCATTTGTGTCGCCAGATTCGTCGCCATTAAACAAGTAGCGACCTATTCTCTGTCAAAATCTGATTGGGTAGGAAAATTATATAATGACCCCCTCTTTTGGACTAAATGGTAATTTGCCATGAAGGAGGGCTGTTTTGGAAATTTACCACCTGTGACCTAAATTGAAAACCCTATAAATTCATCACTAATTTCCCCTTTTAAACAACTATTGGCAATTCTTGACAACCAAGAAACCTCCTTTCCACCATTCTAATCCCTCAACTTCTCTTCTACCTAAACTAAACATCTAGATTACCTTCCCCAAATGATTCCTTTCTTCCTATCTTCTCTATAAATCTCCTTAGCCATTTCCCATTTGACTCCACCTATATAGACACATCCTCATCATCCACTCTTTGCACAAGGAGCATCAAAGGTAAGGAAAGGATCAAGCTTACAAAAGGAGGCCCAATGGTGATTTTCTAATCTTTAACTTGCCTTCCTTTTGATTGTAATATGTGTAATTAAACCCCCTTTCTAGGGTTTTGATGTGAGAACATTTGGATTGGGTTTTGCTTAAGCTTTAATATATTTAATCTCTATTTGTGTTCTATTCATTTTATAATTAGATTCTATGCATTATATAATTGACATGTATATCCACTAGTTGATTATACTCTTGCTTAGGATAATTTGTTATATAATCTTGATTGGATTGACAACCTTGATGGATTGAGAACATAGTGACAATGATAGATCGTCGGAGGGTATATCAACCGCGATTATCTAAACCGTTAATTGTAACAAACCGATCCCACCATGAACCCCTCTCCTTAATCGGTTAGGCATTGCGGTGGGAAGTTGTTTAGGGTTCATAGTAATGGTCTAAACACATTTTAGAAATCAATTGGTTAACATTTATGAGGTTGGTTCTCTAAGGTAGCTTGAGAATCACTTCCCGTAATCCACTTGTGATCCCATTAATTCCCTAGCAATTCTATTAATTGTTTATCCTTTATATCTCTTATCTAGGTTTCTATCTATTTTATTAGTTTTATTAGGTTTATTTTACATGTATGTTTGATGGCTTAACAAACCATACAACTATCCATTGCTTATGTTTTACTTTATTGCATTAAGGAATTGTTACTTTATTCAACTATTACTCTAATTCCCTGTGGAACGAATCCTACTTGCCACTTTACTAATTTTACATCTAAGTGGTTAAATAGGTTTTCAACACGAACACATTTAAAAACATTATTTTGTTGAGTACCAACGACGGCTTATCAAATTGGCGCCTTTGCCAGGGAATTAAAGCGATTGTTGAGTTAATTAACTTTTCTTTGTAGGTTTTTATTAATTTTTAGTCTTTTAGTTCTTTTTCACTTCTTTGGTAGTTTTTGTTTCTTTTGTTTCAGGATTCTAAGGATTTCTTCACAGAATATCAAGGGCCGAGCTATGAGACTCATGAGAATAGCTTCAATACGGATTGGTAGACTAACCAAGATTCCTTCTCATCATACCAATCAAACGCCATTGATGATGAGAGGAAAATTTTCATGAAGGATCACTTTTGAGAGAGCAAGAAATACCAAGCTTCTCAACAAGAGACCATGGAGTTATTCCAATCCGCATAACAAGCACATGAGAAGAAGATGACCAACAATGTAGTTTTTAGTCGGCCGGATCAATCACTAGAATCGGGCTACCCGAAGCAAGGGAGGACAAGGAGCCGTGTACACGCTATTGTACAAGTATATGAGAATGGCGCGGAAACTAAGGACAAACCGCCAAGGAACCAAGAGCGAAGCACAAAATTGGAAGAAACATTGTCTTTGCTTCAAGAGAAGTTATTGGAAACGTCCTAAGGAAAGGAAGAATTGGAAAGAAAAATATAACTCATGATGAAGGAGTTTGAAGAAAGAAGGCCTTGGGAAAGGTAAAGGTAAAGGTTGAAGAGCTTGAAATGGAAAATAAGAAGCCCGCTCTTGAAGTAAACTTGCTCAAAGAAGAGAATAGTACTGACGCACCCAAACCGGTTCTACAAATGCTGCGGTAAATTACGCTATTCTACTACGGTTATTCTAAAGGGGCGCGTGGGTGGTTCACCTATTGCAAGTGTACGAGTCGTACGAGTAGTAAAGGGTACACTAGTAAGGGTGGTAGTTCCCACGAGGAGGTGACTTAGCTAACAAGAAAGTTCTAGGTTATCATTGATTATTGAATTTCTAATTCCTAACAAGTCACTATTGAATGCTATCTAGATCAATTATACTAAGCTTGCAATTAACTAAGATTTAAGCTAGATTAAGATGTTTAAGCTAGATTAAAGATGTTAGGGGATTGATTCATTCAAGTAACTACCATTTCATTAACCAATAATTCAATAAGCACATTCAAACATTCTAAGGCATGTATTTCATTATCAATAATGTTAAGCACCAAATCCATCATCTTACACATAATCTAATATCAAAGACAAGTGATCACGAGAGAATTTCAGAATAATGATTAAGAGAATCTCTAATTAACCATAGTTATGAATTACTTAGAGATATCTCTATGAAATGGTTAGTGAAACATTCATACATATTGTGGGACACTCTATGCATGAAATCAACTACCAAGTGTGTACAAATAGATGCATATGCAAGACATATCATCCACATATCATATCATTAGAGTTCATAATACACACATACAAAGCCTTAAAGAGTAAAATAACAAATGGATTGATTAAATCATGGTATAATTACAAGAGTTACATCAATCCCCCAACAAAAGGGTTTAGTTACACATAGAAATACATGAACAAGAAAATACAAAGGAAGAGTAAAACAAACCCATTTGGATTAGTTTCTTGGCCAAGATGACTCCTCCTTGCAATCCAAGCACAATATCCTTCTAGAGCAACTTGAAAAGAGCAAGTCTAAGTAACTAAACTTGGTGTTTGGCTGCCTAGAAAATGATGGGAAAATGATAAGAACTAAACTAAAGTTGAGAGAGTTATTCTCTCTCTTGATTATACACTAGAGTAAGTTAAAACTAAGGTAAAAGTGTGTAGTAAATGTTAACTTACTAACTAAGATATATGATAGATATTTTGTCTAAGGTAAGTTATATGGAAAATATCTAATGTGGTAAGGTGTGTTGGACAAGCTTAGGTGATAGGAGAGGCAAGTGGGATAAGCTGCCTTCATTTCCAGGTGCTCTAGCGACTTCATTCACTCTGGCTAGCAGGCTTATTCCCACCGGCGTGAGGTTGCGGAGATTTGTTAAGAATTCCTGCGAGTTTAGGCTTTTTGCCTTGCGGGATATGTCTCTCGGCATGAACTCGTGGAGATTCCGCAGGTTTGGACGTGTTGTACGCGTGCAAGAAGCCGTTGGGAAGAGGTTGAAGCTTGAACTCGGCCATGGACGTTTGAAGGATTTGGAAAAGTTGGTGGATAAGGAAAACTCGCGCATGGGAGGTTGGAATTGGTAGCAAACGGACCGGGGAAACGTTGGCCGTCGTTCTGGGCGGAGAGACGTCAAAAAATACGTCGAAAAATGGCTGGAATCATCGGGTCAATCATCGGGTCTAGAACGGGTCAACGGGTTGGGTCCGCGGGTTTGTTCTGCCCGGTTGGAGGATGAAGACGATGACGTCATCAATGACGTCATGCTGACGTGTGCGAAGGCCAAAACGACGTCGTCTCTCTTATGACGTGGCACGTGGTTGCATTTTTTTGGCTGGCAAATAACAGAATGCACCCTCAGCTCTTTGTTAATCACATAATCTGCAGTAATTTCTCCTTAATTGCACTTTGACCCTTGATTCTCCATAATGACATAATTGCCCTCTTTTGCCCATGATTTTGCTGCTTTCCTCCAATTTGGTCTAAAATGCCCCTTGTAAGGATTCCCGTTTTGTTGATTGGCTTATTTCGTGGTCAAACCACATGTTGGGGTTTTGAATGTAAGGGTAGTCTAAGTGTTTAGTATTGAAGATCAAAGGCCCTTCCATGACCTCTTGATACAAGCACGCCAAAGGTATAATCTCTTGTGCTTGTTTTTCTTTGAAGAGATTTAGTAGCACACACACACTTAGCATTCTTGCTATGATTGCATACTTGCTTATTTTTATGTGCATCTCTTCACATGTCACTTTACACACTAGCACTTTGGTTGATATATCTTGTTGTGTGTATATGTGCCTTATAATTCGTTTCCCGACATTGTTCGGAAACGTCCGCGCTTGCACTAATGAGTGCTTGGTTTCGCGCGAAGACCGCCTATGGAGAATGCCCTTGGCTTCTCCTTGGTTTTCACCACTGTTGGTGATCGGCGGTTATGATCGGTGGCCTGGCCGCCGAATGAAACCGCCGTTTCAGTCCAGTTTGGTCTGAAGCAATTATGTGGTCAAGATCGGCGGTCACGACCGCCGTTCGAAACCGCCGTTCATACCTGATCGATTTTAATCTCTCGGGTTTGATTCGGCGGTTGTATCGGCGGTCACGAAACCGCCGAATTAAACCGCCGTTAATGCTCTGTTCTTCACGAGCTCAATTCGGCGGTCGTCATTGGCGGCCTGGCCGCCGATTGAAACCGTCGAACGGTGCGTTTCAGGGGCAAAAGTGTCTTTTCACATGCCCAATTCTTGATGTCTATAAATATCTTGTTTTCTCAATCTCTGAATAAGTTTCTTGAGCAATTAGAACCCTAATCTTTCAAGAGAGATTTTTGAGAAAAAATCAAATCAAGAACCTATCTTTAAACACTCAAATCAAACCCCTTTTGCATCAAATTTCATATTTGATCTTCTATGCCTTCATAGAATTGATCCATGCATGGTTTTGAATCATCACATCTTATTTGGTATGTTCTTCACTAATTTCATATTACTTTAGTGTTTTTCATATTAATACATCTCTTTAATTACTTGTATGCTTTTGATTATTTGCTAGATACAAGTTAGAGATTATTTGTGATGAAAATGATTGAGTGTTGATTGTGATAGCTAATTAGGTTTTTAATTAATCTTGATTAGCTAAGCTATTTGACATGTCATTTAGCAATTGATATCTAGGGTTGATTAAATTGATTATATCATCATCCTAGATAAGCATCTAAGGTTACCTAGCCTTGTTTGTTATTTGAATATTCATATATATATATTCACATAGGTTGTTTCTCTTCATAGAGAAGTAAGTCTTGAGGCTAAGAGTGCTTAGGCCTCAAGCAAATTGGAATAGGGTTGCTAATAAAGGCCCGCTGGGTAGAAGTGAGGGGTTACAGACCGGAATGTTAGACGAGGTCTACATAGGTTGTAAACTTCATTTCAATTAGTGATTTCGAGTTCCGAGTGTGGCGCACTATACAGCCCGTGGTTTTTCCCAGTGGTTGGGTTTCCACGTATACATCAAGTGTTATTTAAATTCCGCACTATATTACACTTGTATGTATTTTTGACTAGTAGGGGCATTTTCGTAAAATTGACTTGCATGCGAAAATTGGGTAATAATAGTTAAAATCTATTCACCCCCCCTCTAGCTTTATATTGATAAACACGCCTCGAGTATTTTAATTACTTACACCCCTGATGAGCTGAAATACCTAAAATACACTTATTTACAACATTAAACACCTAAAAGGGTTCGGAAAACGGTTACAAAAGCTAAGAAAAGGAGCGCTAAATGTGAACATTTAAAGTGCGATCAAACCCCCAAACCTGACTTTTGCTCGTCCTCGAGTAAATTACAAACAATATGAACACACAAACTATACAGTCCTAAAATAAAACAAACAAAACACAACACACAGTAAAAATATTTTGCGAGAGCCAAACAATAAGGTGATGCAACGAGAGATGTGCAATATAGGAATGACACATGCCAAAATCGCTAATTGGAGGCTAACATGATGACTTCCTTAAAAGCATGCAACACCGTGAATCCCACACTCTAAATACAAAGTTTCAAAAACGAAACACTCGAATGCAAGAACACAATTCGCCTTGACTCTAATCCTCACCGGATTTCAGTCAAATTTTCTCTCGGAATCCTAAGTTCACTCTCAATCAAGCATATGCGAGTTTGGAAGTTATGTAAAGACAACAATTATAACGCATATGAATAATATCAAATAAAGCACAGTTTATGGAATTAATCCCATGAAAGAATTGATGTGCCACGAGCGTGGAAAGAACATGCAAAAATCGTATTCCCAAGTTAGACTTTCTAAAAGATCAACTAGGGCTTTCCTTATGGGTTGCAATGGGGCCATGGGTAGAATTTTGGTGAATGAAAGAAATGGAATGGAATTCTAGAGTTATTGATCATACTCAACAATTTGACTTCAAGCTCATTATACAATTTGATTTTAAAGCGTCTAGGCTAAGACTTTGAATTCCAACAATGCAAATTTTTGAACTCTTATTTTTGAGTAACTTTTCAATTTGATAACATCAAAGGCTTCAAGTGTTGATTTTTCACACTTGTACAATTTTTGCCTCTATAAGTTGCATAGTTTCTCATAAACGCCTAAGTACACGCTATTTACAATTTGAGCTAAACATTTGCATTTATAATATATGCACTAATTTTATGATCAACAACTATGGTATGGCTTGTGTTTAGTGTATATGGTTGTTTATGGAGATGTGAGTGATGAAATGAATGGTTTGTGTTTGGCCTCAAAGTTGGCGATAGGAGCACGCATAAGGGACATGGAATGTGTTTGGGCAATGAATAGTAGTTAAGTACACACATTGCCTAGAATCATATCAAAAAGTCTATCTAACAAGGGAATACAATTCACACAAGCAATCCACATAATTTTCATGTTCTATGGCAATCAATGAGCATTATGCAAAATGAGATCATACTTTGAAAACCGTTTTTAAGAGTGTGTATACGAGTAGAAACAAAAACCCTTAAAATATGAACGCTAAAGCTCTAAATCTTACATGGGTAGTCTCCACTATTGGTTCTAGCATTCTTGCAATAAGTCCTATTCACAAAGCAAAAGAGAAAGGGACTAATACACAATGCTTACATGCAATCTCGGAAGGAAATCCGTTAGCTAAAACTTAGCAATTAACACATGTAACGCATTCCTTTACAGCACATACAATCTAGCATAAAAATAGACAAATTGTCAAGTTTGGCTCAATCGTAATAAAAACGAAATTTTTTACACAAAACACAAAAAACACAGTTTTCAACACAAATATATACAACAAAACGTGACAACGTGTTAACGTGTCCACACCCCAAACCTAAACTCAACATTGTCCTCAATGTTTGAACATTTACGAACAAGAATGCGAGTCCTGTGGTTTGGTTGTTTGGGCATCAAACAAATTTGCAACAAGCACAAAAATAACCTAAAGCAACTACACATGGTATTTCAATTCATCCAAAATTCCTATCCAATCAAAATGGCCTAATCCACTAGCATAAAAGTTTTCCTCCAATGAGAAACATGGCAATTCCATTAGTATCATCCTAGGCACTAATCAATCACAACCACATAACCACACTTAAACTAAGGAAAAGAACAATGCGATTAAATTTGCAGAATGTAAATTACGTAAAAATATCCGCTAAAACAAATTAATAAAAACTGTTGCCTTGGGTTGGCGAGTTTGTTCCCGCGGAATGAACTCATGGGGATACCTGGCGGGTTTGGGTTGGCGGGTTCATTCACACGGAATGAACTCACGGGAGCAGAGCACTCAGCTTCCATTTTCTACAGCAATCCTCCACGGGTTCAGTTCTTCTGCCCAGCTGCTAATGTCCCGCAAGACCAAAGCCCTGGTCTTCTCCTTTGAGTCTCGCGAGTTTGGAGGCTTCTAGATGGCGAGATTAATCCCGCGGACTGAAGTCGCCGTGATTCCTGGCGAGTTGGTTCATGCTGTTCCGCGAGCATTGTCTCGCGGTATGAATCTGTAGGCTCTTGGTGATGCTCAAATTAGGTCCAAAAGTTTCCCAAACTTCATGCAACATGTTGCATACCTAAACACATGCATATGGCACAAAAACAAACACAACAAATACTAACAATTGCAACTAACACATGATGCAATGCGTTTGGAGTCCAAACCCCCAAACCTATCTCTTTCACTCCTATCATCATACATGAGTATCTTGAGTACCAAGGTTGAATTGAGATAGATAAGGTGTCTAAAACCCAAATACAAACATCTACACTAAATAATTAACAAAACATTAAAGAGTTCATATATTTACAAAACAAGTGCAACTCAAATGAATGAGTGCACCACAAATGTCCATCAAGTGCTTTTAATCTTCAATTTCCTGCACACTTAACAAACACATCAAAAAGTTCACAAGGATCAACCACCACCCCTGATAGGTGGTTTAATAACAACGTACCGATCATCTTTCTTTTTAACCCAAAGGGGTCCTTCCCTAACAAGTCCATCCAATTTGGTTTTGTCAATCCATATGGATTTGACTACCAATTTGTTCACAAGTTGCCATTTTTGCTTTGGATAATAAGGCCAATTTTGGCCTAAATTATGGCAATGGCAACAAGTAGGGGTTAAAGATTGAAATGTACCTATTGTTGTTGGTGAAGGGTTGAATTTCTTCTTTTTCCTTCTTCTTGGCCTCCTTTTCTTGACTTGGTTTGGGGTAGGCATTGAGGCAAAAGGTTTGAGCTCCTTATGCTTAGCTTGCATGTCTAACACTTGAGGTTGTTGGATAACTTCCTTGGATTTGCCTTTGGTATCAACCCTTGGCATGGCAAGCTTGGCTAGGTGCTCATTTTCCTTGGCCCTCATGATTTCAAGAGCCTTGTCCCTTGACAAGATTTCCTCCTCCATTAGTTTCATTCTTTGCTCAAACTCCTCCCTTAAATCATTCTTTTCCTTGATCACCTTATCAAGTTTGGTGGTCAACTCCAAGTTCATTCCCACCACTACTTGGTGATCTTCCTTGAGCTTGGTGACCATGTCTTCCATTCTAGGGGAGTTATGTTCAACTAATGGGGTAAGGATATCATCCAACTCCACATGAGCGGATTTCATAAAATAACCGGATGCAAGGCGGGGTTTGTCTTCCAAGTTCTCATCTTAAATACTGAAGCACTCAAGGTTCTCAATCAGATGCTTCATACTCTCGAAGACATCAAACTTAGCCGTTTCTCCTAATAAGGTCATGGTCTCGAAGTCATTAACCTCCGTCAGCATTTCCTCATTCACTTCAAGGAGGGGAAGGCTAATGTCAACCTTGGATAGGACCTCATAGATTTCCTTGAAAGCTTGATTGAGCTTCGTCTTTTGAAGTCTCCTTGGAAAGAAAATAGGAGGGACGTACGGATCCAAAGACTTATGCATCCTTGAGGTGTCCTTTTGCACCACCTCCGGTTCTTTTCTTGTTTCGGCCTCTTTGTTGGCTAATTCTTCAATGTTGTACCTATTTGAACTATCTCCTGAAACACAAATAGGCACATTAAAAATTTTAGGTGGAGATGGTTCAGAAAGTACCTTCCAACTCCGGAGGATTGTTAAGGCATTTGCTTGCTCGGTTTGGCTAGGGAGCCTTCCAAGCTCCCTCTATTGTTGAGATCCCATAATCTGCCCTAATTGCAATTCCATGATCTTTGCAATCCCCTCCATAGAGGTGAGTCTCTCACGGTTTGAGGCAAGATGATTGTCGTGAGAATGTCCTTCAGATGGTTGGTCATTGTCTCGGTTTCTAGGAACATGTCACGGTTGAGTACTTTGTTGTGGCCATTGTTGATACCCTTGGTTGTTGTTGTATGCATGGCTTGTAGGTGGAGCATTAAGGCAAGTTCCTTCTCGATCACACACTTGGCTATCCACATGTGATTGCTTCTCAAAATTTGATGCAGGAGATATTATTGGAGATTTTCTTGAAGACTTTTTATTTTAAAAATAGTATTGTAATTAATATCTATTATTATGTTTCTTTTGATTGTATATTTAATTAGGTAGATAAATATTTTATGATTTAATTTTATTAAATCAAATCCAATTTCCCTTTTAGACAGGTTTTTTAATGTTTTAGGATTCTTTTGATTTTTAGGAGATTTGATATCTTTTTCATTTAGGATTCTTTCCCGTTTGTTTAAGATTTTCTTGTTAGTCAAGTTTTGCAGTTCTATTTAAGTAGATTGTATTAGGGTTTGAAAGACAACTTTTGATTAATAAAAATTCAGAGATTGTTTCTCAATATCCATGTACAACATTCTTTGCGAAGATTGAAGTATTTGAAGCCTGTTAACAATCCTTCGTGCGCGAAGTTGAATGTTATCAGTAGCCTGTTATCCTGGTATCTGTGCGCGGATCAACAGCATAAAAGTAGGGTTTGTTTCCGGTATTCGTATGCGAATCAACGGATCCAAATCGTTTATCCTTTCTTTTATCTATTGTTGTTTTGCGTTGAATATTCCACTGCATCAGTTGGTATCAAAGCCACCGAGTCTACCTCTGTGCTAGGAAAATTTCGGGGGCCTTTTCAGAGGGCAAACAAACTCAAAATCAACATTATAATATGTTTTTGGAAAGCCCAAGATGAGCCCTACAAATGTTATAAAGACTCCGTCCTCCATAAATGATCACAATAGGCCCGAATTCGGCCATTTAGATTATTGCGCGAAGACTTGAGCTGGATGAGAGCTGGACATAGTGAGCTGGACGAGATGATCTGGGCTGAACTTCATGGACCTATACAGAGGGCATATGGGATCGGATCGTCTATTATAATATGTTTTCGGAAAGCCCAAGACGAGCTCTACAAATGTTATGAAGAATCCATCTCTTATAACGGGCTCCAACATATCAGAATTTGGCCATTAAGTTTCATGTGCACCAAGACAGCAGTTTCTTGTTTTATGGTTTTTAATTGTTGTTATGATTCCGTACGTTTATTTTATTTCCTTTTAGTTTATATGTAATTAAGTTATTAATTATTTTATGATTTGATTTTATTAAATCAAATCCAATTTCCTTTTTAGATAGGTTTTTAATGTTTTAGGATTCTTTTGATTTTAGGAGATTTGATATCTTTTTCATTTAGGATTCTTTCCCGTTTGTTTAGGATTTTCTTGTTAGTCAAGTTTTGCAGTTCTATTTAAGTAGATTGTATTAGGGTTTGAAAGACAGCTTTTGATTAATAAAAATTCAGAGATTGTTTCTCAATATCCATGTACAACATTCTTTGCGAAGATTGAAGTATTTGAAGCCTGTTAACAATCCTTCGTGCGCGAAGTTGAATGTTATCAGTAGCCTGTTATCCTGGTATCCGTGCGCGGATCAACAGCATAAAAGTAGGGTTTGTTTCCGGTATTCGTTCGTGAATCAACGGAGATCCAAATCATTTATGCTGTCTTTGATCTATTGTTGTTTTGCGTTGAATATTCCGCGGCATCAGTTGGTATCAAAGCCACCGAGTCTACCTCTGTGCTAGGAAAATTTTGGGGGCCTTTTCAGAGGGCAAACGAACTCAAATCAACATTATAATATATTTCCGGAAAGCCCAAGACGAGCCCTACAAATGTTAAGAAGACTCCGTCCTCTGTAAATGAAGACAATAGGCCCGAATTCGGCCATTTAGATTATTGCGTGAAGACTTGAGTTGGACACAGTGAGCTGTATGAGATGATCCGGGCTGAACTTTATGGACCTCTACAGAGGGCATATGGGATCGGATCGTCTATTATAATATGTTTCCGGAAAGCCCAAGACGAGCTCTACAAATGTTATGAAGAATCCATCTCCTATAACGGGCTCCAGCATATCAAAATGTGGCCATTACGTTTCATGCGCACCAAGATAGCAGTTTCTTGTTTTATGGTTTTTAATTGTTGTTATGATTCCGTACGTTTATTTTATTTCCTTTTAGTTTATATGTAATTAGGTTATTAATTATTTTATGATTTGATTTTATTAAATCAAATCCAATTTCCTTTTTAGATAGGTTTTTAATATTTTAAGATTCTTTTGATTTTAGGAGATTTGATATCTTTTCCATTTAGGATTCTTTCCCGTTTGTTTAGGATTTTCTTGTTAGTCAAGTTTTGCAGTTCTATTTAAGTAGATTGTATTAGGGTTTGAAAGACAACTTTTGATTAATAAAAATTCAGAGATTGTTTCTCAATATCCATGTACAACATTCTTTGTGAAGATTGAAGTATTTGAAGCCTGTTAACAATCCTTCGTGCGCGAAGTTGAATGTTATCAGTAGCCTGTTATCCTGGTATCCGTGTGCGGATCAATAGCATAAAAGTAGGGTTTGTTTTCGGTATTTGTACGCGAATCAACGGATCCGAATCATTTATCCTATCTTTTATCTATTGTTGTTTTGCGTTGAATATTACGCTGCATCAGTTGGTATCAAAGCCACCGAGTCTACCTTTGTGCTAGGAAAATTTTGGGGGCCGTTTTAGAGGGTAAACGAACTCAAAATCAACGTTATAATATGTTTCCGGAAAGCCCAAGACGAGCCCTACAAATGTTATGAAGACTCTGTCCTTCATAACAGATCACAACAGGCCCGAATTCGGCCATTTAGATTATTGCGCGAAGACTTGAGCTGGACAAGAGCTGGACACAGTGAGCTGGACGAGATGATCGGGGCTGAACTTCATGGACCTCTATAGAGGGCATATGGGATTGGATCATCTATTATAATATATTTCCGGAAAGCCCAAGACGAGCTCTACAAATGTTATGAAGAATCCATCTCCTATAACGGGCTCTAGTATATCAGAATTTGGCCATTACGTTTCATGCGCACCAAGACAGCAGTTTCTTGTTTTATGGTTTTTAATTGTTGTTATGATTCTGTACGTTTATTTTATTTCCTTTTAGTTTATATGTAATTAGGTTATTAATTATTTTATGATTTGATTTTATTAAATCAAATCCAATTTCCTTTTTAGATAGGTTTTTAATATTTTAGGATTCTTTTGATTTTAGGAGATTTGATATCTTTTCCATTTAGGATTCTTTCCCGTTTGTTTAGGATTTTCTTGTTAGTCAAGTTTTGCAATTCTATTTAAGTAGATTGTATTAGGGTTTGAAAGATAGTTTTTTGATGATTAATAAAAAATACAGAGATTGTTTCTCGATATCCATGTACAACATTCTTTGCGAAGATTGTAGTATTTGAAGCCTGTTAATAATCCTTCGTGCGTGAAGTTGAATGTTATCAGTAGCCTGATATTCTGGCATTCGTGCACGGATTAACAGAATATTGGTAGGTTGTTTTCTAATTGTTTCTTGCAGGTTTTTCTTGTAGAGCTTCCGCTACATCAGTTGGTATCAGAGCCACCGAGTCTATCTCTGTGCTAGGCTCATCGTCCACGGACCACTCCCCATATCAAAAAAAAAAAAAAAAAAAAAAAATCCATAAATCCCCAAAACAAAATTTCCACCTACCATTCATTGTTTTTCGATGACGATTATGTGTCGGACCGGGTTATCGTTGACTTCGATAAGCCGCCAATTTTCGATGAAGAATATGTGACGGAACCTGTTATCGTCGATTTTGATAAGCCACCAGTTTTCGATGAAGATTTGTTCCAGAACGAGCAGCAAGAGAGGAACTCAATTTTTGAGGATTATTTCTATGATGTTGCCGTGTTTCATCATTCAACGGCATCTCCAACTTATTTCTTCCTCAAAGTTGTCAAAATTCGAGGACGAATTTTCTCCACACTGGAGAGAATGATGCAGGAGATATTATTGGAGATTTTCTTGAAGACTTTTTATTTTAAAAATAGTATTGTAATTAATATCTATTATTATGTTTCTTTTGATTGTATATTTAATTAGGTAGATAAATATTTTATGATTTGATTTTATTAAATCAAATCCAATTTCCTTTTTAGATAGGTTTTTTTTAATGTTTTAGGATTCTTTTGATTTTTAGAAGATTTGATATCTTTTTCATTTAGGATTCTTTCCCGTTTGTTTAAGATTTTCTTGTTAGTCAAGTTTTGCAGTTCTATTTAAGTAAATTGTATTAGGGTTTGAAAGACAGTTTTTGATTAATAAAAATTCAGAGATTGTTTCTCAATATCCATGTACAACATTCTTTGCGAAGATTGAAGTATTTGAAGCCTGTTAACAATCCTTCATGCACGAAGTTGAATGTTATCAGTAACCTGTTATCTTGGTATCTGTGCGCGGATCAATAGCATAATAGTAGGGTTTGTTTCCGGTATTCGTACGCGAATCAACGGATCTGAATTGTTTATCCTGTCTTTTATCTATTGTTGTTTTGCGTTGAATATTCCGCTGCATCAAAATTGCTCTTTAGAACTTTCATTTCCTCAGAAATGCTAGCCAATTGAGCGGCTAACTCCTTTTCCTTCCCACTACGGCTGCCCCGTGTATTCCTCTGTTGAGAATTCTGCTCAAGCATCTCAAATTTAGCATACATATACTCGGTTGTCCTCTCCCTCATTGCTTCTCCACATGCATTATCAACGATCGCTTGTGAGAGCCCGGTAAGTCCATCATAGAAAGATTGAACGAGCGAGACTAACGAGTAGTCATGGTATGGGCATTGAGCTAAAAGAAGCTTGAATCTTCCCCAAGACTCATGAAAAAGCTTAACCCCCCGTCTCTTGGAAATTTGCAAATTTTCCTCTAATCTCCTTTGTCTTCCAAAATGGGAAATACTTGGTGAAGAATTTCTGCTCAACCGCTTGCCATGTGGTAAGGGATCCCGCTGGTAAGGCCATGAGCCACTTCTTGGCTTCGCCTCTCATGCAATACGGAAAACACCACATACGAAGTCGATCCTCCGTGAGATTACTGAGTGGAATAGTGGAAACTGTATTGTAATACTCTTTCATGAATTGGAGGGAGCCTTCACTCGTTGCACCCATGTAATGCGAAAGAGTGTTGTAATGCAAATTCTTCAATGCATATTCCCTCTGGGCAGCATCTAACAAGATTGCCGATGGTTGGGCTCGAATGGTGGGCAAAGAGAAGTCCTTCATCAAACGTTGAGCCACAAGTTGAGCCAACTCTTCCACATTTCTGTTGGTTGGGTCAGAATCGCTCTCAAGATTGACTACTACTTCGGCGGCAGTCATGATTGTGACACAAGAAACCTGAAATTACACTAAGATAACTACCAAATGGTCAAATGAACAAGAAATTTAAAAACGCAATGATTCAAAAGCAATGATTCTAAAACTTCTACGTCGCTACCTCCCCAGTAGCGGCGCCATAAATCTTGATGCGCCCAAACCGGTTCTACAAATGCTGCGGTAAATTATGCTATTCTACTACGGTTATTCTAAAAGGGCGCGTGGGTGGTTCACTCATCGCAAGTGTATGAGTCGTACGAGTAGTAAAGGGCACACTAGTAAGGGTGGTCGTTCCCATAAGGAGGTGACTTAGCTAACAAGTAAGTTCTAGGTTATCATTGATTATTGAATTTCTAATTCCTAACAAGTCACTATTGAATGCTATCTAGATCAATTATACTAAGCTTGCAAATAACTAAGATTTAAGCTAGATTAAGATGTTTAAGCTAGATTAAAGATGTTAGGGGATTGATTCATTCAAGTAACTACCATTTCATTAACCAATAATTCATTAAGCACATTCACAACATTCTAAGGCATGTATTTCATTATCAATAATGTTAAGCACCAAATCCATCATCTTACACATAATCTAATATCAAAGACAAGTGATCACGAGAGAATTTCAGAATAATGATTAAGAGAATCTCTAATTAACCATAGTTATGAATTACTTAGAGATATCTCTATGAAATGGTTAGTGAAACATTCATACATATTGTGGGACACTCTATGCATGAAATCAACTACCAAGTGTGTACAAATAGATGCATATGTAAGACATATCATCCACATATCATATCATTAGAGTTCATAATACACACATACAAAGCCTTAAAGAGTAAAATATCAAATGGATTGACTAAATCATGGTATAATTACAAGAGTTACATCAATCCCCCAACAAAAGGGTTTAGTTACACATAGAAATACATGAACAAGAAAATACAAAGGAAGAGTAAACCAAACCCATTTGGATTAGTTTCTTGGCCAAGATGACTCCTCCTTGCAATCCAAGCACAATATCCTTCTAGAGCAACTTGAAAATAGCAAGTCTAAGCAACTAAACTTGGTGTTTGGCTACCTAGAAAATGATGGGAAAATGATAAGAACTAAACTAAAGTTGAGAGAGTTATTCTCTCTCTTGATTCTACACTAGAGTAAGTTAAAACTAAGGTAAAAGTGTGTAGTTTATGTTAACTTACTAACTAAGATATATGATAGATATTTTGTCTAAGGTAAGTTATATGGAAAATATCTAATGTGGTAAGGTGTGTTGGACAAGCTTAGGTGATATGAGAGGCAAGTGGGACGAGCTGCCTTCATTTCCAGGTGCTTCGGCGACTTCGTTCACTCTAGCTCACGGGCTTATTCCCGTCGACGTGAGGTCTCGGAGATTCATGAAGAATTCCCGTGAGTTTAGGTTTTCTGCCTTGCGGGATATGTCTCTCGACATGAACTTGCAGAGATTCCGCAAGTTTGGATGTGTTGTACGCGTGCAAGAAGCCGCTAGGAAGAGGTTGAAGCTTGAACTCGGCCTTGGAGGTTGTAAGGTTTATAGTTTGTGTTGGCATTAATTCCATATCAAAATGTGTTTCTCTTGTAATTTTTAGTGGTTCGTATATTGAAGAATTAAGAAGACGAAGGATGTCTTAACCACAATTCATTCAAGAAGCTGGCTTTCAAGAGATTTATGCATCATTGTTCAACAAAGGTAATAAATGACCTCATATCTCTTACAAGGCTAGACACAAACACACACATGACATTCTTGTGTGTTCCTTCATGGTTAAACATATTTTATATGTCACTTTCACACACCACAAAACATGCTCATGCATTTACACTTTCTTGACAATCTTTGTTTATTGCATGTTCTAAGACAATGTCTCGGAATTAGCATATGTGTGTGTCTTTGTGATCGTATGTTTTCGTATTTGTGTTTTTGGACTTGAACATGTTCTTATTTAATGCCTTATTGAGTTCCGGTCATTTCGGTTACTCATTCATAAGGTTTCGAGTCCAAACGATGTAGCTACGCTACTTTTCATTCTCATTCGTTGAGTTGACTTCATTGTCATTTTCTGAGATGATTTCTCAACCATTTTTTGAAGTTGTGTAGTCTTCGTTGTGCGTAAGAGAGTCACGGTTCGTAATCCAAAAACGGATTCAAAATCGGAGTTCGGATGCCCAAGATACGGGCTGAAGAACCGAGGGAGCGTGCGAGAGGGCTGCTGGCCGTGAGGCCACTTGGCCTGGCCGTGAGGGAGGCCGTGGGCCCCACGGCCAAGGGGACTCTCTGCCCCCGTGAGGCCCATGCGCCCCCCATGCCCTGGGGTGACGTGGCCTCACACCATTGGTCCGTTTTGGTCTTCTCTCTCCTCCTTATATCTTCCCTCTCTCTCTTCATTTGAATTTTTTTTTAAGAAGAAAATGTTCTAAATCCCGTCAGTCCTCTCCAACAAATTTTCTCATCTTCCAAACATCATATCTCCCTCATCCGGAGTCAGATTTGAGTGATTCAAATTGGAGAATGTTCGTAATTGAGTCCTCTATCATTTCTGAGTGGTTTGGTAGCTGATTGATCGAGTTTTCTGGTGGCCACACACTGATTTCCGAACCAGCTATTGAATCTAAGGTATTGGACTAATCTTTGGGATTTCTTTCTTTTTAACCTTCAATTTGCTTGGGGTTTCTTCTTCTATATCTATGTTTATATTTGGTAAAAGCTATTGAGAAAGATAGCTTGATTATCATTCTAATTGAAAGTCAATTTATAGACTAATGTTGACTAGTTTCTATGATTCTAGGTTTTACATATGTTTGTGAGTTGTATTGTGATTAGAATGGCATCTTAGGTTGTTTGGAACTTGATTGAATCAATTTTGTGATAAATGACCTTGAGATTTGATTTGATCCTTTGATTGATGAAATCTTGGATTTGTGCATTTGTTTGTGATTTAGAGAAATCTAGGTTTTGATTGATATATATATCTCAAATCCTTGCTCTATGTTTTTAGCTAGAATATTGATTGATTTAAATCTCATATGTCTAGCATTTTATTGTACATTGATAGCATCTTGAAATTGTTCTTCATGAATATATTTTGATTCAAGTGTTGTATGTGTGAATGAGACTTTGAGCTTATGTGTTTGATGTTTCACATGCTTTAGGTTTTATTCTTGTATTTTGCATCTAGACTTTTATTGAATGTGTTATCACATATTTAGGTCTATTTGTACCATAGAATGTATTGATCACATGTTCTATGTTGATTTGATTGTTTGCATCATTTGCATTCACATGATCACACTAGGAAGTCCTTGTAAAAGGCATGAAGTCTTGGTTAGAGTCGGGGTGACTCGGATAGCCAAGCAAGAAGACTTGCCTAGAGTCGGGATGACTCGGATAGGTAAGCAAGAAGTCATGACTAGAGTCGGGAGGACTCGGATAGTCATGCATGGGAGGCTCCCTAGAGGCAAGAGTGCCTTGGATAGGGAGTTGGCTATTGTATTGGTAGGCCTAGGCGTATGGTTAGACATAGACTCCGATAGAGCGAGGTACACGGGAGGTGTATGCACTCTTGAGGAATTTCTAATCTACCATCGATGTTGGTTTTGTGTGGTGTCCAATATATGGTGGTTTCGCATCATTGAGGGATTTCACACTTTCCAATAGGGTTGGGTAGGCTTAGACTTCGCTAGGTTGGGTGAGCTAAAGATTGGTCACTTTGTGAATGTTTTATGTTTACTTTCCAATAATATAGTACCCAATGGTTGTAGTTCAACCCGTGGATGTTTCCTCCTTGGAGGTTTTACCACGTTGAAAAATCTCTTGTGTTAATTCTTCCTATCCTTTCTCTTTTATTTTTATTGTATATTTTATTATCTTGATTCATAATATTTACTTGTGATATATTGTGAAGCAAGACTTTATATAGTGTGATTTGTGGATTCATTCTTTTGATCATTTTTGTATCTATGATTCTTTTGTATATTGTAATTTTTGTATAGTGATATTTGATCACTCTTTTAACTCATTGAACATCTATTGAAATACAAGCTTACTTTGTTGTTGTGTTTATTTGTTCTTATACCTCACACAACTAGATGATATACTTAGACCTTGCTCTCATGATTGTATTCTCATATTGTCTATATATGTCTTCCTTGGCTTATTTTGTTGTGTGTAAGGCTACCTTGAGGGACAAACGAAAGTTTGTTCAAGGGTTTGAAAAAAGGTGTAAAAACCTATTCACCCCCCTCTAGGTATGCTTTAAGCAATTTAACTACGTTTGTATACTTTCAATTGGTATCAGAGTGGGTCGTCGGACGGCACTCGACGAGATCCGGTTTATACTTACGTGTAGATTACTTAGGTTTTTGCAAGTATGGTTTTCCAAGATGATGTGATGATCGAAGGGGCTTCGAATTCTAGGCCTCCTCTTCTCAAGGGTCACAACTATGGGTTTTAGAAATTGAGGATGAGGACATACATTCGATCTATTGATGAGAAAGCTTGGATGACCGTTGAAGAAGGTTACCTTGCTCCCAACAAGATTGATGATGGAGTGACCGTTTCCAAGCCTAGGAGTCAGTGGTCAACTAATGAGTTTGAGTTAGCAAAATGGCATCATCGGGCGGTGAATGCTATTTTCGGAGGAGTTGATAGTAGGCAATTTTCCTACATTCAAAACCTAGAAACCACAAAGGAGGCATGGGAAGCTCTCCAAGTCACCAATGAGGGGACTAAAGCGGTGAAGAAGTCTCATTTCAATTGCTCACTTCCCGATTTGAGGTTTTGCAAATGGGTGAGGAAGACATGTTTGTTGACTTCCAAGATAAGCTACTAGACATCGCCAATCAATGCCAAGCACTTGGTACTCCTATCTCCGGTGAGAGGCTAAATTGGAAGATTCTTAGATCACTTCCAAAGAGGTTCAAAGCCAAGGTTACCGCCATTGAAGAGAGCAAAGACGTTGACGTCATGAGCTTAGATGAGTTGCTAGGATCTCTTCAAACTTTTGAGGCGTGTATGAAACCGAAGGCTAAGAACAAGGGTTTAGCTCTCAAGGTTGTCAAGGAAGCTAGTAGTAGCGATGATGATGAGGAGATGGCTTTATTGGTTAGGAAGTTTAGAAAGTTCATGAGGAAAGGTTCCAAGTCAAGTGGCAAGTACTTAAGGGACAAGGAAGTCAAGAAGTCCTTTACTCCACCTCATGAGAGGAGTGGTCATGCTAAGAGCAATAGAAAGGTTCAATGCTTCATGTAAGGATTCCCGTTTTGTTGATTGGCTTATTTCGTGGTCAAACCACATATTGGGGTTTTGAATGTAAGGGTAGTCTAAGTGATTAGTGTTGAAGATCAAAGGCCCTTCCATGACCTCAAGATACAAGCACGTCAAAGGTATAATCTCTTGTGCTTGTTTTTCTTTGAAGAGATTTAGTAGCACACACACACTTAGCATTCTTGCTATGATTGCATACTTGCTTATTTTTATGTGCATCTCTTCACATGTCACTTTACACACTAGCACTTTGGTTGATATATCTTGTTGTGTGTATATGTGCCTTATAATTCGTTTCCCGACATTGTTCGGAAACGTCCGCGCTTGCACTAATTAGTGCTTGGTTTCGCGCGAAGACCGCCTATGGAGAATGCCCTTGGCTTCTCCTTGGTTTTCACCATTGTTGGTGATCGGCGGTTATGATCGGTGGCCTGGCCGCCGAATGAAACCGCCGTTTCAGTCCAGATTGGTCCGAAGCAATTATGCGGTCAAGATCGGCGGTCACGACCGCCGTTCATACCTGATATATTTTAATCCCTCGGGTTTGATTCGGCGGTTGGATCGGCGGTCACGAAACCGCCGAATGAAACCGCCGTTAATGCTCTGTTCTTCACGAGCTCAATTCGGCGGTCGTCATCGGTGGCCTGGCCGCCGATTGAAACCGCCGAACGGTGCGTTTCAGGGGCAAAAGTGTCTTTTCACATGCCCAATTCTTGATGTCTATAAATATCTTATTTTCTCAATCTCTGATCAAGTTTCTTGAGCAATTAGAACCCTAAACTTTCAAGAGAGATTTTTGAGAAAAAATCAAATCAAGAACCCATCTTTAAACACTCAAATCAAATCCCTTTTGCATCAAATTTCATATTTGATCTTCTATGCCTTCATAGAATTGATCCATGCATGGTTTTGAATCATCACATCTTATTTGGTATGTTCTTCACTAATTTCATATTACTTTAGTGTTTTTCATATTAATACATCTCTTTAATTACTTGTATGCTTTTGATTATATGCTAGATACAAGTTAGAGATTATTTGTGATGAAAATGATTGAGTGTTGATTGTGATAGCTAATTAGGTTTTTGCTTAATCTTGATTAGCTAAGCTAATTGACATGTCATTTAGCAATTGATATCTAGGGTTGATTAAATTGATTATATCATCATCCTAGATAAGAATCTAAGGTTACCTAGCCTTGTTTGTTATTTGAATATTCATATATATATTCACATAGGTTGTTTCTCTTCATTGAGAAGTAAGTCTTGAGGCTAAGAGTGCTTAGGCCTCAAGCAAATTGGAATAGGGTTGCTAATAAAGGCCCGCTGGGTAGAAGTGAGGGGTTACAGACCGGAGTGTTAGACGAGGTCTACATAGGTTGTAAACTTCATTTCAATTAGTGATTTCGAGTTCCGAGTGTGGCGCACTATACAGCCCGTGGTTTTTCCCAGTGGTTGGGTTTCCACGTATACATCAAGTGTTATTTAAATTCCGCACTATATTACACTTGTATGTATTTTTGACTAGTAGAGGCATTTTCGTAAAATTGACTTGCATGCAAAAATTGGGTAATAATTGTTAAAATCTATTCACCCCCCCTCTAGCTTTATAAAGAACACGCCTCGAGTATTTAATTACTTTCACTTCAAGTGCAAGAAGCTTGGACATTATGCTTTGGATTGTCCTAGTGGTGATTATAAGAAGGACAAGAAGGGAAAAGCTATGGCGGCTACATGGAGTGAAAATGATAGCATTAGTGAGGAGGAGAGCTCAAATGATGAGTCTTCTAGTGATGAAGAGCTAGTGAGTAACTTTGTTGCTTTCACGGCTTCTCACTCTACTCTAGAGGATGTGAATTAAGATTCATTGGATAAGGATGTTGATCTAAGTCATCAAGAGTGTTTAAATGATGATCCAACCTATATTGATCTTTTGGCTAAGGTGAAGTTTCTTGAGGAAAAATTGAAGATAGCCTTAAGTGAGGTTGATGAGAAGGATGACTTGATCAAGATTCAAGTGGATGAGTTTGTTGCTACAACTCGTAGGCTCTTGCGTGAAAAGAATGCTCTTGCCAAGAAGCTTTGCGAAGTTGAGGGTATTGTGCTTGAAAAGGATAGGATCATCTCTAATATGAACTTAGGAAGCTCAAGTGTCGCGGTGGTCGAAGAGAAGCTCATAGAAGCATCACTTCTTACTAGCGAAGTTATCATTGAAGAGAAAGCTCCTAAGAAGAGACGTTCCAAGAAGAAGAACAAATTGAAGATTAAGGTACCCCTTGAAACTCCCATTTGTCCTCCACCATCACCGAAAGGTAAAATCTCTTCTTTTGTTCCCATATGTCATTTTTACAATACCTTAGGCCATATCAAGCCCAAGTGCTATAAATTCATTGAATATTGCAACATAGAAAATGCATCTAGGAATAGAGAGGTTGGACCTCATTTTATGCATGCTAAAGCTTTTGAATATGGAAAGCATGAAAATCTCTCAAAGCATGTTAAGAATGTCCGGAAGGTGAAGAATGCATATCCTTCTAAATTTGACAATGCATGTGTTGCTAACATTGTTGAGAAAAAGAGTATCAATGATATTATTGTAAATCAAGTTGTGGAAGAACTTTACTCTAGGTTCAACATTGTGGTCAAAGAGAATCTTGATGATGTTCGTGTATGTCCACCTAAGACTAAGTTTGTCAAGGGTGAGTGCTCTTACCATTAGTGTAAGTTGCACATGTGAGTTAGCTTGAAGATTAGTGTCTTTGTTGTTTAGAAGCTTAGCTTATTAGCTATCTCACATTGTTTGTCATGATAGTCTAAATTTGTTGATTAACTTTTGAGAAGTTTTTTTTTTTTGGAATCTATATGGTGACAATCATGTTAAGGCTTTTAGAGAAAGTCATTTTTTTGTTTGTTTGAGTTGGATTACATTGTCTTTAGTCTCTTGGAATCGACACACCTATAACTTGTAGTCGTGAGGACTTACAAGCCAAGAGGACTCATAAAAAGGGTGAAGGCATTGTATTTGGTGAAAATAGCTTGCGAAGGTATCTCTATATCATATTGCTTGCTTACTTGATTTTTCATCTATCAACTCATTGTTTATATCACATTCATGAAGCATGTCATAATTGAGAACTAGTATAGTGTTTATATGGTCCTCTTTGACATTTGATAGTTTGAGATCTTTTGGTGATAAGTGTTCACATTGATCTTATTCATGAAGTGTGTTGTTATTTGTATGATTGTTGAGTGGCTAATTTTTGAATAATGTGAGCTTCATATTCTTTGATAGCTACTCTCTTGAGAAGTAGAGATCTTAAGTAAGTCTCTTTACTTGCTTTTTGATCATGTGCTTTTAAGCCTTAAATTTTGGTTTCAAAAATGCACTTTGGTTCTCTTGTATGTCTTGTTTAGTATGTTGAGCTTGATTGATGTTAGCTTTGGATACACCTTGAAGTCCTAAGGACTAGTACATTTAAAAATGACCAATGGTTGGTATCCATTTGCTTCGGCAACATAGAACTCAACGAGCTCCCTCATGGAAAGGGCTACACACCTTGGTTGTACAGCCACCCAATATAGGAAAGGGCTACGCCATTGTGATGAGTGAAAGCCGCCATGAGGAGTATATGTTTTTTGTTAAAAAAATCAAAGAAGTGTTGAATTGAATCATTAAAAAAAAAAAAAAAAAGGCTTTTGGAGTATAGTTGAATAATCAAATGAGCTCGGGTTGACAAATAGAAATGGGTTAACGAGCCACATGCACACACATGCTCACATGTTGAAATCTATTCTCTTTATAAGCAAAATTTCAGATGATAACCGGTTTGACCTTTTCATGGAAAGGCCTAAGATGAATAGATGTTGAAATTGTTTGCATGCTTGATTATCAAACTACTTCTTTTCATATACTTGAAGCAAAATCTTCACACACTCACTTTTGCTTTATTAGTATTTTGATACTTTAGCAATTTTTGATGACATATGAGAGTGATTGAAAATCTTGATGTAACTCTCTTAGATATGTGAAGCTTATTTGCAAATCTAATAAAATTGCTTGTGATGTGATTGTGTGGTGATTTTTGTGAACATTTGTCTATCTTGATTTTAGATGAGGCACTTGTCAAGGGGGAGCATAATATGCTAAATTCTTGTTCTCTTTTATGACATGTTCACATGTTCTTCAAGGTTGTTGTTTGTTGGCATTATTCTTATTTTTGATAAATCATGTAGATGCTTTGATATATTCTTATATGCATAATGATTTGTTGAATATAGTGTTTTGCCTTTGTATATGTTTATTGGTTTCTTTGTTTTCTCTCACTTTTGTTTTTTAGTTTTTTTTTTGGTATTGCAAGATCATGGGAAAAGCAAAGAAGATTGGTGGCAATGTTTCTTCAACTCCCATTGACAAGTCTAAACCTACAATTTCTTCCAAAATTTCCAAAGCTAACAAAGTGGATGATTTGGGAATTTTCGGTTGCAAGAAGTTAATTCAAGAAAGAGGTATTGACTTGGACTCTTGTGTTGGATCCTATGTTTATGATGTGCTTATGAGTAGAAATTGGAATTCATGGGTGAACATGTTAGGAATCTCTAATGAGACCGTTGTTAGAGAGTTTTATCATGCTTACAAATCTAGTTCTACTGTGACAAGTGCTACTCTAAGCATAAGGAAAGTCGTCTTTAGAGTTTGTTCTAGGAAGGTTAATGAATTTCTTGACTTGTCCGATGACATTGAATCGGAATTCTTTGATGTTGACATCTTGGAAAACCTTGATTTAATGGGGAGAACTCTATGTGATGATAGTAATTTTGTGTGGGGGAAACGTGCTTACATAAAGCAAGGTGAGCTAACAAAAATTAGTGCATTTTGGCATTTATTTATTTGCTCCAATCTTGTTCGCTCTACTAATGCTTCAGAGCTTAATAGAGACAAAATCAAGATTGTATATGCCTTGGTGACTAACAAACCTATAAATCTTGGTGAATTGCTTGTGGAGCAAATTGAGATTGCGGCTCATACTAGTCGTTTGGATAAGAAATTGGCATTTCCGGGGTTTATAACTCAATTATGCTTAGCTAAAGGAGTGAGGAATCTTGATGGTGATGTTATGCTTCCTCCTTTAGAGAAGTTGAGTGAGAAACGTGTGGCATCCATGTCATACAAGGACAAGGGCAAGTCTAGTGATGTATTTAGACTTTTTCGTGAATCTCTTGATTCTAGCCATGTCCCTAGCTCACCCGCTCTTCCTAGTTGGGCTTTAAAATTGAGGAATGAGGTTGAAGAGTCACGTAGGTTGATTGAGGCGTCACAAAGGAAAATTGAAGACCTTAGTGCTAAGCTTGTTGTTCAAGATGAAAGGATCAAAGAGTTGGAAGGAAAATCAACTACAACAAGGCAATATGTGAGATCCGCACACCGCACTTCTTTCCTTGGTGGCACAAGTGGCTAGAGAGCTTCATGAGGTATATTTTCTTACTCTTTCCCTTTGGCTTCATATCATGTCAAAAAGGGGGAGAAATATGAGAAACACATGGGAGAAATCTAGCTTACTTAGTCTCATTTGTTTTTGTTGGTTTATATGTTTGTATATTTGATATCTAGCTTGAACTATATGGCATGTAATATTTTTTGTTGAATCTTGGCTTAGAATATTTTGTTGGATAGTATGTATTAAGGGGGAGCATACTTGATCCATTTGAACTTATATGTTATTATTTTCTTGCCTAAGATTGGATATTGCCATATTTGTTGTCTCTTGGATATTCTTGTGCTTTCAAGTTCTTTTTAGGTGATATCAAGAGAAGACCAAGTTGAAGTTCAAGACTTGTTTTGGTTGTTAATTTGTGTCTATATGTGTAACTCATTGTATTCATTGTGACCAAATTTCCTTTGTAATTGTTTTAGTGTTTGTTTAGGGGTTTTGACATGGAATTTGCCAAATGGGGAGATTGTAAGGTTTATAGTTTGTGTTGGCATTAATTCCATATCAAAACGTGTTTCTCTTGTAATGTTTAGTGGTTCGTATATTGAAGAATTAAGAAGACGAAGGATGTCTCAACCACAATTCATTCAAGAAGCCGGCTTTCAAGAGATTTATGCATCATTGTTCAACAAAGGTAATAAATGACCTCATATCTCTTACAAGGCTAGACACAAACACACACATGACATTCTTGTGTGTTCCTTCATGGTTAAACATATTTTATATGTCACTTTCACACACCACAAAACATGCTCATGCATTTACACTTTCTTGACAATCTTTGTTTATTGCATGTTCTAAGACAATGTCTCGGAATTAGCATATGTGTGTGTCTTTGTGATCGTATGTTTTCATATTTGTGTTTTTGGACTTGAACATGTTCTTATTTAATGCCTTATTGAGTTCCGGTCATTTCGGTTACTCATTCATAAGGTTTCGAGTCCAAACGATGTAGCTACGCTACTTTACTTTTCGTTCTCATTCGTTGAGTTGACTTCATCATTGTTTTCCGAGATGATTTCTCAACCATTTTTTGAAGTTGTGTAGTCGTCGTCGTGCGTAAGAGAGTCACGATTCGTAATCCGAAAATGGATTCGAAATCGAAGTTCGGATACCCAAGATACGGGCTGAAGAACCGAGGGAGCGCGCGAGAGGGCTGCTGGCCGTGAGGGAGGCCGTGGGCCCCACGGCCAAGGGGGCTCTCTGCCCCCGTGAGGGCCACACGCCCCCCACGGCCTGGGGTGACGTGGCCTCACACCATTGGTCCATTTTGGTCTTCTCTCTCCTCCTTATATCTTCCCTCTCTCTCTTCATTTGAATTTTTTTTAAAAAAGAAAATGTTCTAAATCCCGTCAGTCCTCTCCAACAAATTTTCTCATCTTCCAAACATCATATCTCCCTCATCCGGAGTCGGATTTGAGTGATTCGAATTGGAGAACGTTCGTAATTGAGTCCTCTATCATTTATGAGTGGTTTGGTAGCTGATTGATCGAGTTTTCTGGTGGTCACACACTGATTTCCGAACCAGCTATTGAATCTAAGGTATTGGACTAATCTTTGGGATTTCTTTCTTTTTAACCTTCAATTTGCTTGGGGTTTCTTCTGTTATATCTATGTTTATGTTTGGTAAAATCTATTGAGAAAGATAGCTTGATTATCATTCTAATTGAAAGTCAATTTATAGACTAATGTTGACTAGTTTCTATGATTCTAGGTTTTACATATGTTTGTGAGTTGTATTGTGATTAGAATGGCGTCTTAGGTTGTTTGGAACTTGATTGAATCAATTTTGTGATAAATGACCTTGAGATTTGATTTGATCCTTTGATTGATGAAATCTTGGATTTGTGCATTTGTTTGTGATTTAGAGAAATCTAGGTTTTGATTGATATATATATCTCAAATCCTTGCTCTATGTTTTTAGCTAGAATATTGATTGATTTAAATCTCATATGTCTAGCATTTTATTGTACATTGATAGCATCTTGAAATTGTTCTTCATGAATATATTTTGATTCAAGTGTTGTATGTGTGAATGAGACTTTGAGCTTATGTGTTTGATGTTTTACATGCTTTAGGTTTTATTCTTGTATTTTGCATCTAGACTTTTATTGAATGTGTTATCACATGTTTAGGTCTATTTGTACCATAGAATGTATTGATCACATGTTCTATGTTGATTTGATTGTTTGCATCATTTGCATTCACATGATCACACTAGGGAGTCCTTGTAAAAGGCATGAAGTCTTGGTTAGAGTCGGGGTGACTCGGATAGCCAAGCAAGAAGACTTGCCTAGAGTCGGAATGACTCGGATAGGTAAGCAAGAAGTCATGACTAGAGTCGGGAGGACTCGGATAGTCATGCTGGGAGGCTCCCTAGAGGCAAAAGTGCCTTGGATAGGGAGTTGGCTATTGTATTGGTAGGCCTAGGCGTATGGTTAGACATAGACTTTGATAGAGCGGGGTACACGGGAGGTGTATGCACTCTTAAGGAATTTCTAATCTACCATCGATGTTGGTTTTGTGTGGTGTCCAATATATGGTGGTTTCGCATCATTGAGGGATTTCACACTTTCCAATAGGGTTGGGTAGGCTTAGACTTCACTAGGGTTGGGTAGGTTCATAAGATTGGTCACTTTATGAATGTTCTATGTTTACTTTCCAATAATATAGTACCCAATGGTTATAGTTCAACCCGTGGATGTTTCCTCCTTGGAGGTTTTACCACGTTGAAAAATCTCTTGTGTTAATTCTTCCTATCCTTTCTCTTTTATTTTTATTGTATATTTTATTATCTTGATTCATAATATTTACTTATGATATATTGTGAAGTAAGACTTTTGTATAGTGTGATTTGTGGATTCATTCTTTTGATCATTTTTGTATCTATGATTCTTTTGTATATTATAATTTTTGTATAGTGATATTTGATCACTCTTGTAACTCATTGAACATCTATTGAAATACAAGCTTACTTTGTTGTTGTGTTTATTTGTTCTTATACCTCACACAACTAGATGATATACTTAGACCTTGCTCTCATGATTGTATTCTCATATTGTCTATGTATGTCTTCCTTGGTTTATTTTGTTGTGTGTAAGACTACCTTGAGGGACAAACGAAAGTTTGTTCAAGGGTTTGAAAAAAGGTGTAAAAACCTATTCACTCCCCCCTCTAGGTATGCTTTAAGCAATTTAACTACGTTTGTATACTTTTAGAGGTTTTAAGGATTTGGAAAAGTTGGTGGATAAGGAAAACTCGTGCATGGGAGGCTGGAATTGGTGGCAAACGGACCGGGGAAACGTTGGTCGTTGTTCTGGGTGGAGAGACGCTGGAAAATACGTCAGAAAATGGTTGGAATCACCTGGTCAATCGTCGGGTCTGGAACGGGTCAATCGTCGGGTCTGGAACGGGTCAATGATTGCTTTAGTTCTACACATAGTGTAGCCCCAATTTCATATCATTTTGTGTTCGTTTCTCGAGTAAAAGCCGTGGTTCTAACGCTTTAAATAAGTTGTGCAGGGGCAAAGTGTTCTATTAGTCTTTCGCTGGGAAAGGAGCTAAAAAGAAGGTCGAAGCGGAATTCCTGCCTCCAAAGTGACCCCAAGGCGACCTCAGGCAGCTCGCCTCGAGGTCGGTATGCTCTCAGGCTAGGATCGGCTCGTCACAAAGTTAGGCGACCCCAAGGCGAGCTCGAGCAACTCGCCCCGAGCTCGCTAAGCTCTCGGGGTTTTTCCCATCAAAGTCAAGCGAGCCCAAGGCGAGCCCAAGCAGATCGCCCTGAGCTCACTATCCTCTCGGGTCCAGAATTGCTCGCCTTCTTGGCGACCCCAGGGCGAGCTCACCAAGCTCGCCCCAAGCTCAACCTTCGCCCAGATATTACTTTTCTTCATGGAAATTACTCTCTTGCCCTTGCCCTAATTAGCTCCCCTATATATTCTACAGTCTTTTCTCTGAGAGACTTACCAACTTTTTCTCCCAAATTGAACCAAGAACACATTTTTATCCATTTCCTTACATCACCACCTCCATCCTTTCAAATCCACAAAGATCCCTCCTTTCTTAACATCCAAACACACTCATCACACCATCTTATCATCACTTCCATCTATTCATCTTTTGGGCGGATTAGAGTTGAAAGAGCTTGGAAGAGGAAGAGCAAAGCAAAGAAGGAGCCTTTCCAAATAGTTTCTTCTATCTCTTTCTCTTTTTCATGTTCTTTTTATTAGCCATGTATTCATTTGAAGTTATCTTTTGTACGGCTACTTTTTGTGATATGAGCTAAACACTTAGTGCTAGGATTTGATGAAACCCCACCCAATGACTATATATTTATATTGATTCTTATTTACCCATTTATGTGCAACTTGTAGTTTGTATGGATGTTTTAGTATGCTTAGTGTTTATATTGATAGATTGATCTCCTATTAATTGTTCTTTTGTGGTTTGTTATGTACCGACCGGAGACGCACGCCACGTGCTCGACAAAATGTTCTCTATGCATTTCTAGAAGAGTATACCCACTTAAGCTAGTGTATATGATTCATTAGTGTGCCAACAAACTTAATGAACCCATTCATAAATTCCGAGTAATTGAAAGATAGGCTTGGGTATGATTTTGGGTGTAATCTACTCTATTTGACCAAGATTGTAGGTTAATATTAGGGTGTATGAATCTATAAATTGCATGAGCATGTTATGGGTGAATAATTGAGTCTAAAACGGAAGTCAACATAGGGTGGGGTGTAGTCGAGTCCTAGCATATTTCTCTATATTATCACATTTGTGTTTATTTTCGCGTCACTTCATTTTGCTTTAGCATTAATCAATTAGGTTGCTTTAGTTTATTTTGTTAATTTAGAAATCCTCATTAAAGATTGTTTGAATAGCACCCAAACTAATCAATTTCGGTAATCGGTCACTCGATCCCTGTGGAATGAACTTCACTTCATCATTACACTACTCTCCGACCTCGTCCTATTGCGAGGGTCATAAAAGAGACTAGCCAATTTTTGGCGCCGTTGCCGGGGATTTGAGCGGATGATTGATATCGATACTAGTTAGTTTATTGCTAATTTGAACCTTTTAATTTAGTTTGTGTGTTTTTCTTGATAGGTACCATTTCTCTTGCATGCACCCATGAACAAGGAGCCAAAATCTTCACTTCTTGAACTGTGATCTGGAGATTGAAAGGATAGCTCGAAGAAATAGACGCGAAGCTCGGAGAAGAGCAGAGATGGGTGATCAAAATGCACAGTTAGGGCACATGAGAGTGCCAAATGTGGCAAATCAAAATCAAGGGGAATTGCCTCCTCAAGCCGATCCAGTGCAAGAAGGGTTGCCTCATGTTGGAGATGAGCGTACTCTACGGGATTATACAATGCCTAGAGTCGAGCTGCACCAGTCATCCATTCGCCGACCAACAATTGCAGCAAATTCCTTTGAGATCAGGCCATCCATTATTCAGATGATTGGCACTACTTGCATATTCAATGGCTTGGTGAATGATGATCCGAACCTACACCTTCAGAAATTCAACGAGATTTGTGACACCTTTAAGTACAACGGGATTCCCAATGAGTTTATCAAGTTGAAGTTGTTCCCGTTCTCTTTGGGAAACGACGCAAGGATATGATTGAACTCCCAACCACCAAACTCGATCACTACCTTTGATCAGTTGGCCCAAGCCTTTTTGAATAGATATTTTCCACCACGGAAGGCCGCTCGTCTTAGGAATGAGATCCTCTCATTTCAACAATTTGAGAATGAGAGCATATATGAAGCTTAGGAGAGGTTCAAGGAGCTTCAAAGGAGATGTCCCCACAATGGCCTTGCAAAATGGCAAACTTTGCAAGCTTTCTACCAAGGGCTCACGGTGTCAACAAGGAATTTAGTAGATGCGGCTGCTGGAGGTTCGTTAATGAGCAAATCAATGGATGCGGCCAGTGACCTTCTAGAAGAAATGGAACTTAACAATAGCCAGTGGGGAAGCCAAAGGCAAGTACCGAAGAAGATTACGGGTGTGCTAGAAGTAGATGAGTTGACAAGCGTTCAAGCTCAATTAGCAAGTCAAAATCATCAAATAACGACACTTCAAAATCAATTAACCAAGATGAGTGCGGGGCCTAGTAATGTGCAAGTAGCCCAATATGAGTGGTGCTTAGGGCCGCATTCTAGCATGTATTGTCAGGTTGGAAACCCCTTTGCTTCGAGTTCCCAAGAACAAGTTTCCTTTGTAAACTACAACCGAAACTTCCAAAACCAACCCCAACAACACCATGCCACCCAAAATCCCCAAAACAATCCCTACCAAAACACATATAACCCGCCATGGAGAAACAACCAAAACTTGTCATGGAAGGACAACCAACCCTAACAACAACAAAACCTCAACCAAAGACAACCCCCCGGATTCCCACAACCTCACCAACAAAACTACCCTAACCAAGTCCCAAAAAACCAAGTGGAGAAGAAGTCTAACCTAGAGGAAATGTTCTCTAGGTATATGGGTAAGTTGGATAATAGAATGGAGGCCCAAGACTTAGCCTTGAGGAAGCTTGATACGAAGATTGACCGAGTTGCTCAACACTCACAAGCCTCAATCCAAAACTTGGAAACGCAAGTCGATCAACTAGCTAGGGGGCAACAAGGAAGACAACAAGGGTCTTTACCAAGCGACACATTGGTTAATCCTAAGGAACAATGCAAGGCCATTGCCTTGAGAAGTGGTAAAGAGGTGGAATTGCCGGATAACTTTGGAAAGGGGAAATGAGTTGTTGTTGAAGATGAGGGCGGATGTGAAGAAGAGGTTGATGTGGAAAAGAAGAGCTCGTCCTGATGAAGTGCATACCACACCAAATGATCCTCCTCCACAACCCCAAGTAAAAGCCTATGTTCCTCCCATCCCATATCCGCAAAGATTGAAGAAGCACAAGGATGCTAACAACTTCAATAAGTTTTTGGAGGTATTCAAGAAGCTTCACATTAATATCCCTTTTGCCGAAGCACTTGCCCAAATGCCCACCTATGTGATTAGGATTATGCTCAATAGCAAGAGTGTAATGTTGTAATTAACAATCTTTTTCATATTAATAAAGTGATTTCTGGTTTAACAAATCGTATAGCATTTATAGTTTAATATTATAATTGTCAAAGTAAATAATCATAAGGTCTAAAGACTATGAGAAAAGAAGAATTGTTCGTACATCTGGATATGTATGTGGTAGACACAATTCTTTAGTTAGTCTTGAATAATGTTCACAACTTAAGTTAAAGGTTGGGCACCTTTATCTTGTTAAAAGTTGTAGAATTCTTTTGCTAGCATTTGAGTGGGATCAAATGAGATATGATGAGTCTAAATCATCGGAGTGTCTTCGAGCAAAAGGATCTAGTGCACTGGGTGCATTGAACAGGATCACAATGAAAAGCTTTATCTAGAACCGTCAATAGATAATAGTCTTTTCATTATCAGGACAATTGGAGAGTCTATCTTAATCCTGAGATAAATGATGGACTTATGGTTGCAAGTGATATCATTTGAGTTATCAATGTGTACGATTATATCGCATAGTCTATCCTCGATAGTTTGGTGATATTCATTTGTTAATCGATAGAGGACTTCATTTATAGATATGGACATCGTGGCTCCATTTAATTAAATGAGAGTATAATATCATCATATGGATGTTTTTGAGGTAATTGGATATTAAATCTCAACGTTGAGTTTTCGATAGTGTCTATTGAAAACATGGCTTCTGGACAAGTCAAAATATCCAAGTTCAAAACGTGGTCATATGAGTAAATATGGTAACTTGGAGAGTTATAGGCGGTCTATGAACTCTTGGCGATTACTGATATTAATCACGAGGATACACTATCTCCTATATGATTGTCTAGGGTATGAATGAGGAGCATCTTCCTTTTCTATCTTTATTTAAGAGTTCAATTTTAGCTCTTTAGTGGAATGAGTTAAAATTAATGGATCGGACCTAAGTGAATCATTTGTTGATTGTGATTAGGTTATGTCTATTGAAGCTTAAATTAGATGGCCCGCCAAGATCCCAATCCACACGGACTTGCATGGATCACTTGATATATTCTACCGGACCAATTTAAGGGTCCATCTAGAATTGCATTTAATATATTAAGAGTATAATTTGCACATTATTTAAGTAATGGGCTGCTCAATTATATTTATATATTAATGAAAGACATGTGGGCTTGTTTCTTTTAGTAAGAATGGGTCTGGTTCACATGTGGGCTTTTTATTTAAAGTCCAATGGATTAAATGAAATAAAGAAAATAATATATAGCCCATTTGTTTAAGTGGGGCGGCAAGAAGGTTTTATAACCTAATATATTATTTTGTTTCATTGTTTTAATTAAATAAGAATTAATTAATTTATTAATTAATTGTTTAATTAAGAAACAAATCTTTTCTGATTAGGAAATATGATTCCTAGTGTTATACTATTGTTGGTAGTATACTAAAAGTAAAAGACTTATTTGGTAAGAAAATAAATAATTAATTTTATTTATTTAATCAAATAAGGAGTCTTTTTATTTAGTCAAAACAAAAGAATAAAAGATATATGAGTTGGATTAGGGTATGAAGTCTTAAACTAAATAGGAATTAGGGTGCAACACAAAGTCTATTTTTGGCTAGTGATTTGCGGCAACCCTAGTTGTTTTAGGTTAAAGAATTCGGCCACCCTAATAAGAAAGATGAAGAAAATTTTGGCCACCTATATATTCACATGTATAGAATTCGGCCATGCCAATGCTTTGTGCTTGAGAGACAATTTTTCTTCTTCTTCTCAATTCATAGAAAGCTTTTATTCTACTAAAACAAATAGGAGTGTTAGATTATTCTTTGATAGTATACTATTTGCTTAATCATCAATAAGCTTGTGTATACGATATCGATCTAGGTTCACGCAAGTTTCGATCATTAGATTGAGAACTCAAAAGTGACCGGAATAATCTCAGTCATTCTTTTGATTGTTTTTGTGACTAACAAAGAAAAGAAAGTTTGTTTTGTCCATTCACAGGTTTGCAATTCAAAGAAAAAGGGAGACCACGCTCCTAGGTGATCCACGTTCGTGCTAGGATTGAAGATCTTGCGGATTACCATCGACGCAATGTCAATCGGATCACGCGACAAAGGTATGATACTTTTGATTATATATGTTTAATTAATTTAAAGGGTTAAGGTTCATAAAAAGGAAAAATTTTAAAACATACTAACTCTATTTTTTAGTCTCGCTTCCGCTGCGTGTACTACGGTATTTTTCCCTACAATTGGTATCAGAGCCTAGGTTGAACCCTTTTAATTAATTAACGTATATATACGTGGATCTATTTCTTTTTATTGTGATTATGCATGTTTAGAAAGAGATGGCACTCTAGGTATTCGCATATATAATTACATGTGGATGTATGGATTTATATATGTTTATGTGGATTGTTATTGCTCGATTTTGGTCCTAGATTTTCAATGTAATTTTTGTTTCGGAATTGTAACAAGAAGGGTGGTCTATTAACGCCATAATTCCTTCTTGGTAGTTGCTAGGTTTTATTTTTTATTTATTTATTTTAAGTGCAGTATTTTACTGCAGTTTTTTTATTTAATATATGTGCAGTTTTTTTTTGTAAAAAATACTGCAGTGAATAAAAAAAAAAAAAAAAAAATTAATACTGCAGTATTTTATTATTTATACTGCTGTAATGTATTCGGGTATTGAAGATTCGAAGACACGAAGAAAAACGAAGCAACCGGAACCGAGAACGAGCACCGTGCGCACCCTAGGATTGGATTGGGCTGCGCATGGCAAGCCCATTACATGGTGGGCTGCGCATGGCAGCCTTGTGTGGCCTTATGGGCTGCGCATGGCAGCCCCTTTGTGGGGTTGTGGGCTGTGCATGCCCATGGGTTTGGGCCAAAGGATGAGCGTATGGTTGATGGGCCACTTGAAGATCTTGTATTCCTAAACAATTGTAATTTACTTGTTTTTCTAGGATGGGCCAAAATTGTTGCTATTTAATTTATGCTTAGATATTACAATATTTGTTATTGTATGATAACATGACATATAGAATAGGAGTGCCACTCATATATCTCTTTTGGTATGAACATGCATTGAATGATTTAGGTATCTAAATTGGCATCTAGATAACTTGGTAAATCATTCTATGGGATTTAATCACACGCCTTAAATAATTGAGTGGGAGAAGGTGTTTTTGTAACACCTATGGCCTCCAAGGTTGGTTGAGCTTTATTATTTATGGTAATCCCCCCAAGGGGCGTCCATGAATGAAATTTAGCAACATACTTCCTTACAAGGATAGACTAGACAATGGACTCAAACGAGATCTACTCCCTAAGGAGGGATATTCGTGAGAGAAAACTAAGGGTCGATATCTTGGTAACACACTCAATGTAATTTTATTGATATCCTCCCAAGAGTTCTTGTCAGTAAAATTGCAAGGCTAAAATTGAAAACGCTGGTTGTTATGTTAACAATTAGGTGGGACCTAGTCTAACTAGTAAATGGTGCGAACTCCCAAAGGAGGCGTAACATTTATGGGTGTTGGATCACCGTTGAATTTTATGATTGAGTTATTTATTTAATTCAAGATAAATATTTAAAAGTGCTTTATCATGATTATTTACTTATATATGTTTTGTTTTATTCAGAAATCATGAGCCCATCACTTATGAACATCCTGAAAGATAACACTTTAACTGGAGATAATTATGTCACATGGAAAAGGAAAATTGGGTTGTTGCTGCAAAGTGAAAAACATAAGTTTGTTCTAACTACTCCTAAACCACCTGCTCCTAATAATGAATCAAGCATAATGTATAGAGATGAGTATGAGCAGTGGAAGACTTCAGATGATATGGCAAAATGTTACATTATGGCCACTATCTCCGACGTGTTGCAACAGCAGCATGAAGGAATGGAGTCCGCTGCTGATATTATGATGTCTCTAGAGGAGATGTTTGCTATGAAGTCTAGGACGACTAAGAGAGAGGCAGTGACTGCTTTTATGAATCTTAGGATGAAACCTGGACAGGCTGTGAAAGACCACATGATGAAAGTCATAGCACATCTCAACATTGCTGAACTGCATGGCGCTGAGATAGATGGTGAGACAAAGATTGATGTGGTTGTCAATTAATTGTCAGATTCCTTTGATCAGTTCAAATTGGACTACACTTTGAACAAAAAGGAATACACCTTACAAGGCCTGATGCAAGATGTTCAAAGTGCTGAAAAGATCCTTGTGAAAGGCAAAGGTCAAGAGATTCATATGGTTGGTAAAGTTGCTACTGTTAAGGCCCGTCAAAAGGTCAAGAAACAACAGAAGAAAAAGCAACTTGGGCCTATCAAGAAGGACACCAAGAAAGTAATCAAGATCAAAGGGAAATGCTTCCTTTGTGGTGAAAAGGGACATTGGAAGAGAAATTGCCCAAAGTCCCAGAATAAGAAGGAAGAAGGTAATGTGAATTATCTTGAAACATGTTTTTTGGCTGATTCTACAGATTCTTGGATCATAGACTCAGGAGCCACTAATCATGTTTGTTATTCCTTGCAGGGGTTCCAAGAAAGGAGAAAGCTGAGTAAGAATGAAATCAATTTGCGCTTGGGCAACGGAACGTTAGTGTCTGCAAGTGCAGTGGGAGATATTAGAGTTTATTTGGATTCTAAAAGGCATTTAGATTTAATAGACGTTTATTATGTACCTCAATTCAAGAGGAATTTAATTTCAGTTTCTTGTTTAAATAAATTTGGATATTCGGTTACTTTTAATAAAGTTTTTATTATTAGTAAGAATGACAAAATTATTTGCCAAGGTACATTGGAAAACGGTCTATACTTTTTGCATAGAAATATCTCTCACTCGTTAGACACAGAAATAACGGAACCTAATCATAAAAGAGTAAAATTATCAACAGATGAAACCTACCTTTGGCACTTACGCTTAGGTCATATTAACCTTAATAGGATTAAAAGATTGGTATGTGACGGACCTTTGAGTGACTTAAAGGTTGATGATCTACCAACTTGTGAATCTTGTTTGGAAGGTAAAATGACCAAAAGGACGTTCTCTGCCAAAGGTGCAAGAGCCACTGAATGTTTAGGATTGATACACACTGATGTATGTGGACCTATGAGCATTCAAGCTAGAGGTGGATATGAGTACTTCATCACCTTCACAGATGATTACTCGAGATTTGGTTATGTGTATCTCATGCGACATAAGTCGGATGCTTTTGACATGTTCAAAGCATTCAAAGCTGAAGTGGAAAATCAGCTTGAGAAACACATAAAAATCTTGAGATCTGATCGTGGTGGAGAATATCTATCTGGTGAGTTTCAGCAATATCTTATTGATAATGGGATTGTTTCTCAGTTTTTTGCACCAGGTACACCTCAACAGAATGGGGTAGCAGAAAGGAGAAATAGAACTCTTTTGGATATGGTTAGGTCTATGTTGAGTTATTCAACACTTCCTATTTCTTTTTGGGGATATGCTTTACAAACTGCTATATACATTCTAAACGATGTACCATCTAGGTCTATTCCTAAAACACCGCATGAGTTGTGGACTGGGCGCAAGCCTAGTTTACAACACTTAAGGATATTTGGTTGTCCTGCGCATGTGTTAAAAGGAAAGACAGAAAAGATGGAGTCCCGTTCAGAAACATGTATATTTGTAGGGTATCCAAAAGAAACTAAAGGATATTTTTTCTATAGTCCTTCAGATCTTAAAGTATTTGTTTCGACAAATGCTAAATTTCTGGAAAAGGACTATATGAATGATTTTGTGCCTAGAAGTAGAATTGTCCTGAATGAGATGTCAGGAGATACAATTCCACGAGAGGTTACACAACCTAACCCAATTGTAAGTTCCGATCCAACACAAGATCAACAACCTACCATTCCTCGTCGTAGTGGGAGGGTTAGAACACAACCCGAAAGATACATCGGTCTGGGAGAATCAGTGGAGAGTCTCCCGGACGACGATGATCCCTACACGTACAAGGAAGCTATGGAGGATGTTGATAGTCGCCATTGGCAAAAGGCAATGCAATCTGAGATTGAATCTATGTTCGATAACAAAGTCTGGTCCCTTGTAGACTTGCCTAAAGGGATAAAACCCATTGGGTGCAAGTGGGTATACAAGAGGAAAAGAGGTATGGATGGTAAGGTGGAAACCTTTAAAGCTAGATTGGTAGCTAAAGGGTATACACAGAAAGAAGGTATCGATTACGAGGAAACCTTCTCTCCTGTGGCCATGCTTAAATCCATTAGGATACTCTTATCCATTGCAGCATCTTTAGATCTAGAGATTTGGCAAATGGACGTCAAGACAGCTTTCCTTAATGGAAGTCTTGATGAAAGCATCTACACGATGCAACCAGAGGGATTCATTGAAAAGGGCCAAATGGAAAAGGTATGCAAGTTGCAGAAATCCATATATGGATTGAAGCAAGCATCCAGATCCTGGAACATAAGGTTTGATCAAGCTGTCAAAGGTTTTGGATTTATTCAGAATCCTGACGAACCTTGTGTATACAAAAGGATTAAGGGCGACAAGTTGGTTTTCCTGATTCTTTATGTTGATGATATACTACTCATTGGAAACGATGTAGGTGTATTGACATCAGTAAAAGAATGGTTAGCAAAACAATTTGATATGAAGGACTTAGGAGAAGCAAGTTTTATTCTAGGTATCCAAGTAATAAGGGATAGAAAGAATAGAACGATTGCATTATCCCAAGCTTCATACATAGACAAGATCTTGTCTAGGTTTTCCATGCAGGATTCCAAGAAAGGTATGTTACCTTTCAGACATGGAATCAAGCTTTCTAAGGAACAAGTTCCTAAGAATGAGCATGAAGAGCAATTCATGAGTAGAGTTCCATATGCCTCGGCAGTTGGAAGTCTCATGTATGCAATGCTCTGTACTAGACCAGATATTTGTTTTGCTGTTGGCATAGTTAGCAGGTTTCAATCGAAACCTGGTCCTGATCACTGGACGGCAGTCAAGCATATTTTCAAGTATCTTAAGAGAACGAGAGATAATATGCTTGTATACTCTGGAGGGGATTTGATTCCCGTTGGGTATACAGATTCTGATTTCCAATCAGATTCTGACTCCAGAAAATCCACATCAGGGGCTGTGTTTACTATTGGAGGAGGAGCAGTTATATGGAGGAGTATCAAGCAATCTTGTATTGCTGATTCCACCATGGAAGCTGAGTATGTTGTTGCATGCGAGGCTGCCAAAGAGGCTGTTTGGCTCCGCCAATTCTTGATTGACTTGGAAGTGGTTCCTAGTGCGAATAAGCAGATCACTATCTACTGTGACAACAGTGGAGCAGTGGCTAATTCGAAAGAACCAAGAAGTCACAAGAGAGGTAAACACATTGAAAGAAAGTATCATCTTTTAAGGGAGATTGTTCAAAGAGGTGACGTGACGATTACCAAAATCGCGTCAGCAGAAAATCTAGCGGATCCCTTCATAAAGGCTCTACCTCAGAAGAGTTTCGATGGGCATCTAGAGAACATGGGCTTGAGAGATATGACACATTTGCTATAGTGCAAGTGGGAGATTGTTAGGATTATGCTCAATAGCAAGAGTGTAATGTTGTAATTAACAATCTTTTTCATATTAATAAAGTGACTTCTGGTTTAACAAATCGTATAGCATTTATAGTTTAATATTATAATTGTCAAAGTAAATAATCATAAGGTCTAAAGACTATGAGAAAAGAAGAATTGTTCGTACATCTGGATATGTATGTGGTAGACACAATTCTTTAGTTAGTCTTGAATAATGTTCACAACTTAAGTTAAAGGTTGGGCACCTTTATCTTGTTAAAAGTTGTAGAATTCTTTTGCTAGCATTTGAGTGGGATCAAATGAGATATGATGAGTCTAAATCATCGGAGTGTCTTCGAGCAAAAGGATCTAGTGCACTGGGTGCATTGAACAGGATCACAATGAAAAGCTTTATCTAGAACCGTCAATAGATAATAGTCTTTTCATTATCAGGACAATTGGAGAGTCTATCTTAATCCTGAGATAAATGATGGACTTATGGTTGCAAGTGATATCATTTGAGTTATCAATGTGTACGATTATATCGCATAGTCTATCCTCGATAGTTTGGTGATATTCATTTGTTAATCGATAGAGGACTTCATTTATAGATATGGACATCGTGGCTCCATTTAATTAAATGAGAGTATAATATCATCATATGGATGTTTTTGAGGTAATTGGATATTAAATCTCAACGTTGAGTTTTCGATAGTGTCTATTGAAAACATGGCTTCTGGACAAGTCAAAATATCCAAGTTCAAAACGTGGTCATATGAGTAAATATGGTAACTTGGAGAGTTATAGGCGGTCTATGAACTCTTGGCGATTACTGATATTAATCACGAGGATACACTATCTCCTATATGATTGTCTAGGGTATGAATGAGGAGCATCTTCCTTTTCTATCTTTATTTAAGAGTTCATTAAGAGTTCAATTTTAGCTCTTTAGTGGAATGAGTTAAAATTAATGGATCGGACCTAAGTGAATCATTTATTGATTGTGATTAGGTTATGTCTATTGAAGCTTAAATTTAGATGGCCCGCCAAGATCCCAATCCACACGGACTTGCATGGATCACTTGATATATTCTACCGGACCAATTTAAGGGTCCATCTAGAATTGCATTTAATATATTAAGAGTATAATTTGCACATTATTTAAGTAATGGGCTGCTCAATTATATTTATATATTAATGAAAGACATGTGGGCTTGTTTCTTTTAGTAAGAATGGGTCTGGTTCACATGTGAGTTTTTTATTTAAAGTCCAATGGATTAAATGAAATAAAGAAAATAATATATAGCCCATTTGTTTAAGTGGGGCGGCAAGAAGGTTTTATAACCTAATATATTATTTTGTTTCATTGTTTTAATTAAATAAGAATTAATTAATTAATTAATTAATTGTTTAATTAAGAAACAAATCTTTTCTGATTAGGAAATATGATTCCTAGTGTTATACTATTGTTGGTAGTATACTAAAAGTAAAAGACTTATTTGGTAAGAAAATAAATAATTAATTTTATTTATTTAATCAAATAAGGAGTCTTTTTATTTAGTCAAAACAAAAGAATAAAAGATATATGAGTTGGATTAGGGTTTGAAGTCTTAAACTAAATAGGAATTAGGGTGCAACACAAAGTCTATTTTTGGCTAGTGATTTGCGGCAACCCTAGTTGTTTTAGGTTAAAGAATTCGGCCACCCTAATAAGAAAGATGAAGAAAATTTTGGCCACCTATATATTCACATGTATAGAATTCGGCCACGCCAATGCTTTGTGCTTGAGAGACAATTTTTCTTCTTCTTCTCAATTCATAGAAAGCTTTTATTCTACTAAAACAAATAGGAGTGTTAGATTATTCTTTGATAGTATACTATTTGCTTAATCATCAATAAGCTTGTGTATACGATATCGATCTAGGTTCACGCGAGTTTCGATCATTAGATTGAGAACTCAAAAGTGACCGGAATAATCTCAGTCATTCTTTTGATTGTTTTTGTGACTAACAAAGAAAAGAAAGTTTGTTTTGTCCATTCACAGGTTTGCAATTCAAAGAAAAAGGGAGACCACGCTCCTAGGTGATCCACGTTCGTGCTAGGATTGAAGATCTTGCGGATTACCATCGACGCAATGTCAATCGGATCACGCGACAAAGGTATGATACTTTTGATTATATATGTTTAATTAATTTAAAGGGTTAAGGTTCATAAAAAGGAAAAATTTTAAAACATACTAACTCTATTTTTTAGTCTCGCTTCCGCTGCGTGTACTACGGTATTTTTCCCTACAAGGTTCCTTAAGGAATTGCTCTCCAACAAAAGGAAGTTAGAAGAATTCGAGACGGTGGCGCTCACGGAAGAATGTAGTGCAATCCTACAAAACAAACTTCCACCGAAGCTAAAAGATCCCAGGAAATTCACAATCCCATGCACCATTGGCCAAACGGAATTTGGAAGGACATTGATCGACTCTGGGGCAAGCATAAATTTAATGCCATACTCAGTTTATCAGAAGTTGGGAGTAGGGGAAGTGAAGCTTACTCATGTCACCCTATAACTAGCCGATAAGTCAATCAAATACCCAAAGGGAGTCATGGAAGATGTTTTGGTCAAGGTAGAGAACTTGTACTTCCCGGTAGATTTTGTGATACTTGAGATGGAGGAGGATGTGGAAATACCCTTACTCCTAGGTAGACCTTTCTTGAAGACGGCCGGGGCATTGATAGATGTGTAGGAGGACAAGATGACATTGAGGGTGGGAGATGAACACATGGTATTCAACATGAAAAAGGCAGCCAAGAGACCAATGGAAGTAGATAGGTGCTTGAAGATTGACTTGGTGGAACCTTTAGTTGAAGAGTTTGTTAGGAAAGGAACTCCCAAGGAACCTTTGGAGGCTTGTTTGGTCTGGGGTGCCACTGAAAAAGATGAAGATGAGGAAGTTACGGAATACGCCCTCCATTTGAATTCCTAACCATTGAAAAAGTTTAGGGAAAAGAGAAGATACGAGGAGTTAGGAGAGGGAAAGCATAGACTACCCCCTTCCATTGAAAAACCTCCAAAGCTTGAGTTAAAGCAACTTCTGGAGCACTTGAGATATGCATTCCTTGGTGAGTCACTATCACTACCAGTGATAATTTCGGCCTCTTTGTCAAAGATTGAAGAAGAAAAATTGTTGAGGGTCCTAAGAAGCCACAAGAAAGCCATTGGTTGGTCTATCTCTGATATTAAGGGTTTGAGCCCTTCAATTTGCATGCACAAGATCTTGATGGAGGAGGAGGTCAAACCAACAGTGGAGCACCAAAGAAGATTGAATCCTAACATGCAAGAGGTGGTTAGAGCCGAGGTCCTAAAGCTTCTAGATGCGGGTATCATATACCCAATTTCAGACAGTCCATGGGTTAGTCCAATACAGGTGGTGCCTAAGAAAGGAGGAATCACAGTGGTACCTAATGAGCATAACGAGCTAATTCCAACACAGACCATCACAGGGTGGAGAGTTTGCATTGATTATAGAAAACTCAACACGGCTACAAGGAAAGATCACTTCCCTTTGCCCTTCATAGATCAAATGTTGGAAAGGCTAGCGGGGCATGAGTACTATTACTTCCTAGATGGATATTCTGGTTATAACAAAATTCCCATAGACCCTGAAGATCAAGAGAAGACAACGTTCACATGCCCATATGGAATGTTTGCCTACTGAAGAATGCCCTTTAGACTTTGTAACGCTCCGACGACATTCCAAAGATGTATGATGGCCATTTTTTCTGACATGGTGGAAAGATACATTGAGATCTTCATGGATGATTTCTCCATTTTCGGGTCATCATTTGATGGTTGCTTAGAGAACCTAGGGAAGGTGTTTGAAAGATGTGAAGAGACCAACCTCATTCTCAACTGGGAGAAATGCCATTTCATGGTAAATGAAGGAATTATGTTGGGGCATAGAGTCTCCTCCGAAGGGATTGAAGTGGACAAGGCAAAGATCGAGGTGATAGAGAAGTTGCCACCGCCAACCACAGTGAAGGGAATCAGAAGTTTTTTGGGGCATGCTGCGTTCTATAGAAGATTCATCAAGGACTTTTCGAAGATTGCAAAGCCTTTGTGCTCCCTTTTGATGAAAGATGTGCCATTTGTGTTTGACGAAGCATGTTTGGTGGCTTTTGAACTTTTAAAGAAGGAGCTTGTGTCGGCTCCAATCATGAGAGCCCCGGATTGGGACCTCCCCTTTGAGTTGATGTGTGATGCTAGTGACTATGCGGTGGGTGCCGTATTGGGTCAAAGAAAAGATAAGTGTCAACATGTCATCTACTATGCAAGTCATACACTAAATGAAGCACAAGTCAACTACGCAACAACGGAGAAAGAATTGTTGGCTATCGTGTTTGCCTTTGACAAATTTAGGTCATACTTGGTGGGATCCAAGGTAATTGTCTACACAGACCATGCAGCCATTAAGTACCTCCAAGCAAAGAAGGATGCAAAGCCAAGGCTAATAAGATGGGTGCTTATCCTCAAGGAGTTCGACCTTGAGATTAGAGACAAGAAAGGGACCGAGAACGTGGTTGCGGATCACCTTTCGAGGCTTGAGAGGGATGATATTGGGAAGGATGATGAGCCTATTAAAGAAGAGTTCCCCGATGAGCAACTTTTCGAGTTGCAAAGCCTACTAATCCCATGGTTCGCGGATGTGGTTAACTACCTAACTAGTGATATAGTGCCCCCGGAATTAAATGTGCACCAAAAGAGAAAATTCTTTGCGGAGTTGAAATTCTACTTTTGGGATGAGCCTATCTTGTTTAGGCTTTGTGGAGATGGGGTAATTCGTAGGTGTGTTCCCGAAGAGGAGATGCTAGATATTTTGGGGTATTGCCACTCTAAGGAGTGTGGAGGTCACTTTGGTGCATCACGAACAGCTAGGAAAGTCCTCCAATCGGGCTTTTGGTGGCCATCTTTATTCAAGGACTCAAAGAGCTTTGTGGAGGCATGTGACTGGTGCTAAAGAACCGGCAACATATCTAAGAGAGACAAGATGCCGATGAATATCATGCTAGAGGTGGAATTTTTTGATGTTTGGGGCATAGACTTCATGGGACCATTCCCAATGTTTTTTGGGAAAAGGTATATTCTAGTTGCCGTAGACTACGTGAGTAAATGGATCGAAGCAATAGCCACTCCTACATGTGAAGGAAAAGAGGTGACAAAGTTCCTAAAAGGAAACATCTTTACCCGTTTTGGCACTCCAAGAGCAATAGTGAGTGATGGAGGTTCTCACTTTTGCAAGAAGAGGTTTGACGCCTTATTGAAGAAATATGGAGTGAAGCACAAGGTCACCACCCCATACCATCCACAAGCCAACGGTCAAGCCGAAGTCTCTAATAGAGAAATTAAGAGTATCTTGGAGAAAACCGTGGGAATTAAAAGGAAGGATTGGGCCAAGAAGTTGGAAGATGCCTTGTGGGCTTATCGAACGGCCTACAAAACTCCCATTGGTATGTCCCCTTTTCGGTTAGTATATGGGAAAGCTTGTCACTTACTGGTGGGCAATTAAGCTCCTCAACATGAACATGCAAGACGCCGGTGAAAAGAGGTGCCTCCAATTGAGTGAGCTAGAGGAGCTATGGCTTGAATCATTTGAGAATTTAAGGATTTTCAAAGAGAAGACCAAGAGGTGGCATGACAAGAAGCTAGAAGTCAATGAGCTACAAGTGGGTCAAAAGGTGCTTCTTTTCAACTCAAGGTTGAAGCTTTTCCTGGGCAAGCTAAAGAGCCGATGGATGAGGCCTTACACCATCACAGAAATTTTTCCTCACGGGGCAGTAGAGATCGAGAATGAGAAGAGGGAAAGATTCAAGGTGAATGGACAACAGTTAAAAGTTTTTTGGGAACTTGAGGATCAGAAACCCAAGGAGGTGATACACCTCCATGAACCACCATAAGCAAAAAATCTAAGGGAGGTACCATCTTGTGTAAATATTAGTTTTAATTTTTCTTTTAAATTTTCTTAGTTTAGTTTTAATTGCTTTCATTTTCTTTCTTTTTAGTTTTTGCAACCGCATCATCTTACTTGTGCTCAATTTGATAGATTAGGCGTGTTTGATGTGGTGTGCTAGTTGTTTATGTTTCTTTTGTAGGATACTTTTATTTTATTTTTCTCAGCTAATCAGATCTACCATGGTGTCCAAAACCGAGAAGATAATGACCTCAGGGCGAGCTCACTAGGCTCGCCCCAAGGTTGCCCATGCAGGCACATGCACTGTCCAGAGCCGAGAGGTTAGCGAGCTCAAGGCGAGTTAAAGCAGCTCGCCACAAGCTCGCCTAATGCAGCGTAGAAGGCAGTCAGAGCCGAGAGGTTAGCGAGCTCAAGGCGAGTTCAAGCAACTCGCCCTAAGCTCGCCTGATACAGCGTAGAAGGCAGTCAGACCTGAGGCGATAGCGAGCTTCAGGCGAGTTCACCACACTCGCCCTAATCTCGCCTGCACACTTAAGCAGACAAGTGAAATGCTGCCGTTTCAAGGGAAGGGCGAGCCTAGGGCGAGCTCAAGTAGCTCACCCCGAGCTCGCCTGCGAGCGAAAATTGGGATTTAAACCCTAGGTCGTGATATGATCGCGCTGCAAATGTTCACATTTAGCGCTCCCATTTCCTATCTTTTGTATTCGTTTCTTGGGTAAATTAGAGATTTTAATGGTTTAAATAAGTGTTTCAGGGAAATAGAAGAATTTAGGGGAATTTTGGTAATTTTGGAGAAATAGTGGCTAAAATGTAATATTCTGGAGAAGATTGAAGATTCTGCAAATAGGGGAAAGTTCAGGGGTGCAAACTGTAAAATGCTTTGCAAAGCACAGCAGAGTGCCACGTCACCAGTGCAGAACGACGTCGTTTAGGGAGGGATTGCGTCACGCCTGACGTCAGCATGACGTCAGGTTGTCTTCTTCATGCAGCCGGGTCAGCCTGACCCAGTTCAGACCAGACGACCTGGTCTTGACCCGACGACTGTCCCGGCCATTTTTGACCACTTTCCGGTGGTTTTTCTGACCAAATTCTGCCCAGATCGATGGCCACACTCCCTCTGGTCAAGATAGACTCATTTCCAGCCTTCCATGCACGAGTTTTCTCTCTCCTCCAACAAGCCAAAACTCCATGGCCACCAACCTTCAAGTTCAACTTCGGCGGCTCTTTGCCCGCGTTCCAGACGTTCCAAACTCCCCAAAACGACGGCGTGAAACAAAATAATGCATGGTGTGTATAAAACTATCTGGGGGGGAATAGATTTTAAATGATTTTACCCAATTTTCGCATACAAGTCAATTTTACGAAAATACCCCTAACTAGTTAAAAAGACAATCAAGTGTAATATGGTGCGGAATGTAAATAACACTTGATATTTACGTGGAAACCCTCACGGGAAAAACCACGGGCTGTTATGTGCGCCATACACGAACCTCGAATCCACTAATTGAAATGATTACAACCTAATCCCGGTTAAATGATCTAATCCCGATCAATAATCATCACAACTACCTAATCCCGGTATGAGTGGACCTAGTCCAATTGCTTGTGATTTAAGCTACCTAATCCCGATAGCAACACAAGACTTAGTTCTCAATGAAGAGATAATAGAGCCTATGTGAATATGTATGAATATTCAACGAGCAAATAAAGCTAGGAAACCTTAGATGCTTATCTAGGATGATTAGATGATAATTGATGCAATCCTAGATATCAATAGCTAAATGACATGTCATAAAGCTTAGCTAATCAAAGATTAAACAACCTAGATATAGCTATCAAAATACAACACTTAATCATGTCAACACAACAATCTCTATTTTGTATCTAGAATATATTCTAAGAATATACAAATAATATAAGAGATGTCAATGATAAATAAAACACTAATTATATATGGTAATAGTGAAGAACTTACAAAAGAATGTGTGTTGACCAAAACCCATGCAAGCAAGCATCCTAACTATGCTAGAAAATGCTAGATGATATTTTGATGCATATGAGAATGGTTTTTGAGTATTAAAAATGTGTTCTTGATTTGATTTTCTCTCAAGTGTCTCTCTTTGAAGTTTAGGGTTATTAGAGTTAAAGAACATCTAGTTAGAACCAGAGATAATGATGTATTTATAGAGAGTGAAAAAAGTTGGGTGAAATGACAATTTTGTCCAAACTTTACGGACCAATTCGGCGGGCAATTCTGCTGCCTGTGCCCGCAGAAACAAGGGCGTAGAAATGCACCTGACACTGGTTGCAATTAGTCGCCCAGATTTTGCAGTCACAGTCCGCATAAATCCGCCACAGCATAGCTCAATGTTTGAGCGCACCGAAACATGACCAAACGACATCGAAACCTTTCATATGATATGTAAGTGAAACAAATAATAGCACGGTGTGTATAAAGCTATCTAGAGGGGGGGTGAATAGATTTTACGCTTTTTACCCAATTTTTCGTGTTAGTCAAAATTACGAAAATGCCCTCAAGATAATATAACCAAGCAATTGTAATATGGTGCGGAAATTAAAACAACACTTGGTTTTTACGTGGAAACCCTCACGGGAAAAACCACGGGCTATGTAAGTAAGCCACACTCGAACCTCGAATCCACTAAATGTGCAAACGATTACAACCTAATCCCGGAAGTAATCACACACCTACCTAATCCCGGTATGAGTGAACCTAGTCCAATTTGCTTGCGTTCTAAGCAACCTAATCCCGGATGCTACACACAAGACTTACTTTCTCTTTGAAGAGAATACAACCCTAAGTGAATATATGTGAATATCCAAAATGCAACATAGAGCAAGGGAAACCCTATATGCTTATCTAAGATGATTAATATGCAATTAAGTATAATCCTAGATATCAAAACTAAATGACATGTCAATTAGTTTAGCTAATCAATATTAAGCACAAAACCTAATATGCAAGCACAATATAAAATCTCAAACATACATCATACTCATCTCAATATTGTATCTAAAGCATACAAAATAACAAACAAGTAATTAATTGAGATTGCTAGATAAGAGAAACACAAAACATGTAAGATATTAGTGAAAAGCTTACCAAGCAAAGTATGATGAAGATTCCATGCTAGATGACATCTAGATGATCTAAGATGATGCTAGATGATGATTGATGATCATGAAAAAGTGTTTGAGAATCAAGAATGGAGTTCTTGGAATTTTTCTTCTCTTTGAAAAATATCCTAAGTATGAATTCTGAATATGAACTCTCTTAATTGACCTAAAGTCAAAGTGGCATATATATAGGGGGCCAAATCAAAGTGTGGTCGTTTAAGTAAGTTTCAAAGAAACGCGCCAATCGGCGGTTTCAATCGGCGGCCAGGCCGCCGTTCATGACCGCCGAAATGAGCTCGTGAAGAACAGAGCATAAACGGCGGTTCATTCGGCGGTTTCATGACCGCCGATTCCAACCGCCGAAACAGAACAGAGAGATCAAAATCAACCAGGTATGAACGGCGGTTTCGAACGGCGGTTTCATGCCCGCCGTTTCAACCGCCGAATTAGACTGAGAGATAAATCAATCAGGTCTTGAAACGGCGGTTTCGAACGGCGGTCGTGACAGCCGATCTTAACCGCAGAAATGCTCCAGACCAATCTGGACTGAAACGACGGTTTCATTCGGCGGCCAGGCCGCCGATAATAACCGCCGATCACCTAGATAGGTGAAAACCAAGGAGAAGCCAAGGGCATTCTCCATAGGCGGTCCTCGCGCTAAACCAAGCACATTCTCGTGCATGCGCGGACGTTTCCGAAAGTTATCGGGAAACGAATTACACAACAACAGACACAATTACACACAACAAAATATAATAAATAAGTGCAAGTGTGAATTGTGACAAACGAAGAGAATGCACACATATGCAATGAATGTTTAGTGTGTGTGTGCAACTAATCTCTTCAAAGAAAAGTAAGCACATAGAAATTTACCTTCGGTGCTTATCAACACGAGGTCTTCAAAGGGCTTCGAACAAGAAGACCGATACTTAGGCTACCCTTACAAAGAACCCCACAAATGTGGTTTGATCACGAAATAAGCCAATTAAAAACAACGGGAATCCTTACAATCTCCCCCTTTGGCTATTTCGTGACAAAACCATCACTCACAATGATACCTCACAAAAAAATAGAAACTACGGGACTATAATGATATTCTACATTACAAAGAGATAAGAGAATGCAACTTAAGTCTTCAATCCTCTTGTAGAATAATCAATCCCTGAAAAGAGTTTCTAACATTTCTAATACAAGAAAAGTGTGAGATTAATCATGTGAGAACAATACCAAGCATTTGCATTTTTAGAATTTAGGCACAACATTACCAAATGTATGCAATGTATGATAAATGCAATGCTCCCCCTCAACGGGTTACTCCCCTTCAATGTATGTTCTCCCCAAAGTGTACAATAGCTTCTATATTTTGCACCTCCCCTTACCATATCCTACTCCCCTTTTTGTCATGATATAGGCAAAGGAGTAGTCCCCAACCGGGTCACTCATAGCAACGAGAGATAGAAGCATGCAAGACTTGCATATACATATAAGTCACTTTATGCACTTCAATTAATTTGAGAGAAACAAGGAGATTTATTTTGAGAAAATGTGTGAATCCAACATGCTTTGCATACAAGACATATAGCATTCAAGTCCAAAATACAATGGTATTTGGCAAAGCAAATGACAAAAGTTTCTAATAAGAATTCAAACCAATTTCACCAATGTCATGGGAAAAGCAAGGATATAGAGAATATTGATTTCAATTTAAGAGCAACTATATCCAACTTTATAAGCGAAACATGGCATGAGCGACTTTGCACCCTATTTGATTTTTCCGGATAAAATTATCCGTATGATAGTAACCATGTTCAACTAATAAAGAAAGAGAGACATTTGGAATGTAAATTCTTTTGAATGGATACAAGATCCTTTATTCATTTTGAGTCTCATAAGTTTTCACACAAGTTTTGCATTTTTAAGAATATGCAATCATCAATTCATGCTTTTCATGTGAGCATGTTTTATGAATTTCATGCTTTTTCATTTGTCATTAGCATGTTATTAAAGAATCATCATGTCATGGAGATAATCATAGGTCATTCAAATCATACTTCCAATGTAAATCTCCTAGTCCAAAAATGCATGTTTGAACATAAATATGACATGGATTGTAGACAAGCAATGTTCACACTTATGGAATTTTAAAACATATATACATATGTACAACCAAGCTTACTCAAGCAATTAAAAGAAGAGGCATAAGATATTTCAAATTTTTTGCAAGATACAAGAATGCAAAATAGCTCTCTTTGCTTGAGTTCCCCATATGGGGTCAATCATAGAACATCACTCCACAAGACATACCCCAATAGATCTACTAAGAGTTTTAAATCGAGTAGCATCTAAGGGTTTAGTAAATAGGTCCGCAAGTTGATCATTGTACCTACATGTTCAAGTACTATGCATTTATTTTCAACAAGCTCTCTAATGAAGTGATGGCGGATGTCAATATGCTTAGTTCTAGAATGTTGCACCGGATTCTTGGAAATATTAATGGCACTCATGTTATCACAAAAGAGAGTGAGAGTACCTTGGTTGAATCCGTAATCCACTAGCATTTGCTTCATCCACATAAGTTGAGTGCATCCACTCCCCGCGGCTATGTACTCGGCTTCCGCCGTGGACAAGGAAATCGAGTTTTGCTTCTTGCAAAACCAAGACACCAAGTTGTTGCCTAGAAAGAAGCAACCGCCCGATGTGCTCTTCCTATCATCACAATTTCCTGCCCAATCCGCATCACTATATCCTACAAGACTAGGATTAGTGTCAAATGAGTACCAAATCCCATAGTTGGAAGTCCCATTCACATAGCGAATGACTCTCTTAACAGAAGAGAGATGGGACTCCTTGGGATCGGATTGGTACCTAGCACAAACTCCTACACTAAATGATATATCGAGCCTACTTGCGGTCAAATAGAGCAAGCTCCCTATCATGCCACGATATAAGGTTTGGTCCACACTTTTACCGCTAGCATCCTTGCTTAGCTTCAAAGTGGTGCTCATAGGAGTGTCACAATGTTTGGCTTTTTCAAGACCAAACTTCTTCATAAGGTTTTTGGCATATTTGGCTTGGGTTATGAAGATCCCATTATCTAGTTGCCTAATTTGCAAACCTAGGAAGTAATTAAGCTCACCAACAAGACTCATCTCAAATTCATGAGACATAACATCAACAAATTGTTGGACCTTGGTGTTGTTGGTGGAGCCAAACACTATGTCATCAACATATATTTGAGCTATGAAAGCTCATCATTGTCTCTCTTGATGAATAGTGTCTTGTCAACACTACCTCTTGTGTAGTTCATTGTCAACAAGAAATTGAGTGAGGCGCTCATACCAAGCCCTCGGTGCTTGTTTCAACCCATATAGTGCCTTCTTGAGGCGATAGACAGACATGGTTGGGGTGGTGTGCATCCACAAACCCCTTGGGTTGTTCAACAAACACTTCCTCTTGCAAGAAGCCATTGAGGAAGGCACTCTTGACATCCATTTGGTGCAATTTGAACTTGTGCACACAAGAAATGGACAAGAGAAGCCTAATAGACTCTAAACGGGCAACGGGAGCAAATGTCTCCTCAAAGTCGATACCCTCAATTTGAGAGTACCCTTGTGCTACAAGTCTAGCCTTGTTCCGCACTATGTTGCCATCCTCATCGGATTTGTTCCTAAATATCCATTTAGTGCCTATGACATTAGTGGTCTTAGGCCTAGGAACTAGAGTCCAAACCTCATTCCTTTCGAATTGGTTTAGCTCTTCTTGCATGGCAAGAACCCAAAATTCATCATGTAAGGCTTCTTCAACCTTTTTGGGTTCAATTTGAGAGGTGTAGCAAGTATAGCTAATAAGATTAGCAAGTTGACGTCTAGTCCTAACACCCTCATTTACCTCTCCAATGATATCTTCTTTATCATGGAGTTTCTAACCCATGGAGCGGGTTCTTTAGAGTCCAAGAGAGGAACTCTAGTAATGGGTTGTGTGACTTCATTAGATGTCCCAACATTGGGAGTCACCACAACCCTCTCCAAAGGAGAGTCATCCTCTAGAACATCCTCCTCCTCATGGTCATTAGACTTGAGCCTAGTATCATCAATGACCACATTTGATGATTCCATGACGGTTCGAGTCTTCAAGTTGAAAACTCTATAGGCTTACTATTCAAGGCGTAGCCAATAAAGATACCCTCATCACTCTTAGCATCAAACTTGCCAAGTTGATCACGGTCATTTAAATGTAGCATTTGCTTCCAAATGTGTGGAAGTAGCTAACATTTGGCTTCCTACCTTCCATAGCTCATAGGAGGTGTTCTAGAACCGGGCCTTAGGAACACACGATTTCCTATATAGCAAGCCGTATTGATGGCTTCGGCCCATAGGTTCCTAGGGACATTGTTGCTAAGCAACATCACTCGGGCCATCTCTTGGAGGACCCTATTTTTCCTCTCACACAACTCCATTTTGTTGAGTGTCCTAGGAGCCGAAAACTCATGGGAGATGCCTAAGCTATCACAAAAGCTTTCAAAAGAGGCATTCTCAAACTCTCTCCCATGGTCACTTCTAATCCGTTTAATGCTTCTAATGTTAGATTTCATTTCATTTTGTAATTTAGTACAAAGCATTTTAAACTTATCAAAAGTTTCGGATTTTTCTCTAAGAAAGTATGTCCATGTAAATCTAGAGAAATCATCAACACATACAAAAATGTATCTCTTTCCACCCAAACTTTCGGTTTGCATGGGACCATGAGGTCCATGTGGAGAAGCTCAAGAGACTCTCCTTGGTGGTGAGATACTTACCCTTTTTGTGCATGCTTTTAGTTTGCTTTCCTTGTTGGCAAGGTCCACAAACACCATTGGCTTTCTTCCCAAGCTTAGGGAGGCCACGCACACACTCGAACTTTCCAAGGGTCCGTAGATCCCTAAAGTTCATGTGGCCAAGTCTTTCATGCCACAAACTCAATTTGCTCATCCATGGACACATTGTTTGAGACTATTCTAGCTTCAAGACAATAGCAATTGTCGCTAGATCTCATACCTTTCAATAAGGTTTGTCCATCGGGCTTTAGGATCGAGCAATCATCTTTACAAAACAAGACGGAATATCCTTCATCACTTAGATGTGAAATGCTTATTAAATTGGCTTTCAAGCCATCAACAAATAAAGCATCGGATAAGGAGGGTAATCCGGGAACGGAAATGGTTCCTTTCCCTACAACTTTCTTTTTGGATCCATCACCAAAAGTGACATATCCACCTTCCTCCATAACAAGAGTCTCGAAGAAACTCTTGTTTCCCGTCATGTGCCTAGAGCACCCACTATCTAGATACCAAAAATTAGAAGAATTTGCCTTCAAGGCTATTTGAGCAACATGGCAAACAATGTCATTCTTTCTAATCCACTAGAAACAATCTTAGCTTTCTTAGTGGTTTTTGGTATATGGGCTCTAGATGTCTAGGATCATGCATAATAATATTATCATTCCTAGGAACATGCATCATGGCTCTTTCTTTTTCTTCTCTATCATGCTTCTAGTTTGCACATTTTTATATATCGAAAGCAATGTGGTCTAATATGACCATCAAATCACAAAAATGACATATAGGAGTGAATAAGGAATCATACCTTGTCCTTGTCTTTGTGGATGAAAGGGTTCAATCCTTCTTCGTTTTGAACCGGTCTTGGTTGCTTCCTAGCTTGAGGTTGCATGATAGGTCTCTTTCCTTTGTGAGCCATTTGAGGAGGAATGTTGGCTTGAGGAACCCTAGGGGGTGAGCTTGAGGTTTCCTTCTTGGCCCCATCTTCACTTGTGCATTAGAGCATTGTCCTACTTCTAATTTCTTTCTAGGAGCTTGCACAAATGAAGTTTCTTCTTCTTCAAGCTCTTGACAAACACGGTCTTGTTAGAGGTAGAGATCTTCTTGTCATCTTCATACCCAAGACCCCTCTTGTCACATGGACTCTTTCCAACACCAAGCATATGGTCAAGCTTCTTGGTGCTAGAATCCATCCTAGTCATAGAAATTCTAACTTTTCAAGCTCACTCTTTAGACTTCTTCATTCCTCCTAGATAAAGCTAACTCCTCTCTTAGCTTATCTTCTATCTTCTTGAATTTTCCACTTGTTCACCTAAGTGGTCATTATGAGATGCAAGCTCAAGATTTTCTTCTCTCAACATCTTGATTTCTTTGTGCTCTGATTGCTAAATCATTAAACTCGGCATGGCATTTAGCAAGCACCTTTTTCTCACAAAACTACTTATGGAGTTAGATGAGGAATCACTTTCTTCTTCACTTGAGTCATTTTCCTCTTGACTCATTTCCTCTTTTCACTACCACTTTTGCTTATGTGAGGAGGCAAAAGCTAGGAGGTTAGCCATGAGCTTTCTTCACTTGAAGACTCATCTTCCTCATTGGAGTCATCACTACTCCCACTCCAAGTGGCGGCCATCACTTTGCTCTTTTCTTATCATTGTGATTAGCACATTCGGGGGCAAAGTGACCAATCCCACCACATTCAAAGCATCGGACCCCTTTCCTTTCGGTCCTCTCTTGTCTAGGCTCAAACTTCTTGAAGGAACTCTTTTCTTCAAATCTTGTCCTCTTGACCCAAATCCCTTCTTCTTCTGAACCCCAAACCTTGGTGAACCTTTTCACAAATAGGCAAGGTCTTCATCCGACATGCTTTGCCTCCTTTGATCCTTAGATGCTTTCAAAGCTATTCCTTAGACTTTTAGGAGGAGTAGTGGTGCTAGGAGCCTTCCTAGACTCATATGCAAGGAGACGCCAATCACCTCACTTGGCTTCATATCCATGTAGCCACTATTTTCTTCTATGGCCGTCACCTTGGATTCAAACCTATCGGGGAGAGATCTCATAATTTTTTGCTTGACTCTCCTATCCGAATACGGGTCTCCGAGTTGATGGCTTTGATTACAATATCCATCAATTTGATTTCGAAGTCATTGAAGCATCATCCTCTCCCATCCTAAGTAGCTCAAACGAGTTTGGAGGACTTGAAGCTTGGACTCTTCACCACCTCGGTTCCCTCATGTGCAACTAGAAGGATGTCCCATGCCACTTTGGCAATCTGAGTATTCTGAATAAGCTTGTACTGATTCCATCCATAGCACAACATAATGGCATGCATAGCCTTCCTATTCCACTTAGAAGCCTAAACTCTGCGCGTTCCATTGCGCCTTAGGCTTCAAAACATCTTGTCCTCCACCATCGGGAGTCATCATAGGGAGATCATATCCGTCTTCCACCGCCATCCAGCACGGTCATGAATTTGGCATATGTAGGATTCCATCTTCCCTTTCCATTGGGAATAGTTCAATCCGGTAAGAAGTGGAGGCCTTGTGCTAGAAGTCCTTCGTGGCCACCACCATTTCCACCGTTTCCACTCATAGTGTTATGAATGAATGAAATGAATGCAAATGTATGAATGATCAAAAATCACACAAAATGCAAAACACACCAAAATAAGCAAGGATCACCTATGTATGTCTAGGAACCCGCTCTGATACCAATTGAAACAAATATAGCACGGTGTGTATAAAGCTATCTAGAGGGGGGGTGAATAGATTTTACGCTTTTTACCCAATTTTCGTGTTAGTCAAAATTACGAAAATGCCCTCAAGATAATATAACCAAGCAAGTGTAATATGGTGCGGAAATTAAAACAACACTTGGTTTTTACGTGGAAACCCTCACGGGAAAAAACACGGGCTATGTAAGTAAGCCACACTCGAACCTCGAATCCACTAAATGTGCAAACGATTACAACCTAATCCCGGAAGTAATCACACACCTACCTAATCCGGTATGAGTGAACCTAGTCCAATTTGCTTGCGTTCTAAGCAACCTAATCCGGATGCTACACACAAGACTTACTTTCTCTTATGAAGAGAATACAACCCTAAGTGAATATATGTGAATATCCAAAATGCAACATAGAGCAAGGGAAACCCTATATGCTTATCTAAGATGATTAATATGCAATTAAGTACAATCCTAGATATCAAAACTAAATGAATGTCAATTAGTTTAGCTAATCAATATTAAGCACAAAACTAATATGCAAGCACAATATAAAAATCTCAAAAACATCATACTCATCTCATATTGTATCTAAAGCATACAAAATAACAAACAAGTAATTAATTGAGATGCTAGATAAGAGAAAACACAAAACATGTAAGATATTAGTGAAAAGCTTACCAAGCAAAGTATGATGAAGATTCCATGCTAGATGACATCTAGATGATCTAAGATGATGCTCTGATGATGATGAGATCATGAAAAAGTGTTTGAGAATCAAGAATGGAGTTCTTGGAATTTTTCTCTCTCTTTGAAAAATATCCTAAGTATGAATTCTGAATATGAAATCTCTTAATTGACCTAAAGTCAAAGTGGCATATATATAGGGGCCAAATCAAAGTGTGGTCGTTTAAGTAAGTTTCAAAGAAACGCGCCAATCGGCGGTTTCAATCGGCGGCCAGGCCGCCGTTAATGACCGCCGAATGAGCTCGTGAAGAACAGAGCATAAAACGGCGGTTCATTCGGCGGTTTCGTGACCGCCGATTCCAACCGCCGAAAACAGAACAGAGAGATCAAAATCAACAGGGTATGAACGGCGGTTTCGAACGGCGGTTTCATGCCCGCCGTTTCAACCGCCGAAATTAGACTGAGAGATAAAATCAATCAGGTCTTGAAACGGCGGTTCGAACGGCGGTCGTGACCGCCGATCTAACCGCAGAAATGCTTCAGACCAATCTGGACGAAACGGCGGTTTCATTCGGCGGCCAGGCCGCCGATCATAACCGCCGATCACCTAGATAGGTGAAAACCAAGGAGAAGCCAGGGCATTCTCCATAGGCGGTCCTCGCGCTAAACCAAGCACATTCTCGTGCATGCGCGGACGTTTCCGAAAGTTATCGGGAACCGAATTACAAAACAACAGACACAATTACACACAACAAAATATAAAAAATAAGTGCAAGTGTGAAAATGTGACAAATGAAGAGAATGCACACATATGCAATGAATTTAATGTGTGTGTGCAACTAATCTCTTCAAAGAAAAGTAAGCACATAGAAAATTTACCTTCGGTGCTTATCAACACGAGGTCTTCAAAGGGCTTCGAACAAGAAGACGATACTTAGGCTACCCTTACAAAGAAACCACAAATGGGTTTGATCACGAAATAAGCCAATTAAAAACAACGGGAATCTACAGTAAGGATTCCCGTTTTGGTGATTGGCTTTTCGGGTCAAACCAATGTTGGGTTTTGAATGTAAGGGTAGTCTAAGGTTTAGTGTTGAAGATCAAAGGCCCTTCCATGACTAAGATACAAGCACGCCAAAGTATATCTTTGTGCTGTTTTCTTTGAAGAGATAGGAGAACACACACACTTAGCCTTCTTGCTATAAGTGCATACTTGCTTATTATTTTTATGGAATCTCTTCACATGTCACTTTACACACTAGCACATTGGTTAGATATATCTTGTTGGTGTATTATGTGCCTGATAATTCGTTTCCCGACATTGTCGGAAACGTCCGCGCTTGCACTAATAGTGCTTGGTTTCGCGCGAAGACCGCCTATGGAGAATGCCCTTGGCTTCTCCTTGT